>JADLZL010005691.1:0-37158 GCA_015844335.1 Chrysopogon serrulatus | reverse complement strand
CCTTCATGCCTAATCCACGGGTAAACCAATCGCAATTATTTTACTTGGATTGTCACACCTATAACATCACAAGTGGTTTGTATGTTCATATTCACAACATACTACCATGGATACATGGTCCTTAACTAGCTAATGAGCTATAGCAATTCAAGACTTTTCATGTCTTGCCATGGTCCAATCCCTAGGTGACCACATCATTATTTTCATCCTTTGTTCAAATTTTAGGTCACAACCCATTTATATTGCTCTAATACACAAGCATGACCAATAACACGCGTGAGTGATGGGAAACCCACCATCCACTCAACTTCTACCATCTAAGCAAACTAAGCATGAGTTAGTCAAGCAATGAAAGTAAATGATAAACATTTTAGTGCTATAGTAGTAAACAAAGGATTGACGCTCAACACAGAATTTGATAGGTTGTTTAGTCATATAGTAACATAGCAATGCACTCCTTAACAATAGTCACTTGTGCATTTAGCAAAAGAGAGATGCATAGGGGCCTACCTTGGGTAGGTTCTACTAGCGGTTCATTGACAGCTTCAATAGTAGGGGCCTCCTCAACTTCGACCTCCTCGGAGCCCTCGTCACCTAATGAATGCATGATGCATCATGTTTACATTGCATACAAGTAAACAACATGATATGACACGCATTGTTGTTGTTGGTTTAGGTTATAAGTACATATAACATGTGTGAGTAACATTGTCTTAGTGTTTTGGTGCTTTATCAATGACTGCCTTGGTGTGGTGCTCGTGGATGGTCCATCGTGGGCGGCGAACAATCTATGAAATCAGGCTAGAAAAGGGTGCCTTTGGGTTGCCAGAGTGTTTGGCTTACACAACTACAAAAATGATTTCATGAGACATACCTCTTTTATTTTTGGAGGCCAGCAGAATTGTTGTGTGTCTTGTAAAGTACCCAATGATTAACGGAGACAGTCGTTTTATTTATAGAGGCTCCAAAAAGATGACCGTTGGATATACAGGTTTAGGGTTAGGGTATAGAGTATAGTGTTTAGGGTTTACGGAGACAGTTGTTTTATTTATAGAGGTGGTCAAGAAATGTCAGCCACTAAAAATGGATTTATGGCCTTCAAAAATAGTCTATTTTCAAAGGTGGGGGTGTTAAGACCTCCACCTTTATAAATCATTTCTGGACGCAGACACTTATAAGGCGTGTGCTTCCAAAATAAGGCCAAACTTGTTCACCAAAAGCAGCCCACTACCGTCTAGTACACAAGGAAAAACACAAACCCTAAACAACACTCCACTACTCTCCCTCACCGTGTAGCCCAGCTAGCTCTCTCTGTTCCTTCTCACCGGTTCACTGTGCCTCTCTCTCTCTTCCTCTCTCTCTCTCTCTCTTAATTTCCTCCTCACCGTGCCCCCTCTCTCCCATACTCAACGGTGGGGTTGGGCCTCCCTCGATGTATGGTGGTAGCTGGCCTCACGACGACGGCGATAAGTATAGTACATTAACGCGCAATAGAAAATTCTTATGATTATTTTTGAGGGGAATGAAATTCCTGGTTACATGAAAGTACATTACTAGAATTGCATAGTTGAGAATGAAATAAACTAAGGTTGGATAAAAGGGTATATGGCGCACAAGCTAGCACACACATATATAAATATAAAAAAAAAAGGGATCCGATTAGCAGCTGCTTGTGCGTTCGGACTCGACTAGAGATGCTTGCTTGCGATGGAGAGCTTTAGACCACGTGGACCGCGGGGCTGTGGCGGCTCACGAAGAGGTCGACCACGTCCCTGTTGGGCAGCATCGCCGGGGCGGCTGCTTCAGCAGCGCAGCTCCTAACGGGAACTGCCGCCATCTGGGTGGCTGGTGGGTGCACCCCGGAGCTCCTCTCCGGGAGGGCGGGACTGAGCTTGGGGATGTTGACGACATGCTCGTCTCCAGCTGAGGGAAGCTTGCCGGCCTCCTTGCCCTCGGCAACCACCACCGGCGTCTTGTTCATGTACAACACGTACAGCACCATCTGGACCACGCCAAAGGTGAACCCAAGGATGTTTGGAAGCTGCAAGCAGAGAGATCATACATATGTAGTTTGTCAGTGAGATGCATCCTCGTGAAACTGCTGTGTTCATAAATAAAGACCAATGAGATACATGGTAGTTGCAACAAAGTAAGTTAAATTAAATAATTACCGCGACATATTTATCCTTGATGAGGAGGCCGTAGAGAAACCAGACGACGGCGCTGAGGGTGAGGGAGAGGGACAGGGAGAATGGCATGTACTCCACGCTCTTCGTCTGGATCACGCGCCTCTGCGAGTAGCCACCAACACACATGCAGTCCATTAATAACACATCAAAACAATTGAAGCTACGGTGATTGGCATCAACAGTTGTATATGCTTGCATGCTCACCATGATGCTCAATGGTGCGACGAAGACGCTGACGGAGAAGCCGACACAGATCCATCCGAGTACACGACAACGCGCTTGTCACCCTTGAAGAGGAGAAGGGTGACGAGGGAGATAACCCCAAAGACGCCGACGTTAAGGAGGAGCATGATCTTGGCCGTGAACATCTTGGCTTTCTTGGGCGCGTACACGAAGTACATGACGATGTAGATGGTCTCAATGACGCAGCCAGCAGCGTTGATGGTGATGAGGAAGGTCTCGTTGGACTTGATCAATGCGTAGAAGATCCACAGCATAGCGCTAAATAGGGCCACCACGTAGGGAACCGATTGGAAACCCTCCGTCGACTTGCTCTTGTAGATGCGGTAGAAAGTCGGTCTGTATAGTATGTGGGTGCAAGGATCATCAGACACAAGCATATTAATTTCAAGTAATTAATTATAATTAGTGATAGAAATGGATAGCAGTGTTTCAATTCAATGATGAACATCTGAAGTAGTGATAATTAATTCAGCAAGTTATGTCACTTACATCGGAGCGAGGAAGGTCGCGAAGGAGATGACGTTGCCTGCAAAGCAGAAAAAAAAAGGCGCTAAGATCAGCCATTTGAAAAGTTGCCAAAGAGAGCCCAAAAAAGCTGGGATAAGTTGTGATAAGCTGACACTTTACATCTAATTTGCCTTTTGTGTTGAGAGGAAAGATTGGCGAGGCTCTATTGCTATTTGCAAGACGAGGTTTTGTGTGGTATATATTGCAGTAGTGCACTATGGCGTCATCAGACCCGTCATGTGCTAAGACAACTCTAGATATTTCAAAAGACCGGTTGCTAGCTCGACAAGTACTCTATTAGGACCAACAAAAGCATTGATCAAAGATGACAGCGGTAATAAAATATAGTGATGCATGCTTCTCGTGCAACTAAGTGATAGTGATTATGACCACAAACGTTTCATTTTGGGAAATGTTTGGATGGCAGCACAGGCTCCACTACTATTTATGTACGATCAACGAGGACAATTTTTTCACTAAGTGGCTTCGGTAGTACCAGGCACAAACAGCTAAAAGGGATGCAAAGATATTTCTGAGTACACAATTATAGCAAAATGTAAAGTGCAAACGACTGGAACAGAATAGAAAAGATGAATATTTTCAAAATTCATGGCCTTGCACCTCTTGTTCAGGTGAAATGTAACATATATGTACCTAGGAGGCCAAAAGCGAATGCCCAGGGGTGCTGCAGAGATAGGCCTGCCATTGCGACACGAAAAGGGTGCCACAAATAACACAGTTGCAAGGCAGCTATACAACTGAACCAACGGTTGCTGGTGTTGTGGTGATGATTTGTTAGGGTCTGGAACTACTGCTCTTCCTCTCTTTCCCTTCCGCCCTTGCTGGAGGGAATGAAGAGCTGAGTTCTCTGTGTTGTTGTCAGAAACTCTGGCAATGAGATGGAGGTTGAGGGGGGGCTTTATATAGGAGGTAGCACGCATGCCTTTGCTATACATTGTGAGTTGTGACATGTGTACGCATCTGCTGCCTGCACTATGGCCTCCAATCACGCATCTAAACCCCCAAACGATTAAGCATGGAATATAATTGAACAAAATAATATTTCTGGGCATGAATAACTGTTCTTAATAAATTGATCTATATTAATAGAGATAATCATGGTCGTGACATAAAGAGCTAGCTTTGTGCATATGCTTTATGAGTATAATATATGTGCTAGTGTTAGGGTTGTACACTCCGAATTGTTGTGCACTGCCCATGGATCTCTCCAGCCTGCTTCGCATACATCATTAATTAATTAGGATCGAGTGGGAATTAGCCGCCACACAACAGAAAAATTTATCACAACAGAAAAATTGATCTTCACAACTTTGGACTCTAAAGACAGCAAGATTTACTTGAAAAACGAATTGCTCTAAACCATTCAGTTAATATTTGTCAATAACTGAAGTTTGCAGTACACGCGTCATAAAATTCATTTACCTATTAAAAACATTCGCTCTTTTTTAAGTTGTATATATACTGTACTGAATGAAATGCGTCAAGTGGTAACATACGTGTGGTTCCACTTGTCTAACTGTAATTCATTTTCCATATATGCATATTGCTTGTTGGTTTCCAATGAACTCAGCTATTATAGACATATATATACTTAACATATTAAGGATTACCTGTGCTCCATATATTACCATGCACATGATATAAACTAATTACTACTATTATTGATGAAATTGTAATCTTGCTCCTATTCGAAGTTCAGGCCTCCATAAAATTAAATGCGCTTTTACAACCATATTATGCCTCACCCTTTTAAAAATATTTTTTCATGGAAATTTCCACTGCTCAGCATAAAACAAACAACAGTTTATCAAATAAAACGTATTCCGTTGAACAACTGAAAACTCTACTGAAGTGGCTTATTAATAAATGGGCCTTCATGGGGAAAAGAACGGCTTCAAATGGCTCTTCCGGAAAGCTGGTGTCCAGATGTGATCTAGACCATGAAATCTAATCTCCTTTCACTACTGCAGACGGGTTCTTTGCCGAGTGCCAGTGACACTCGGCAAAGGCACAAAAAGCCCTCGGCAAAGCCTTTGACGAGGGCTGCACTCGCAAAGAGCCCCTCGGAGAATTTTTGGTCGGCAAAGACTTCTTTGCCGAGGGCCATTTTTCGGGCACTCGGTAAAGCCTTTGCCGAGGGCCGGTGTGGGCACTTGGTAAAGAAAAGAAGGCGTCACGGGCGCCGCTCGTTTTGACGAAGGCTTTGCCGAGTGCCCCACCACGCACTCGGCAAAGAAATTATTTTTTGTAATTTCTTTGCCGAGTGCCCCCGCAACCCGCACTCGAAAGAAAGAAATCTTTCTTTTTTTTTAATTTATTTGCCGAGTGCCCCCACCTTGGCACTCGGGAAAGACACCGAATTCTGTTTTTTTAAAATTATTCTTTGTCGAAAGTGCCTTTACCATAGCACTCGGCAAAAATCTGAAAAATCGAAATTTTTTCTGTTTTTCTCGCATTCCATCCACACAAGCAATACACATATATATATATATATATATATATATATATATATATATATATATATATATATATCTCCAAAGACACACATATATATATCACAAACATCACAATCGTCACATATATATCACAAACAACACAATCCTCACAATATACCACAAATGTCCAACAAAAGTCACATGTTCACAAATGAGTGCCACAAAGTTGCATCGCCACATGGTCACCACAAGTCACATGGTCACAATATATCACAACATATCACAATCGGGCACAAATCCATCGGCACATGACGAAGCGCACTCCTCACCAACATGGCCTCTGAGACGACGGTGGTGTAGCGTAGGCTGCATCACCAGGTGACGCATGAGCGGGATTATTAGAACCCGCCAATGGAAGCTGCACATTAAATTAGTTGCCTGTGTGAGATTGCATCAAGTAATGTAGGACTACGGTTTGAGTACTTAGAGACAATCCTATCAAATTGTATATAGCTAGTGTGGTCTAGGTTTCTATGTTAGACAAGTAAAGCACAAGCGAAAAGTACACTTTGGTACTCACGGGAGTAGCAAAGATGCTTGAGTAGCTAGAGGACCCGTGTAGGATCGGGATCGGGAATGTGCACATCTACACCTATTTTTTTGCCCAAGAGCTTGCATGATGTGCATCATTTCCGCCATCTTCTTCTCCCCGGCCTCTCGCACGCCCGCTTCGACCTTTTAGCCGAGCACCGAGCTCTGCATGTACCCTATCTTGTTCTAGGATACGGGCCGCAAAATTTGACTCCAATGTTGTAGTAATGCAAATCTAATTCAAGTGTTAGAATATGAACGTTTGAGGTCTTTACGGGGAATTACCTCGAGCTGGGTCGACCCGAAGTCTTTGGACTAGGCCGTGGGCGTATAGGTTTGCCGGGCGCTTGTGCTCGTGCTCGGATCACGCCTAGAGACGGAACGATCTTTGGAGTCAATGGCGCCGCCTCGCAATCCACGACCGCCCGCAGCTTCTTGCCTCCTCCGAGCCTCATGATGGCAGTGGCATCAATGGGCTCGGAGCGCACATCGTAGTCCGGCCGGTGGAGCTCCCCGCATCACCCGACGTGTACTCTGGACTTTAGTGTACACGTTCGGTCGGAGTACGACTTCGGGCGGGCAGCCGGGTCGAAGGAGACGGAGGACACCTTGCCCATGTGGAACACAGCCCACGCCGAGAACTCTGAGACCTCCTCGTCCGGGTGTGCAGCCTCCTACGAGAAAGTCAAAAAGATGGTGAGAGATCAGGCATAATTATGCATCAAAATAGATAAACGAAATCACTTACGTAGGCCTGTTTGAATGCGGGGAGGCTCCGGCTGCCTTGATGGTGAGTGGGACCTTGCTTGACCAGACGCCGGGCCCACTGAGCCTCGTGCTTCTCTATATAGCTCTGCGTGAACCACCTATCCACGATCATGGTCCAGCACTCGGCATACGTTCGGCACCACCAAGGAATCACCTACACGTCATCGAGTATATCACATATAAGAAGATCAAATTGAACCTATTTAATCTAAAAACGAATGAATATCAATGTTATTCATATAACTCAAGGTACTGCTCCCGAGTCAGCGTCATCGTTCTTGCTTCAGTTTTGCTGATGCTCATTCTACGCACCGACGCATAGTAGTCAATGTGGGCCTGGACGCGCGACTCATGGTGCATGTCGGTGACGTACTTCCTACAGGCTACATGCACCGCCCGATCTACCTAGGGTTCAAGTCCTTCTTTTGGCTTGAAAAATTTCTACACTAAAAAACGATGTGTGAGGACATTATTTCAAAACAAGGCTTGAATTCCATGTATTGAGCAATGTTGTGCGAGAGAGACTTACCCAAAACTCCGCAAAGTATCCGCCTCCCTGCTTTGTTGCGGTAGTCGCCATCCGGGGGCCAGCGTGCACTGTCCCCACGTGTAGGCCGGCTCCGCCCCCCCCCCCCCGACGACAACTTCACCAAGGCGGGGTACCATTTCCCCGCACAAAACACCCAAGATGCTCGCGGGGGGCGTGCGTGCGGGAGTACCCGACAGAACTTTTCGTGCCCCGCAAGTGAATACGAAAATTTGTCGGGTTTCTTTTTGAGTTCGAACATATCATATGAAGTAGTTGTGATAGCATGTATAGTTACTTACTTCTTCGCCATAGGCCGAATCACGGGCGATCGTGAGGAAGCGGAACCGAGGGAGCCGTGGGGCCTCGGCTGGTAGACACTCGGGGCCTCGCCTCCCTCGTCCCCGGCCGCCCGCCTCCCTCCTCCACCTCCTCCTCCTCCTCCGCCACCTGCTGCTCCTCCGCCACCGGAGTTTTTTTTTGCAATTTCTTTGCCGAGTGCCCTTGCCCCGCACACTCGGCAAAAAGCCCCTTTGCCGAGTGCCGGACATGACACTCGGCGAATTTATTTTTGGTTTTTTGGACCCAATTTTTTTGGGGGCTCACATATATTAATTAAAAGCATGTACTAAAATTAGGTGCATTTTTAACTTTATTTGCTATATTTGGTTAAATAATTTATTTTTGTTAAGTTTTTCTCGATAATTTAAATTTGAACTACGGTGCATGGAAAAATAGAATTTAATACTTCCAAAAATATTATTCATGCTATTTGGTATATGTTTAGTCCCTATCCACGAACTCGCATCAAATATCGATCATCTTGTCCACGTTACATGACGAGGAACTTGCGAGAAAAGCGGTTCAAATTTATATAAAATACATACAAAGTCCAAAATTCTCGAAACTTGACGTGGTGCCATGTTATCACATGTGTATCCTGTGGTAAAATTTTGAAAAGATTTAGAGGAAGTTGTGGCGTCAGATACCTAAAACCCAGAGATCTTCGCATGTGATCACATGTGATATCATGCGGGGATGTCCGGGTTTTAGATATCCGATGTCACAACTTACTCGAAACTGACTCAATTTTTTTGCCACAAAGATACACATGCGATGACATGACTCCTCGACGAGTTTCGTGATTTTCGGACTTTGTATGGATTTTATATAATTATTAAAACACTCCTCTGGCAAGTTGCTCGTCATCTTACGTGAAGAAAATGGCCGAAAGTTGATGTGAGTTCGTGGATAGGGTCTCAACATACATCAAATATCATGAATAATATTTTTGGTTGCACTAATTTGCATTGTCCATGCACACGCAGTTCCCATTTGAAATATTCGAAAGAAATCAACAAAACGAAATAAATTAAGAAAAAACATAAATAAGTTAAAATTAGCTCAAATTTTAAATTTGAGTTTCAAATAATATATTATAGGCCCAAGAAAAAACTGAACTCAAAAAACAAAAAAAAAATAAAAACATTTGCCGAGTGCTAGCTACGGACACTCAGCAAAGGAAATAAAAAAATTTAAAGTCTTTGCCGAGTGCTACTCTCATGGCACTCGGCAAAGAATATATTTTTAAAAAAAATCTTTGCCGAGTGCTTGACGCCGGGCCCTCGGCAAAGGCTGACGGCGTCAACTCCGGGGATCTTTGCCGAGTGCTTCTCCTTTGTCGAGGGCCGGGCCCTTGGCAAAGTATTTATTTTACCGAGTGCTCGTCTTTGCCGAGGGCCGGCCCTCGGCAAAGAATATATTGCCGAGTGCCCATGTTTGCCGAGGGCGGCCCTCGGCAAAGACCGCCTTTGCCGAGTGCCCGATTTTTGGCACTCGGCAAAGAAATTTGCCCTCGGCAAAGGGGGTATTTCCTGTAGTGTTTGGCAGACATATATATACCTCATAATAATGTATGTGCTCTGCTCTGTGCACGTAACATGTCTGCACGTGCCAATACTTCTTTTAGACCCTTCGTTCAATAATAACATATCATATTTTAAAAGCTCGATGCAACCATGTTTTATTTTACTTTGCCCATTTTAAAGTGAGACGACATAGAAAAAATAATTAACTGGTTATAACCTACGGTGACAGGGATGGACATCATTGTCGGTATTAGAACCGACACTGTTGTAGTTTTCAGAAAACCCAAAAAACAGGCTAAAAAATAGGGACTTATTTTTTTTAAAAAAAAACCATGCAAAACAAGCATGCTGCACGGTAATGAACATTTGAACCCCTCGACCTCTTGCTTCGCGTGTTCGTCCCTAACCGATCCATTTGTAAAACGCTTATATGCAATTAGGATATTCCTCCATACCATTTTATATCATTCTAGTTTTGTAAAGAGTATTTGGGATCCTAAATAAATCCGAATAGAAAAGTTATCAACTACAAAATTTATGACCTTTTTATATCTACAACTTAAGTTTTAGTCATTTTTCCATCTGAAGTCATTTGAAAATTTAAATTTAAGATGCGAGGAAATTCAACTATAACTTTTGTTGAATAGATGATTTCAAATGAAAAAATGTTGTCAACTATAAAGTTGCACAATTATAACTTTTAGAGATCTATAACTTTTTGTTTTTGTTGTTTCTCTATCTAAGGTTATTTAAAAATACAAATTTTAAATTTGAGAAATCAGATGTAATTTTGGAGATCTAGAACTTTTTTTGATAATTTCTTATGCTTAATTGCCACTATACATTTACTTAATACTATAAAACTAATGGATTCCTTTGGTATTAACTTTTATAAACTTGTGAATCAAATAGAGAGACGTCATAATGATTGTAAATTAAAAAGTTATCAACTATAAGGTTGCATAACTTTCGAACATCTACAACTTTTGTTTGGGTAGCTTTACCATCCGAGAATCTTAACTACCACTACACACTCACTTGTGACATAGAGCATATGGACTCTATTGGTATTAACTCTATAAACTCTTGTTATGTATATTTGGACATTCAAATAATCTCAAATATAAAAGGTCTAAACTACAAAATTGTAAATCTCGTCAAGAGTTACAATGTTGATATAAAGTTTGTCCTCATCAAATATCATATGAGAATGTTATGAAGCTTTTCGTGCAACATATTACTGCCATTTCATGCACAAACCACCAACGATATTATCAGAGTCGATTTTAGGCAAACAACCAGCACTGATGACAATATAGCATTGGCGATTTGTTGTTAAAACATGATATGATCCAACAATGACCTAATCTTTACTATTTTCGGAGCTGCCTCACAACACTTTACAAGGAGCTAGGACACTACCCATTAACCGAACCTATTACCAGTGTTGGATTTCCCTAGTAAAAGATGTGCCTTGTCCTATCGAATCTTTGGACACATGCATGAAATATTAAATATAGAATAAATAAATAAATAATTACATAGGTTATAGCTATTTTATGAGATGAATTTTTATGCCTAATTAGTTTATGATTTGATATGCAGTGCTACAGTAAACATGTGCTAATGATAGACTAATAAGTATCAAAAAATTATCTCGTGGTTTACTTGACTAGTTCTGTGTAATATGTTTTTATTTATATCCGAAAAACATCTTCTTCGACATCTCGCATCGCATCTGATGTGACACAAGCAAAAAAGTTTTCTCACTAGATCCAAACACCTAAGTACAAACTTGTACCTTAACAATGAAGGAAACCAAATGCACAGAATCATGCCCTGTTGCTTTAAGCCTTCTAAATTTTAAGTGCATTATTAGACGTTGCAGTATGCAGAGTGGGAATCTCGCTATGACTCATCGGACAAAGAAAAAAACTAGTAAACACAATAGCTCGAATCCCTGTAGTCGATCGATGCCAAAACCTTTCAAATGGAGGGCACCGGTGAGAACCTCCAAGCGATCGGAGACAGTATCTCCTAGCGGCTGGCTACGGTTACTTGGTTGGGGAAAAGAGAGATGTAGATCAAAATTAATGATCATATCATTAGAAACACTACTATCAAAAAGGATTTGTACCCACAAATCCCTTTTTAAGGGTGGTTCAATCTAAAAACACCCCTATAAATAGCTCTTGAAACAGGCCGCCCCTACAATTAGACACTGTAGACAACATTACGATTGAAATTGAAGTTTTGCAAATATCCTCTAATGGAGAGAAATAACCAAAACAAAAGTTGAAGATCCCAAAAAGCATACAACTTTGTAGCTGATAACCTTTTCATTTGTAATCATTTTTTCAAGGAAAACTATGTTCAAATTTTTCAAATTTTAAATTTGATTTTTCTTCAAACAACCTTAGATGGATAGAAAACCAAACAAAAACTATAGATCTCAAAAAAGTTAAAAAAAACTTTCTAGTTGACAACTTTTACAATTAGACTCATCTAGTTGTTGATAACTTTTTTGAACTTTTTAAATTTAAAATTTGAATTGTTCAAACTACCTTGGAAGAAGAAACAACAAAAATAAAAGTCGGTAGATTTCAAAAGGCTATCAACTTTGTAGTTAATAACCTTTTCATTTGAACTCATCTAGCCTAGTATAATCACATCTAAAGTTGTTACATTTGAAATTCAAAATTTTCAAACGACCTAGGATAGATAAATCACCGAAATCAAAGTTATAGATCTCAAAAGTTCTAAAACTTTTTAGTTCACAATCTTGTCACCTAAATTCGTTTAGAGACCCATTCACTCATTTTCAATCTAGTTTAGATAATATGACGAGAATGAATATCTAATATTAACATGAGCGTGGGATGGAGTGGTAGGAGGAGTAACGTACGAGACTGAAGCCATGTGTTCCAACCCCTGAAGCCATGAAGCATGTGATTTTTCATGAAAAAATAGAATGACTTCTGTAGGGCTGGCTTGTATTTTAACCGTCCCTACAAATCAGTGATATGCAGACACCCTTATTTAGGAGTGGCCAGGCAAACCGCCGACTCAAGAACTGCCCCTAGAAATCCTAAGGCCCCTATGCAGGGGTGGCTAGTCAAACCACCAGCTCAAGAGCTACCCCTATATGTAACAGAACTGACCAAATTATAAATGCAAAAACAATCACCGAAGTGACTAATTTCTCACACTTAAGCCCATATAATCCTGATAATCGGTTGAAATCTCAAAGGATCTCAAATGATAACATACAAGCCAAGATCGAACACGATTCAATATAAACATACCATCCGTTACATCACTAGTTTACAATAAGTTCAGAAATATAGCTCTTACATCAGAGTGCTTAAATATTATAATACCAGTTTGCATGTAGTGGAAATAAAGTAGCTCAAATCCCACACACACTAGTTCAATTATAGTGCCAGCATAGCAGTTATATCCCACAAAAGCACATGATAAGATAGTAGAACGATCACACCCATGATCCTTTCTTCATCACCCGCGGGGTGGAGACAGTTAGCACAGAAGCCACTGTAAAGCATGTCATCTGCAACAAGAGGGAATAAACCCTGAGTATGAGAATGTACTCAGCTAAACTTGCTCATCATAAACTAGAAATAAAGTGATACCAAGGAGTACGCAAGGCTATATTTAGGTTGGGCTAGCTTGACAACTTTTTGCATAAAAAAACTAGTGTTATAAGAGTAATAACTTATTACTTTTAACAGCAAGTTAATATTATTATCATTTCCTTCTAGATTAGCACCTATACTAAAGCAATCACTTGATTAAGATACAAGCATTACTAACCATATCAGGTTTAGTATAGTCATTGTTAGTATTTCTTATGCACAATTAAAATATGAAGGATTCCGTAAGCGCACAGATGTGGGGGTTTAGACCCCTATACCCTCATGGCTGGCCTTTAGCTTCGCCAGACAAGGCAGCCCAGCCCACAAGACCAAGACCGATCGGCCTCTTTGGCCTGTGTTGGTATTTCTTATGCATAATTAAAATATAAAGGATTCCGCAAGCGCACAGAATTACCATTGTAGCATTTTACCGGGAGTATTCCAGGTATCGTTATTTATATTTTAGCACTGGGAAACAATGGTTAAAGATGTTTGATAGTTCTCTATCGTGTATCTACTAACTAGTTTACCAACTAGACGTAGGCAGGGGGTAAGTGGTAAATGATAAGAGTTATGCACAATGTCACACATAGAGGAGAATCCTATAATATAGTCTAGTCAGCTAACTTGAGAGGCTAAATGGATGTATTATATTTTTTTCTTTTGTTAATGTAATGCTAGTGCAGAAAAGTAAACATGCTAAAACAATAATTAATGCAATGCAAGGAAGTAAATATGGATAACTACCGACTTACCTTTCGGCGAAGGTTCGGTGGTTTTTAAGTCTGCCGATCCAGACTTCTCCTTTGTAGGTTTGTTGGATGAGTGCCTCGTTTGATGATGGAGACGAAGGACTAGATGATTGTACCTTCTTGTACCAACTTATTAGGATCTTAGACTTGATATTGGTTGGACAGGTTCATCCTTCTTGTTCATCCATCTTGTTCTTTTGAGGTTGATTCTTTTAGTGTTTCGTTGATCGAGGCTCCTCGTTGACAATATTCACCTTGACCTATTTTGCACCGTCTGATCCAGGAGATGAGAACGCAGACGGTTACATCTTCTTCTATCAACCTTTTTTTTGATCTTCACTGATTTTGGGTTGATGAGTTGATGTCTATTAGAGCTGCAAACTAGAGTTTCTCCTTGATTTTCTTTGTCTTCTAATGGCGGGTGAAAAGTTTGTTCTTCTTTGATGATACACCAGCCATCTTGATGATCAGGGGAAGAACTCTATTTGGACATGTATGAAAGCTTCATCTCCAATGACTTGTGGGTGTCATCCTGGTCTTTGCTGTCGACATTTGAGTGTCTTCAAAGATGATGATAAGAGCAGGCATCAGTTTGGCCTATATAGGGAAAGTTGCATCCTGCTTATCATCGCCATCCTTACTTGAAGACATAGAGTAAGGGTCACTCTAATTCTATCTCAATGATCCATGTCATGTTCCTTAACCAACCTCAAACTTGCCTTATGTTCCTTTGACTTGTATGCGAACATGCTTGAGATGGTGAATGGCTTGAAGGCCCTTTTTGTCTTGTAGGGTGATTGGTCCACTATCATGGTGAAGTGTAGACAGTGTTGAAGTGTTCTCACATTGATTTCTTTCCATCTGGGTCCTTTCTATACACTTGTTCTCCTTTCTTCTCATTTCAAACCATGAATAGATATTTATTCTTTGTTTCAGTTCTTCTATCAATGATGAGTTGCTCTTCTTTTGCGCAGAGCTATTGGGCTTCATCACAAGCCTTGATTCATCTCTGATGTGAGTTCATCTTAGGACTTACCCAGATTGTATTTGTGAGCTTTCTGCAGGGGTTAGTCCAACAAATATAGCCTATGTCTAACAAGCACTCCTTAGTTCAATAATCAAACTAGACTCCATGCCTAATTTGACTAAAGAAGGCATTTTAACCTAAGCACCACACTTAATTTAAAAAGCCTATAGAAGTATGTCGAGTACTTCCAAACCAAAGCATACTATAGCAAACAAAAGTAACATGCGAGCATATAGTGATTTACTCAAACAGAGATGAAAGCATGATCATGTATGGTGAGAATGGTTTTTTTATTATTTTTTAGTAGAGATGCAAGTGCTACGCATGTGTGCAAGGAACTAAACATGCTATGAATTTGATATGAGATAGAGTGGATGCATGGATTGTTCATAGCAAACATGCAGTCATATGCAACATGATAACTACTCATTAAGTTTAGAGTCCATGAGCAAGACTATCTCACCTTTCTTGATCATACTTACCATGACTCATAATAGAATTAGTGAGTTGTGCAGCGTCCTTGTTCGTCACACGTGATGTCATTGAATTCTTGTGACGAAGACCTTTTTCTCCAATCTACACAGGGTTAGAATAATATTTATGTTTATACAAACCTGTGAGATGGCAGGGCTCCATTGTTGATGGATCATGAATGTTCAGGCACCCTGGATTCTTCAATATCTCCCTTGTCTTATTCGTGTGGAATTTTGCCAGAAGGTTGAACAATTGGTTTCCTGCTTATTCCACAACTCAACAAACACAATGGTAATCCTACTAAATCTAGTGGCAAACTAGGTTAGCAGATATCAAGATCAATATCAAAATCTTTACGCCAATTGTTTCCCCGGCAACGGCGCCAAAAATGCTTGTTGGTATTTCTTATGCACAATTAAAATATAAAGGATTCCATAGCGCGCACGTAATTACCATTGTAGCATTTTACCGGAGTATTCCGGGTATCGTTATTTATATTTTACCACTTTGAAACAATGGTTAAAGATGTTTGATAGTTCTCCATCATGTATCTACTAACTAGTTTACCAACTAGACGTAAGCAGGGGTAAGTGGTAAATGATAAGAGTTATGCACAATGTCATACACAGAGGAGAATCCTATAATATAGTCTAGTCAGCTAACTTGAGAGGCTAACGGGAGAGTTCAAGGTTCCTATGTACTTCTCTATTACTCGAGTTCTATTCTAGTTGACACTAGAATGTAACTAGTGCATGGGTATTATAGCACACACAATAGCACTTCGGGGCAACAGTACCTTTCCAACTCTCGAATAGATGAGAAAGAAGTAGTTGGGGAAGGCTGCCAAAAGCCCTACGAAACACCAACCCTGACGTGGTGGAATACGAAGGCCACATAGAGCTGTCACCCCTATGGGCTACCATAACTAACCGTAAGAATTGGGTGCAACCTCAGGTAACCTATAGCCTAGACACCATGTCTACACTATCGATTACTACTCTAGCCACATATGTTAACTAGAGCACCTAATACAGGCGGAGATCCTATGCTAAGATGCAATAACTACACTAACCATATAAATAAGGCATAGAAGTAAATAGAGAAGATAAATATACTAAAGAATAAGTCTTGCAAAGATAAGATACGTAGATATACCGCACCTCCAAAGCTCCGGACAAGATCCGAAACGAAGTCTCTCAACCCTAGCTCTCAAGTTGCTAAACTATTACATTGAAGAGTCTAGCCCTAATCTCCCTGGTGTGTTGATCTCCACGAGAGTATGATCCTTTCAAGGGACGCCTCTCGAATGGATCCCAACGAATAATGAATTAGGGTTTCAAGGGATGCCTCCCCCACGGGTCCAGGGTGCTTTTATAGGGAGGAGCGATTAACGTGAGCCCTTGAATCAAACTGACATAGGCGGGCGGCTGAGATTCTTCCTCAAAGGCGGTGGAACCCGTGGGCCAAACCTGGGCCAAATTGGCGAAAATGACAGACCGGCCGGTGCTCTGGGTGGGACCGGCCGGTCTCCCCCCTATGACATGTGGGCCCCACCTTCCGCGGGATGGTTTTACGGTGTCTTCTAGATCCTTCCTGTGTAGGTGCCGCTTGCAGGTGCGATATCTTTTCATCCGGGACTCTAAATATGGCAAATGATATGTCCGTTTCGATCGTCTCGACGAGCCCGTCGCAATGGTGCATTCTAATCCATCATTTGAGATACTTTTATACTGTCATATATGTCAACTTTGATAGCTTTTTTCAGTATGTACCTGTAGAAACATAGATTCACAAAAACTCGTGGAACTCGTTAGATCAAAACCCTATACCTATGCTCTGTGGTTCATTTCATGTCAAGTTTGATGATAATTGATGGGTTATAATTGACATTAGTGACCGTCAACAGCCTGGTCAGGAGTCCTAGGTGGACAATCAGAGTTACTTGTCATGCAAAGCAACTAGTCGGTTAGAAAACCAATTGTATCCTAGTTAGATACAATCTTTGTAACTGACCACCTCGGGATCCTAGGATCTGTAATCCTGCCCCCTAGACTATATAAGGCGAGCAGGGACCCCCTCAAACATATTCTTTTTTCATCAATAGCAGAAGAGCAGGACGTAGGGTATTACGCATCTAGCGGACCGAACCTGGGTAAACCGTGTGTACTGTTCTTTTGTTACATCTCGCTTGTAATCTAGAGTGTGCCTCCACCAATAAATCACTGCCGTCGGTATACCCGTGGTAGACTGCCAACGATGTTTCGTCGACAGTGGCGTGCCAGGTAGGGGGTACGCGTGCAAATTTCAGAGCAAGCGAGATGGTTTCCTTCGCTACGACCATGGAGATTGAAGCTGGATCAACCTTAACCGTCGGCTCCTTCACTTGGACGGTCACCGCGACGGGAAGCGTGGGAGGAGCCCCGGCAGATCCGGCGCCAGCGCCTCAAGCCCCGCCACCACCTCGTCCCTCGGGATCAATCTCGAGGGCGCCACGACCGGCGTCCCGACCACCGCTCCCTCGCTATCAAGGAAGGCAGATCGATAACACCGATCTCCTTAGATCTATCGATCAGCTCGGGAGGGGCCACGAGGATATGATCAAACAGTTCGAATCGGTACAGAACCAATCTAATGATGATGGCTTCACTCTCGTCCAACGGCGTCAGCGTCGGGCTCGGGTCCGCGCTGACCCTCAGCACCGTCCAGGCTCTAATCTGGCTGCAGCACGACGGGGTCCGCAATTCCGCGCTAATCCGTTCCGCCGCCTAGGTTCCGACCTGGCTACGACGAGGCGCAACCCTCAAGTTCTCACCAACCAGCTTCGCCGCCCAGATCCCAATCTGGTCACGGCTCGACCTCGGCGTGGCGCACAGGCCCACGTCTACCAGCTCCGCCGCCCAGATCCCAATCTGGTCGTGGCTCGACCTCGGCGTGGCGCACAGGCCCGCGTCGACCAGCTTCACCGCAAGGATCCAAATCTAGCAGCGGCTCGACCTCGGCACGGTCCTCAGATCCGCGCCAATCCACAAGGCCGCTCAGATCCAAATCTGACGGCAGTCCGACCACCAAACCCGAGAGGTCACCCATGGCCTCAACCGATGCCTGGTCGGGCAAACCCGAGGCGTAACGCACAAAACACCACGGGCCAAAATTCGTTCCTCTTCGGGATGGCCAACGCCTCCACGGCGTATCAACAACAGGTGGGGAGACTATTCTAAAGCCAACCCCCGCAACAGCCACCTCTGGCTCAACTCATCGAGTTCCATCTCGACGGGACGGCTAGACACGTCATCCACTGCGTCCACAGTGGGGAAGCCTCCAGTGGCTCTCAGTCGACCACCGAGGAGGAAGGGGGCTCGAGCTCCGTCTCCGGTTGGACGGGGCAACCGCCTCCGCAAGCTCCGCCTCTGCAGCAGATGATGATGAATTCCCTCAACGGGTCAGGGACCTGTTCGATACGGTCGGGTTCCTAGAATTCCCTCCGGGGTACGGGGGGCTATCTTCAATGTCAGCGTCGACGAGTTAGAGCCCGTCATCGAGACCCCCAAGAAGCGCAAGCAAGGGCAGACCGTAACGCCGATCGAGCACGACGCCGCACGGCCCAAGCTTAGGCTCAAGCACCCCCTCAGCCCAATGGCGCGGCTGCTGATGCAGACGCAGCCGCAGTCGACGCACCTGCCACCCGGCAAGAGGCGCCTGTCGCCCCACAGAGAAGAAGGCTCCAACCCCGGAACCTGGGAGACGAGTTTGACCTGGTCGGTGATCGAAGGTTCACAAGACACTCAGCGCGAATATCGTTGTTGCAGTACAGCGACTCCGCGACATGCAAGCTACACCAGCAATCGAGGCCATCCTCGACCACCTCAAGGCCACAGAGGCTCAAGTTAACTTTATGCGTGAGATGTCAGCTAGCCCATCTCAAAGCCGTCGCTCTCGCAGCACGCACCGCGGTCACAGGGACCAGGCGGAAGGCGGCGACGCCAACGACCGGGATCGGGAGAGCCAACGGGTGGTTCAGCCCGACCAACACCAGGGGCGCGACAACCGCTGGAGAGAAGGCAGCAACAGACAGCCACCCCGTGCGCCTCAAGAGGACAACCAGCCTAACCCGGTTGACCTCCGTAATGTCATTGACGACAGGTACCGAGCTCGGTATAGGGCCCTAGGTCCCAAATGCTTCTCCGAGAGGATACGCCAGGTCAATTGGCCCAGAAGCTTCAAGATCGGAGACTTGAGGCACTACGACGGAAAGGCTGACCCTGAGCAATGGATCGTCATCTACGAGACGACCGTTCGAGCAGCGGGAGGCGGCGAGCAGGTCATGGCAAATTACCTCCCGGTAGTGCTCGGCGAATCCTCTAACCATTGGTTGCTGTGCCAAGGGATGGTTCCATCCATAGCTAGCTGCAGCTACGGCAAATATTCATCGAGAACTACAAACCAACCTGCGAACAGCCCGGCACCAAGTACGAGCTTGCCCTGATCCATGACTCTCCTTACGAATCTCTACGGCATTACATGCGTCGTTTCTCCGAAGTCTGGATCACTGTCCGTGACATCAGTGTCCCGGAAGCCATCGGCATCTTCATTGCCGGGCTCCGCCAGCCGCGCAATGCCGACCTCCGCAAAGAGCTCCTACGCAAGCAACCGGTGATGATGGAGGACATGTTCAACATTGCCCAAGAATGGGCGCGTGTCGATGAAGACCTCATCCAGTACGACAATGGTAGTCATGACATATCTGAGGCGCATTCGGCCTCACGGCGGCGATGATCATGATCCGGTCGCGGCGATCACCGAGGGCCTCGCCTCGATCGTCGCAACCACTCACCACGGAAGACCGTGGCAACAATCGCCCGCGATGATCGAGGCAATGACCATCATGGCGGCAGGGCGCCAACCACCGTGGCGATGACGAGATCAGATAGGCGGCGGGATGACGGCAACAGCGATCACCGCAATCATAGCAATCATCAGCGCAACTTTGTCAACAACACTGACAAGGGTCAGAAGCGCGAGGTCGATGGCGACTACGGTGAGTACGACAAGATCCTTAACGGTGACTGCCCCCGTCACCCTAAAAAGGGGCATACTTTTGGCGAGTGCAACGGCTTCGCCAGCATCTTTGCCCACAAGTGGCAGTGAACCAACAAAAAGGGCTACCCCAAAAAGCCCAATACATGCGATAAGTCCATCGATGACGAGAATGATGGCAAGAATCCACGCCACGCCTACAAGGACCCAGAGAAGCATGTGACCGCCATGATCTTTGGAGGCAAGGTGGCCACGGAAAACACGCGTGATAGGAAGCTCCTCAAGAGACGCATCGCCGCCCTCTCCGAAGCTGACGACCTCGTCGTTGACGTATGCGCTCCGGCCTGGTCGGAGCAGCCCATATCCTTCAGCAGATCAGACATGTGGGCTAGGCTACCCGACACAAGACGTTTCCCTCTGGTCCTTGACCCAGTGATCGGCAACGTTCGCTTCAAGAAAGTGTTGGTCGACGGAGGTAGCGCTTTAAACATCCTCTTTCACCAAGCCTTCCTGGAGCTTGGACTAAAAGAAGATCAACTCGAGCCATGTGATTCGCCGTTCTGGGGCATCATGCCCGACAAGCCTTCCATGCTCCTCGGGCAAATTTCGCTGCCCGTCCAGTTCGGCACACCTCAGCACTTCCGCGTTGACTACATCAACTTCATCGTGGCTGACTTCAATGGCGTCTACCACGCCATACTCGGCCGGCCCAGCATCACCAAGTTCATGGCTGTTCCGCACTATGGCTACCTTGTCCTCAAGGTACCAACCGAGAAGGGAATCCTGCCCCTCCGTGGTAATGTCCTCATGGTTCATGCCTGTTAGACAAGTGCATTTGCCGCTGCCGAAGCCGAAGAAATCAAGACACGCATGGAAGAGACTACATATAAAGCCAGGACGTCAAAACCTACGGAGCTCGAGGCCCCAGTCAAGCAGCACAAACGCCCTGAGGAGATTACAAAAGCACACAAGAAGGTCAGTCTGGCCCCCGAAGACCCTGACAAGACGGCGATGATCGGGGCCGACCTCGACCCCAAATAGGAAGACGCGCTCGTCCGTTTTCTACAGGCCAACATAAGCATTTTTGCATGGAAACTGCTGACATGCCCGGTGTCCCCAGGGAACAGATCAAGCACTTCCTTAATGTCTTCGAGACAGCCAAACCAGTTAAGCAGAAGCTACGACGATTTGCTCGGGACAGGAAGGAGGCAATTAGGGCATAAATAACCCGGCTCTTAGATGCCGGTTTCATTAGAGAAGTGTATCATTTGGATTGGTTAGCAAATCCGATTCTTGTACGCAAAAAGAATAATGAATGGAGAGTGTACGTTGATTACACCGATCTCAACAAACACTACCGAAAAGATCCTTTCCTGCTCCCTCGCATCGACGAGGTGGTCGACTCCACCGTAGGTTGCCAATTGCTTTCTTTCTTAGATTGCTACTCGGGCTATCACCAGATTGCCCTTGCTTTAGATGATCAGGAGAAAACATCGTTCATAACTCCTTTCGGTGCCTACTATTACACGACCATGTCGTTCGGCTTAAAAACGCTGGTGCTACATACCAGCGCGCCATACAACAGTGCCTCAAAAAAGAGATTTGTGACGGTTTGTGCTAAGCCTACGTCGATGACGTAGTGGTGAAGACCAAAGAGGCCTCGACTCTGATCGATGATCTCGATAGGACCTTCAAGGCCCTAAATGTGTTTCAGTGGAAGCTTAACCCGAACAAATGCGTGTTCGGCGTCCCTTCCGGCATACTACTCGGTAGCATTGTCAGTCAAGACGGCATACATCCCAACCCCGAGAAAGTAAAAATCATGCTGGATATTAAGCCTCCAAAGTGCGTCAAAGACATCCAAAAGCTAACAAGATGCATGGCTGCCTTAATTAGGTATATATCTCGACTCGGTGAAAGGGTCTTCCTTTCTTTCGGCTGTTGAGGGCAAAGAAGAAATTCGTGTGGTCGGACAAAGCCGACGCCACCTTCGAAGAACTAAAGAGATACCTATCCTCACCACCCGTCCTCACAGCACCCACAGGAGATGAGCAGCCGTTGCTCTACATCGCTGCCACTGATAGAGTGATCAGCACCGTCTTAGTGGTCGAACGCAACGAACCTAAGTGCATATATCCTGTCCAGCGACCAATTTACTACATCAGCGAGGTGCTCAACGAGACCAAACAGTGGTACCCACACGTCCAAAACCTCCTTTATGCGATTCTGATCACTAAAAGGAAGGTCCTACATTACTTTCAGCAAAGACAAAGATCAGCAGTGTTTTACCGAAAGCACGCCCTCAGTGACATCCTGCGCAACAAAGATGCAACCGCAGGATTGTCAAATGGGCAATCGAGCTCAGCCCTTTTGAGCTCGGATTTCGTAGTCACACCACTATCAAGTCCCATGCACCGGCCGACTTCCCCCTCGTCGAATGGACGGAGACATGACGCTACCCGTATTTGATACGGCCGAGGAACAATGGAAGATGTAGTTCGACGGCGCTTTAAATATAGGTGGTGCTGGAGCCGAAGTTTTCTTTATAGCACCTTCTAGTGGTCGGCTGCGATACGTCTTGCGTATCCACTTTAAAGCCTCTAACAACGCCGCCGAGTACGAAGCTGCATTGCATGGGCTTCGCATCGCTGTCGAACTAGGTGTCAAACGCCTCCTTGTCTACGGTGATTCAGCCCTGGTCATCAACCAGGTCAACAAGGACTGGGACTGCACCAACGAGAAGATGGACGCCTACGTGGCCGCGATCCACAAACTCGAAGACAAATTCTACGGCCTTGAATTTATCCATGTTCCACGAACGGAAAATCAAGCAACCAATGAATTGTCGAAGTTAGGATCATCTCGGGTAGAAGTTCCTCATGGAATCTTTGTCCAAAACCAGATTACGCCATCTATCCATGAGGAGAAGCCGGTGGTACGCTAAGAGGCTACCGAGCAGTTGGCACCAAAGAAACGGACGACAAGCGCAACACTACTACGGACGGGGGAATGCTACCCATCTAGTAGCCCCGATCAGTGAATGTATCGACCAGTCTCTGGGATTGGAAGACCACTCAGAGCCCAGCCATGAGCCTGACCCCGATAAGGAGGCAACTGATCAGTCATTTGAACACCTAAGTCTTTTCCACCAGACTGGAGGACGCCCTTCATCCAATGCCTGACCAACAAGGCAGTACCGGATGATAAGACCGAAGCGGAGCGCCTCGTTCGACGAAGCCGCCATTATATACTAGTCGATGGCCAACTCATGCGCAAAAATGCTAAAGCCGAAATACTCCAGAAGTGTATCACACCAGAGGACAGCATCACATTATTGGATAAAATCTATTCTGGTACATGCAGCAACCATGCAGCATCAAGAACACTGGTCGGTAAGGCTTTCCGAGCTGGGTTCTACTGGCCCAGTGCCGTGGCCGACGCCGAGCATTTGGTTCGACACTGCAAAAATTGTCAGTTCTTCGCCAAGCAGATCCATGTTCCCGCGCATGAACTTCAGACCATCCCAGTATCCTGGCCTTTTTCATGCTGGGACTCAACATGATCGGACCCTTTAAAACAGCTCCAGGCAGTTTTAAGTATGTTTATGTCCTCATAGATAAGTTCTCCAAGTGGATCAAGTGTAAACCACTGGTTAAGGCGACAACAAAGAAGGCAGCTGAGCTGCTTAACGACGTCATCCACCGTTTCGGCATCCCAAACAGCATAATCATCAACCTTGGTAGCACGTTCACAGGAAGTCATTTCTGGGATTTCTGTGATGACTTGTCTATCCAAGTCAAGTACGTGTTTGTGGCTCATCCAAGGGCCAATGGCCAGGTCGAGCGTGCCAACGGCATGATCATTGATGCCCTGCGAAAACGAATGTTTCGCGACGACGGCTTGTACCTGGGACAATGGTTAAAAGAATTACTTGCTGTGATCTGGGGACTATGAACCCAGCCCTGGCGTAGTACCGGTGTCTCCCCATACTTCATGATATTTGGTTCCGAAGCCGTGCTACTCGCCGAGGTCGCTCACCAATCTCCCAGGATTGAGTACTTCGACGAGGAAGCTTCAGATGAGGCACGGGAGCTCGACATCAATGCTTTGGAAGAACGACGCCTAGACACTTGCGTTCAGAATGCTCGGTATTTAGCTAGTGTGCGTCGTTACTACAACCGCAACGTCCGGGATCATTTTTTCGTAATCGGAGACCTGGTGCTCCGACGCAAACAGAAGACGAAAGGCCTGTATAAGCTGTCCTCTCACTGGGAGGGGCCATTCATGATAAAGGCAGTTACTAGGCCTACCTCTTATAGGCTCTTCACTTTAGATGGCATTGATGTACCCAACTCCTGACACATCAAACAGCTTAATAGACTGCATAGAATAAGATATGTACCCTTCTTCCTTTGTACTCAGTTGTTATGATTAATAAAGCTTGGTTCATGGTCAACACCTTCTACAAATGTTTTTATCCATAAAACAGATTTTTTTTCATAAGCCGTACAGTCTAACGCTCCGACATGAACAATCAGAAAAGGCACTGTCTCTAGTTCCTCCGACCACGTGTTACGGCTCTGAGCCACAGAACACAGGAGATACTAGCAGTCGCTCTCTAACGGTACTAGGGCCCTAAGCATTCCAAAGACCGTCTTTGTTCCACAGAGGTCACCTAGTCACCTTCGCTTCAAAGGACGCTACACAACTACACGCATTTAAACTTTCTAAAAATGAAATGAATTCCGTACTCGTTTCAGACTAACCGTACCTTGGTTCAGTACCTAGTGTAACACTTGTTAAAGTTTTGTATTTTTTTAATTCATGTTCCTTTGTTTTGTATAGCTCTTTGTACTTTGCCGACCTCGTCATTGCTGGTGTTTAAGAGTTCCTAGATCTATCTCAAGCAATAGTATTCTGAATACCGACCACCACAGAACAAGTTGTCACATGCGGATAATCATAATTAAGATGTTAGTACTCGGTACAGGCCGAGCCAAATGAGCGAGTATTTATGTACATCATAGAAGTTTTGCAACAAAATACAAATGGAGGCTGGATTGTTTAGGAGGACCTGCTTGATGATCCTTCATCCACCAGTTTGATGTTCTGCATCACCCTGGCTGCAGTGTCCTAGAAGCCGCCTCGGAGGTTGCTAACTTTTTCCTGACTAGCATCCGCAGCTGCCCTTTCTTCTATCCTTCTCAGTCAATCCTGGGATAGTGCGACTGCACTAGTGCAAGAACGGAGGACACCGTGAATTGGCCCGCATCCCGGACAAACTCCTTGAATAAGGGCCAGGCTCTTTTGCACCGGTCCATGAAGGCTTCGGGCTATTCAGCGGGTCCATTATCTCCGGTTCCTCCGGTGACAGCTCTTTCATCAGCGGCCTCAGCCCGACCTCCAAGGCCTGCCAACGCTCTTTCAGCTTCTTGTCCTCCTCAGCTAGCACTTCAAATTGTGCCATGTGCTTCCTGCGGAGCTCTGTCCAACAATATGATACTATGCATGTCAATTTCAAAAGCACCAGAGGATACTAGGATACAGAAGTGGCCGGTTACCGACCTGTCATCTCACCCTCGAGCTCTTCAATGTGTTGCTGGGCTTTTTCCTTCTCAGTAAGTAGGCAAGACAGCTCTTGTGCCTTCAGCTGGTCGCCCTCCTCCAATTCTGCATTACAATAAATATAGACAAAGATATCCTACACAATAGCAGATGTTTCAGTAGTTCGGATGGTGTCATACCTTTCTTTTGCCCTTCAAGGATGCTGACCTTATAAGTCAGGGCGGCGTTTTCCCTGTGCAAGCGTTCATTCTCGGCCATGATGGGCCAAAACTGCTCTATCATGTCCGATCGCTGTTGAGCGAGGTTTTGCAGGCCCTGTAACATTATAACACATTAGCTCTGGCTAATGATTAAGCTGCATATCAGATGCTCAGTGTAACATCCTAGGTTTTCCAAATACCAAAAATCCAAACTTTTTAAAATTTTTCCTGCAATCATGTGAATCATGAAGTCGATAGGTTGAACCCAGGGTAAACGCAGGAGAAACTGCTTTTGAAACGGTGCATACATATAGTATTGCTTGTAGGAGAGTGCTTTTGCTCTTGTGTTGGATCCGAAGTTTCTTGTTGTGTCGGAGTTTGGAGTGCACTATTCCATAGCAACTCCCTTCAACCGTCTTTTAAATTCTCCACTCAAACCCCCTCCTTGAGATTCAACTAAATCCGAACAAAGTTTTCCTCCCCGAAATTCCCCTCAAACTACCTTGTAGAAACTCACCGAAAACTTCCCTTGAAATTTTCTCTAATCTACCTAGCTTTGCTTTTAAAATTTCTAGAATCGAGATGAGGGGATCCTTTTTCCTTTTCTTCCTCTCGTTTTCAAATTCACTCTTTTCCCTTAAAGAGTTCCTCTCAATCCTCTCTCTAAATTTCTCTAGAAATGTCTTCAAACACGGGTAGGAAATGATCTTCTTCCTTCTTAAATCCTTTCTTAAAACCACCATGGCAAAATGGGAAAATCATTTCCTTTTTTGTTTCATGGGCCAACAGCCCACACTTCCTTTCCTTCTCGCACAGCCCAAAGAACCCGGCCAGCTCGCAAGAAGAAGATCATGCGGCGCATGGCAGCCCACGCCGGCCCGCCCCCGCTTCCCTCTTCCCCTTCCCCGCTTAGACCGCCCCGGCTAAGCCGCTGAAGCCCACCAAGGCCCAACGGCCGCGCACCCTCCCCTGGAACCCTAGGGGCGGCGCCCCAGAGCCGCCGCCCCGCTGTGCGCGGCGTGCAAGGCGCGTCAGCGCCCTCGCCCTCGCCCGCCGCCGCCTCGGATGCGCGCCACGCACCCATAGGGTCTGAGACGCCGAGGCATCCAGCCGTCGGCGCCCGTAGCCCTAGGCGGCCGCCCGTATAAGGCGCACGGCCGCGCCCCGGCCCCTTTCGGCCCGCGCCGCCATTTCCTCTCCTCCCTCCCCCTTCACCACGGAGCCGCTGCCGCCACACCCAGCGCCCGCGCATAAGCCGCCGGACCTCGCCCGGTGCACGCGCGCGTCACCCGCGTGCCCGCGAGCTACCACACCGCGTACCCCGCTCAGCACCTCGCCACGCCGCTCTCCGTGTTCCCGCGCCGTGCGCGGCTTGCCTCCCACCGCTCCCCGCCACCGCCGACCGCGGCGCTCCGATTCACCGCGCCCGGCGTCGCGACCGTCGCCCACCGGCAAACGCAGCCGAGCCACTACCACGCCGCCGGTCGGGGCCGCCGCGACGGCGCCCGGCCACGGCCGCGCCTCAACGCCGAACGCGGCTGCCACGGCGACACCAGCCTCGGCGGACACCGCGGCGTCGCCCGAGCCAACAGCGCCGCGCCCTCGCCGTTCGCCCTCACCAACGGTCACCCCGCCTCATCGTCGCACCGCGCCGGCGGGAGCACCTCGCCTCGCCACCGCGTCGCGTCCCCCGCCTCGGCGTCGCGCACGCCGCGTCCTCAAGCGCGCTATGCCCGCGCCCGGCGCCCTCGCCCTTCTCCAACCACGCCACGAGCTGCTGCAGCTGCGTTCCAGCCCCGCCGCGGCCGACCGGCGCCGCGGTCTTCTTCCTGCGCCGGGCGCCGGTCACGTCGAGCCAGCGTCGCGCCGGACCGCTGCCTCGGCGCTGCTCGCCTTGGGCTCGGCCGCTTCACCACAGCCACGCCGTGCCTCGTCCCCCACGTCGAGCTCGTCGCGCTGCGCCGCGCCGCACCACCTGCTGCTCGGCGGCTCCGTCCCACGCCCCGCCAAGCCCGCGTTCTCGCCACGGCGCCGCATGGAGCCACGCCGTGTGGCAAGTGCGACACGAGCTCTTCGACGCTCCGACGCGCCCTACCTTTCGGTTCTCGCCCGGCGTACGCGCTTTGCCGGAGCCATCCACGCCGCCCGAGGCGTCACCGGGCCACGGCCACGCTCCCCGGCCGCTGCGGCCGGCCCTCTGCGCCGTCGGCCGGTCGTAGCCTCGCCCGTCAGGCTGCGACCACCGCGGTGCCCCCGCTTTGGCGGCCAGCCGAGCCGAATCGCCCGGCCGCCAAGGCAGCTCTTTCTTGCTCCATGACGCCCTACCACCTGCTGGACCCTCTCCGCTACCGCTGGTGAGCTACCATGGCCCAAGACCCCACCTTTCTCTCTTTCCGTCGACGTTTGGACTGAGAACGACCTTCGTGCCGCTGTTCTTCACCTTCAGCGGGGAAGCCGGCCACCCTCCGCCGGCTTCTTTCGTCCCCGGCCAAGCCCGGCCTCCTCTGGCCGGTCGTAGCCACCCATTTGGCCAAAGCTGCGGCCAGGCACAACCCACCACGGCCAGCGGCAAGCCCGCGGCCGGCAGCTGGCCGGGGCGTGGCTAAAGCCGAGCGGCTGGCGGCCACCGACCTCCTACCACCTCCGGCGATGCTCCACTACCGGCCTCGCCACTCCAACGACAAAGTCGAGCTTTTAGAACCTTCGCCGACATCATCCTTGATGTCGGCAAAGCCCACGCTTTTTCATTCTTTTTCACAATGTCGCACTTTATCTATACCATGTCTATCTATGCCTGCGGCCGTGCCTTCGCGCGGGTCTATCTCCCTCATGCTATGGATCCGTGCACTCGCCTGTGATGGTCGTGTTGGTTTAGTTCTTGTATGGTGTTGTTGTTTCTTGTGTATTTCTTGCGATGCTTGTATGTGGACCGAGCCTTCGAGCCGGTCAAGGGACCGTACCTCGTTTGAGCATTTCGATCGTGGGTTCGTCCCACCGTGATCGCGACGCCGAGCGTAACTCGTTCTCTCGTGCTTTAGTTGTCTTCGTCGTACCCTGAGTGTTAGCTTCTACCTTCGGCCCTAGGACGTGGTCATAAAGGAGCTCGATATCGCTATCGATGCGGATCTTACCCGCGCACATTGAGCCCCTAAGACTTAGTCTAGTGGGAAACGAACTAGGAAGCAACTATCATGGGACGACAGGAGCCAAACCCGTGTAGGTAAAGCTTATGGCCGCGAGTCATCTCGCCATGACCATCGGGCTTCACCTCTTTTCTTTCCTTTCTTTTCTTGTGCTATTTTCCCCACCACCTCGTATGCTTGCACCACCTAGACCGGAGCATTCCTCGGTTTCGTGATGACAACCGCATCGCTATGAACCTAAGGAATAGCTTTTGCCACTTTAGTTGCACGGAGGTCGTGGTGCCCTACAAGTCGGTGTGGATCACAGAACCGTGCAAGACATTCGTCTCTTATTCCGACCACCGTCCTTTGCCATGACGGGTAGGTCGAGAAGAGTGCGGGACCATTCTTGTTTTTGCTCTCCTTCGATTCTCGCTAATCCAGTAGGGCGCGGATCGAACCTCTTGTTCCACCACCTTCGATCAGTGACTATCGCCATGTCACGTGGACCGAAGTACCGTGGAACCAGAGTCTCTTTTCCTTGCTTATTCGTGTTTATTAGTGTTCTTTATTTACCTCTTGTTCTATTCCTTTGATTTCCGTTGATCGCAATGGCGAGTGAATCAAAGGAGGTGGGCCTTGTTTTCCCTCTTTGGTTCTTTTGCGCTTAAACCCTAGTATGTTTGTACCTAGTGAGATCCTAGCATTCCTTAGGCTCCCACGGTGACAACCGCACCGCTGAGACCCTAGAGAATGCCTTAGTGCATATAGTGCACCTTGGTCGAGGTACCTACAAGAGGTTTAGGCACGTGTGATCTCTCGTGCATCGCTCCTCTCCGATGCCTCGCCTTTTGCCGTGGCATGCGCATTGGAAGGGGTAGACCACCGCTCCTTCTCTTTCGTTTACCTTCCGTTCCTCCCCGCTAGCCCGTTCTGTTCGATCCCGTCTTAGTCATGACGATTGGATCAAAGACCGGACTATCTCTTCTAGTTAGCGAAGCTATGGTCTGTGTACTGTTCTCGGACCCATGCGAGTCGACCCGATCGACCGTTGGAAAACCATCCTCGTCGAGGATGTGACCGAGGCCGCGACATGGACATGCCCAACTAACTCTCCTATATTCCCTTGTGTGCTACTCTCTTCTCGGCTCCCGACGTTGTTGTGTCGTGCGGATCGAGAGGACCTGTAGCCACTCTTCTGTTGTTCATATTCCAATCTCTTTTGCTACCATCGCGACCATGACAGGTAAGCCAAAGAGCCTCAGAACCAAGTCACAATTCCTCTATTTCATGTTAATCGTTCTTACTCGAATCCTATATAGTAGTTGTGACTTGCGGGTTAAAGGCCGCAAGGGCCAAACCCTGTTGTTCCTATTTCCCTTTTTCTCTCCTGCTTGTGACCCTCCGGTCCTCGCCAATTTCCATGACGTCCGGATCAGAAGGTCGCAACCGTGGTGTTTGGTTAAGTTAAGTTTAGGATCAAGGCCCCTTCTTTTGAAGCCATACAGGTCGACACGATCGACCCAGGAAGTACTGGCTATACCATGGTCATGATCCGGGCTTATGCTCAGCAGACAACCACTTCTATTTATTTGGGCCCGAGGATCGGACACCCTCCGCGAGGGCTAAGTCTTTTCAGTATTTATTCGGAGTTATCTCGTTCCTTCTGTACCTTGTTGCCTTTTTGGGGAGTACTGGATTTTGGTTAGGGATTGATTGCTCTTTTGCCTTGTTTGTCGCTATATCGAGGTAGTTGCATCATGGTGACGATGGATACACCGAAGATCCGCTGGGAGGAGGAGATGCGAAGAGCAACCAGATATGGATGACTATGGATTGCTATAAACAGGTGCCACATCCCACCCAACCTCGTAGAATCCTATTAGACATGCAATATATAGCTGCTAGTGCTTTACTTTATGCAAATGAACTGTGATAGGATGCATGGTAGATTGCTTGATAAGCCATTACCTTGACGTAACCTTTCTCCGCACACCCGTCGCTAGGATAGACGCCGCCTACTTCATGATTTTTGCTACACACTTACACTTTACTCATACATGCTTGTGTGTGGCTAAGGCACGTGGTGCCGTGAACTGATAACTGGGGATAACGTGGGAGATCTTGGCGTGTGTCTTGGGTGTGTGGTGAGGGTTGTGTCGATCAAGGCGGGATCTACGACGAGTCGGGGGACAAGTCTTGCCGGAGGAGTGTGATCCGGGCACTCCCTATGTGAGAGAGTACCTGTGGCGGGTACATGTGATGTGAGTAGATTTCGGGGAGGAGTGTCTTTGTGGGACGAATCCCGGAATGGAGGTGCCGTCGAGGCACGGGGCGCCGAGCCCCTTGTGAAGATATCCCGCCCGGTCCTACTAAGGACTGGTTTGGCGTTCCTTCGGTTCCACGGGACCTTTTCGTGCACACCACTCGTCTCGAATGGGCGGGGTCCGACTTGACGACTAGCCGGCCCCCTGGCGCTACTACTAGGTTGATAGGTGATAGTGTAGGGAGGTGCGGGTGCCGAGACCCACACCCTCCCGAGACGGCGTGGTATCCACTTGGGATCCGGTACCACGCCTCACAGTCTCGGCGTGCTTGGGTGGATCTCCGGGTGCCCCAGAGCTGAGTGGTAGAGTGGCATCGGGCCGGTTAGGCGGCGGCTTGGTATCGGCCTAGACGAGGCATCGTCGATGATGGTGATCTTGTGGTTCCAGTGTACAAGCTCTGCGCAGAGTTACTAAATCTATACGTATAGCCGTGTCCCCGGTATGGACATTCCTGTGAGTACCACACGTTCGTTATAGTGAGAGGTGTCCAATTCTCTTCTCCCCCATGGGTGTGGTTGGTTTCCGGCTTAGGCCGTTGAGGCAAGGAGGAGCGGGAGTCTTCCTTGCCGACCAGAGTGAGAGTGTGGTGAGAAGTGTGGACATGGATGTGGATATGGATGGGATGGATGGATGTGTGGATGAGATGGGTTAAAACTTGATGAACTATATTATATCTTACTTTATGAACTGGCATAGGAAAACTATAGCCAAATATAGGCCTTTTTCTCTCTACCCTTGCATTCCACTTTCCACATAGCAAAGCAAAGCATAGGGTGGGAGCCCGTGGCCAGTACAAATCGTACTGATAGAGTTGAGCAGGTTTGGTACCCGAGGAGGACTACGACGATAATGGAGCTGGAAGAATTAGGTGGTCTCGTCCCTACACTCAAGTTTGGTTAAGAAGATCAAGTCTACGCCCGCTGATACTCTACCCCAACTCTGATGATTCTCTGTGAAGGAGGAGCCTTCACCCGCTATGACGCTACGTCTACTCCGATGTTGATCCGTGTGTGTTTATCGCTAGGATACGAAGTACTTAGGTGTGTTACAAGTGTTGTAATACTCTGTAACTTGTACCTTTCGCGATGTATGAACTATGGTATCAACTGTATTCAATGTACTCTGTGGATTTCCCTTCGAGGAAATCACGGGTTGTTTCAGTTGGTATCAGAGCCATACTTGACTGTAGGACGAGACCTTAGGTCCTAAACACTAGTATAGAAGCCAACAATCTTGTTTGTTATATGTGCTTGTTATGAAAACACTTGTTTCTCTCTCCGCCTTGAATTACATTCTTTGTTTGACCACCATGATATGGAAAGATGACCAGTAGAGTATATCCCCACTACCGTCTACGCTAGATCGGTAGATGTGTAAGACTATGAAGGCTTAAGAGTCGCCTCAAGTCAACACTATGCATATAGGAGTTGTAATGCTGCCTGATTACCTGGATCTTGTGTTGTTATGCCTTTCATGCTTCTTATTGCCTGAGTGTAGACTATAGGGTTTATTTTGTATATGTGACTCTGGAAGCCTGGGTAACCTAGCCCTCTAAACCTAAGCCTAACCTATGACTGGAAATAGAAAGTCAATGCATTATTTTTTGTCAACCTCTCTTCAAAATGGCTCTCTAGTCTTTCGAACCAAATTTCTCTTCTAAACTGCCCCTTTACCTTCAAAAGCCTTTATTAAAAAAAAAAGGAATGACTTTATTTCAAAAGGAAAAGTTTCAAAAGGTTTTAGAAAGATTTCTCTTTTTGAAAGAAATTGGTTTTAACTCCTGCTTCAAAGCCCGATTTGATTTCAAAAGTTGTCTTCGAGACAGTTTGAAAATTTGGTTTCCTCCTTTCAAAACGTGCTCCAAATTCACTTTCTAAAGCGAAACTTTATTTTCCAATCAATAAAACATTTTCAAAGATATTTTGGCTCAGTTTTGTTTTAAAAAGCTTGATTTCCACCCTGCGAGCCAAATTCCCCTTTTCAAAAGCAATCATCCTTATAGGTGAATGTGCCTTACAACTGGTTTTATAAAACACAATTTCCTATGAAAGGAGTTTGTTGTCAAAATTTTCAAAAAAAAAAAGTTGCTTTTATGGATGAAAATGCGGTTTCCAAATCTGATTTCTAAAGTGTATTCTCAAAATTGATTTTATTTGTGAAAGCTTAACTTTTCGACTTGAAAAACAATTTCAAAACAATTTTAGAACTTGTATTGTTTTCTTTTCAAACAAAAAAAATGAGTAACGATTTGTTTTGGAAATGAATAAAGCTTTCAAAATCTTTTGACTTTGCACTCTCTTTGAACATGTTTTACTGAAACAAGACTTTCTAAAAGACGTGAGTTCCAAAACCTTGGATTTTAACCCATTTTGCAAGTGCGTATTTCACCCTTGAAACTGGATTCCAAAAGTGTTTCAAACAACTCTCTGCCTTGTTCAAATGGAGTTTCAAAAAAAAACTAAAAGTTTTGACTTGTTTCACAGATTCAAAGTCTTTTTCAAACCTTTTCAAATCTCTCTTTTGGGGGTTTGTTCTAGCTTGGTAAAAATGGAAACTCTTGATTCACAAGTTTTTAATCAAAATGGGTTGCAACTAATTTCAAATTATTTGTGTTAGTTTCAAACCAAGGGTTGCAACCTTCTTCCTCTCAAAAAAATTTGCAAAACAAAAAAAAAAATGCTTTCAAAGTGGTTTATAAAAAGATCTTTTTCCTTTCCCTTTGAAACCCCCTCCTCTCCTTTCAGTTCAGGACATTTGGACATTGTTGGCAACTCGTTTGGGGATGAGCCGCGATCTTGAGCTATGGTGCCGCTACGAAACTTGGGGCCCCATGTGTGAGGCCTCCACATGGCTTGCTGCCGAGCGTATGCTGGTATCAAGGAAAGTGATCGCGACCGCCCTAAACGGTACCGCATACCACCCGAATCTCGAACTCCCTCCTCTTTCGAAAATCGATTATAAAAATAAAATCCTTTGATATGAGTTTTGTTCTCACAAAACTCGTATTGTTTTTAAAATTATTTTGGGATTTAGGAAATTACCTTCTTAATGCTCCATCCGTTTTCAAAAAAAAAAAAGATTTCAAATCCCAAAGATTTTGCTAGGAGCAGACCCTGTTTTTTGGATACATCTATCTTTTTTGCAGGAAAAACGATTTTGAGAAATGGCTTGGTTTACGAAAACTTTCTGATTTCAAGACCCTATTTTGTTTAAAAGGTTTCAAAGTTTGGAACCAATTTCAAAATCTCGTTTGAAGGCTTTTCCATTTTAACGACATTTTTTTTTTTTCGACCAAAGGATTTATAAAAAAAAAACTACTTCCAAAGTAAAAGGACTTGCTTCTCCATTTTAAAATGTTGTTTGAAAAGACATTTCAAAAACCATCGCACCTTGCTTTCAAATGGAGTTTTCTGAAAAAGGATTTAAGAAAATTCTTCCAAAGGTTCTTCAAAAGGCTTTGCAAAATGGTAAAAGATTTCTGAAGTTCAATTTCCAACTTGACTTTAAAATGGTTTGGAGTTAACGATTTTGTTTCGGAATGAGTTTCTTCAAAATGATTTTACTTTCAAATAAATCCTTTTCCCCACAAGTTATTACTTTATTTTGAAAACCGTTGCCTACTTTGAAAAAGAGTTTTTGAAAAGCTTTCAAACTTGTTTGCAAAAATCTTGGGGCACAAAAAAAATATTTTTCCTTCTAGTTTTTAAAACATACTCCCCTAAAAATCTTGGTTTGTGAAAAGCATTTTAAAAAGGTGTTTTGAGCTTGATTTATGAAAGTAAACGGTTCTTATTTCAACAAAAAAAAAAGAGTTTCAAAAATCGGCTTTTTACAAACACCAATCTTATCAAATAGAAGTGCCTTCAAGTCTTTTACAAATGCCTCCCTCCATTCAAAAGCTTCTTGCGAAATGCTTTTCCAAGAAGCCCTTCTTTCAAATTCCTTTTTCGAAAAAGTTTTCCTTTGCAAAGATTTGGTGCACTGATGCAGGAAGAGTATAGGCGAGAGTCATCAACCCTAGACAACACCCGAATCTCGGGGGACGAGATTCCCTGTAAGGGGGGGTAGTCCGTAACATCCTAGGTTCTCCAAATACCAAAAATCCAAACTTTTTAAAATTTTTCCTGCAATCATGTGAATCATGTAGTCGATAGGTTGAACCCGGGGTAAACGCAGGGAGAAACGCTTTTTTGAAACGGTGCATACATATAGTATTGCTTGTAGGAGAGTGCTTTTGCTCTTGTGTTGGATCCGAGTTTCTTGTTGTGTCGGAGTTTGGAGTGCACTATTCCATAGCAACTCCCTTCAACCGTCTTTAAATTCTCCACTCAAACCCCCTCCTTGAGATTCAACTGAATCCGTAACAAAGTTTTCCTCCCTGAAATTCCCCTCAAACTACCTTGTAGAAACTCACCGAAAACTTCCCTTGAAATTTTCTCTAATCTACCTAGCTTTGCTTTTAAAATTTCTAGAATCAGAGATGAGGGGATCCTTTTTCCTTTTCTTCCTCTCGTTTTCAAATTCACTCTTTTCCCTTAAAGAGTTCCTCTCAATCCTCTCTCTAAATTTCTCTAGAAATGTCTTCAAACACGGGTAGGAAATGATCTTCTTCCTTCTTAAATCCTTTCTTAAAACCACCATGGCAAAATGAAAAAATCATTTCCTTTTTGTTTCATGGGCCAACAGCCCACACTTCCTTTCCTTCTCGCGCAGCCCAGCAACCCAGCCCAGCTCGCAGCAGCACCGCGGCGCATGGCAGCCCACGCCGGCCCGCCCCGCTTCCCTCTTCCCCTTCACGCTTGCACCGCCCGGCTAGCGGCTGAAGCCCACCAAGGCCCAACGGCCGCCCAGTTCAGCGCCGTGCTCGCGCCGTGCCTCCCTTTGCTCCCTCGCCACCAGCGCCGACCGCGGCGCTCCGACTCACAGCGCCCGGCGTCGCGGCGTCCAGACCGACTAAGCCGCGGCAGAGCCACTACCACGCCGCCCGGTCGGGGACCGCTCGACGCGCTCCCGCCCACGGCCGCGCCTCAACGCCGGGAACGCAGCTGCCACGACGACACCAGCCTCGACGGACACCGCGGCGTCGCCTCGAAGCTCGCAGCAGCGCTGCTCTCGCCGCTCGCCCTCACCAACGGTCACTCCCCGCCTCGTCTGCCGCACTCAGGCCGACGGGAGCACCTCGCTCGCCACCGCTGCCGCTCCCCTCGCTCGATGTCGCGACGCCAGCGCTCCTCAAGCGCTATGCCTCGGGCCAAGGCCGCCTCTTCTCCAACCCTCGCCACGAGCTGCCGCAGCTGCGTTTCCAGCCCTCGCCCGCGGGCGAAGACCGGGCGCCGCAGTCTTCTTCACCACGCCGGGCGCTGCTTCACGCCGAGCCTCGCTGCGCCGACCGCTGCTCGACGCTGCCGCAGACTCGCTCTGGCCGCTTTCACCACAGCCCACGCCGTGCTCGCCCCCCATCGCCGAAGCTCGCTGCGCCAGCGGCCGCGCTTACCACTCGGGCTGCTCGACGCCTCGCTCCCACGCCCCGCTAAGCCGCTGCTTCGCCACGACGCCGCATGGAGCCACGCTGCGGGTGCAAAGCACTGTAGCTCTCGACGCCTCGACGCGCCTCGCTCAGCTTCGCCGGGCGCTCGCTTTGCCGGAGCTATCCACGCCGCCGAGACGCCACCCGGCCACGGCCACGCCTCGGCCGCTGCAGCCGGCCTTCGCGCTGCCCAGCCTGGGCCGTAGCTCGCCGGGCTCGCCGCGACCACCGCGGGCCGGGCCACCGCTGGCAGCAGCAGGCCGGGAACCGCCCGGCAGGCTGGGCGCCGCTGCTGCTCCATGACGCCCCTACCACCCTCGCTGACCCTC
>JADLZL010005690.1:0-71336 GCA_015844335.1 Chrysopogon serrulatus | reverse complement strand
TTTTTGTGTTAAATCTTGTCAAAAGTTTGGCAACCGTTTTTGCTCACCACACTTTCTTTAGCGTTCACGCCATCGAAAGTTAGGCGTGTGGAAGTTAAGGCGTCACTAACCAAACAGGCTCTTAGACTTATAAAAAGCACATTTGCTTATGTTTAGTTGCCTCCATCATAGCCTCTTCATAGGTTTTACAATGCTCAAAGCAGATCCATAGTGCTTTGCATTAGCTAGTATACTAGATTTACAGTTGTATTAGACAAAATACGCACACAAAACTAAAACATATCTGATACCTCGACTAGAAAATGACATCAATTAGAACATGAAGGTGACTACATCCAAAAAAATTTGAACAACAACCAAACACAATTTATCAAATATGGCTTGCTTGTTCAAAAAACAACAAAAATACCACACATGCATTTACGTTAGCTTAGGTTATGCCGCATAAGGTCAAATGCATGCGCTACGCTAATGTAAAGCAACCAATGAAACCCATAATGTTTCTCTTCTTTACCATTCCTCCCCTACCTTCTCTCCACACGGACATCACGGCAGAACTATGCGCCCGTTGTCGCGCGCCAGAACAAAGTTCACCTAAGCGGGCATCAACCATGGTCACTACTACCGCAGTCCCGCCACATCGTCATTGCTCAAAGATGATATCCACCTCCATCGGTCCGCCACCATGACTCACAGTTGCCGTGGCACCCCCCAACATGGTCTCTAAGACCTAGAGACGAAATTTGTGACATTGTATGTATCAGGGACTCAAAGAAACTACAAATCGGACTCACGACACTGGAGTAAGCCGAATGGAGACACCACATAGATCTGGCACCACCGGTGTCCAATGGCATGGTGATGGACTCTAGCATGAACGAGGAGATGATGAAGGGGGAAGGAGGCAACTTCCATGATCCGGCGCCCTAGCGGTGTATGACTCTACCTTCGACGCCGAGATGGAGTACAATGATGATGCAAATCGACTTGTCTTCCAAAGGCGGGTGAGGAGGAACCAAGGGAACACACTACTTTGACGTCAATGGGGACCATACAAGCATAACCGCAGGCTTCCCCAGCCTATCGAATGTTGGATGGAAGATGATGAGGAAGAGGAGGTGGTGGCAAGGTTGACAGCTTGAGCTGCCAATCATGGGGTTGTTGGGCAGAGGAGATTCGCGCCCACCGCCTAGCTACAACATGTGTAGAGATGACAAGAGGGACTTTAGTCCCTACAAGGAATTGTCTATTAGGAGATGAGGATGGAGAGACTTGAATCCCAGTGGAATGAAATGGGGAAAACTCTCCCAAATGGGTTTAATGGGGACAAAGATGGGGGACGAGGAACCATCCCAACCCGCTGTCGTATTTCTTGTAGCAATCTTGCACCAATCCATTGGATGCACCAATTTCATATAGATATATTGCATTAGATATATGGAGGTCTAGGTTCCCTTTCCCCATAAACTTATTTATTGTAGCAATCTTGCAACAATACATTAGGTGTACCAATTTCATATAGATATGTTGTATTAGATATATGGAGGTCTGTTGATATTTTTGATATCTTTTAATGTTAAGTTGATGGATTTTCAAGATGCTTATTGTTTTTTATTATTGAATTTTGTGAGAATTTATATGTTTAAGCGGGCTGGAGAATTCTCGCGGTGATTAATTCTCTAGTGTGGATAGCGATGGGAAAGAAATTATCCCGATGACATTCAAGGGCCCGGATAGAAAAAAAATTCTCCCTCACGGGGATGAGGACATAACCCCCGGCAGGGAATTCTCACGATGACATCTAGAGGCTTGTGGCTCGACACCTTACCGTTATTGGAATGGCGTCATCCTTTTGAAGAAAGTTGTCCCTGGTAGCAGTGTTTGGCACCTTTTACCAAAATAGCGTCTACCATCTGCAGAGAAGTCATGCCAAACACTCTCTAAGTTTTTATAAGCTAATTAAAATTCGATAAGACCCAAAATCTTGAAATGAGCTCTAAATCTTCTTGTAATGCTGAGGTGTCGCCCCGATTTATCACCCGTTTGTCCGAGCTTCTCAACTTTTCTTTAAGCCATCCTCTTTTCTGCTTGTGGTGCTAGCCTGTGGAGTAATATTTTATTTTTATGTGGGCTATATCTTTTGCATATTAACCCACCATGCAAAACTTTACAATCACTAACAAGCATCACTATCAGTTTAATTGGAACCGACAACGAAATGAGGCAAGGATCCGTAAAATTGAGGAGCTAATCATCCGACAGCTGATGGCACATATATGAGAGGACACAATAAATATAATTTTAAATCTTTTCTCTAATCAAAGGGCGGTGACCAATCAGAGACTAGGCTCACCAAAAGTTCTAGCTTCCCAAAGAACCGCTGTAAAAGAGCTCTAAATTTAAGTCCGTTATCTATTTCTTGTATTTTTGTTTTTTATCTTATTTCTTGTAAATCAAACTGCGTGTGGTCTTTAATTTTCTTTTCTATTCCTCCATTAGAATCATCTCAAATTAGTAAGGAGCTTAAACGAAAGAGAAGGTGATGAGGCTCTCGCCTTTTGTTTAGTTAGGTACCTTAGCTTAGTAATAGTCCCAACGCCACGACATATCGAAATGACATTGGCGTTCGAGCAATGGAGGAGTGAGCATCATTTTCCACGCATCCATATGCATGGACCCACCCGTGTCTCACGTAGGTAGGAGTATTTATTTGCCTTCATCGGTCCCATCCAATTGAGCAGTTTTGCTCAGCCCTTCCTGCACAAACTGACCCTGCGACTAATAAAAACCATCGGCTCGCTAGCGATGGCCCGCCAAGCCTGCTGCTCTCATCGCCCCCTCGCGGCTACCGCCGCTCTCCTGGCTGCACAACACCCGTGGCGGCCACTGGGGGACTTGCCGGTGTGGCGGAAAGTCTGCAAGAGCACCCCTTTCCCCGAGCTGTGCACCAACACGGGCGGGAAGCACGCCGAAAAAGTACAATGTCGTGGACGCGCTGGCGGTGCTAGGGATGCAGGTGGACGCGTTGAAGAAGCGCGTCAAGGCGGCGCGGAGGCTCGCCAAGCAGGAGGTCAAGACGGCCCCGCCGCGCCGAGGCGCAGGGCGCTGAACCTCTGCAAAAGCTACTACCTGGATGCCGGCGACAACCTCGGCGCCTGCAAGCGCGCCATCGGCCGGGGGACGCCGTCACCATCCGCGCCACGATGAGCATGGTGGCACAGGACATGCAGAACTGCGACGAGGAGTTCAGGAAGGCCGGCTCGAGAACCCCTTGGATGACCACAACAAGTCGCTCGTCGAGATGTCCGAGATCTGCCGCTCGCTCTCCAACATGATCCCTCTTGAACATATTGCCCATTGAGTTTTTCCCCATGTTCAGTAACGTCGTCGTCTAAGTGCGGCCTAACATGCAATTTGATGGTCGCGTGCATGTGTCAGTCGATAGAGCTGGACGCATGCCCAGTTCATGCGGAGCTAGCGCGTCCTTCTTACTTTTCCGTGTTGCCTCATGCGTGGCATGGCTTGAGACCGTGGGATGGCACGGCTCGTTGAGAGAGGCACGCGTAACCTGCTAATTTGTGCTTCTTTATTTATTCTATAATATAGCCAGTCATCAATCAATCAATACAATTGAAAACGCTGCTTAGTTCTTGGCTCTCTGTGTGTGCTGGTATCTTCTTCCTCGCGTGTTCACCTGAGTTGGTGGAAAAGGATGGTAGGCATTATATTATATTGCCAACAATGCAAATTCCATCTAGAGCCAGGGACTGAACTAGAGTAAATTCAAATAGGCACACTCACATTGTTGGTATAAAGATTTGTGTTTATGTTTATGTTTATCTAAAGATATAAGCACATGAAATGGGCGGTCAGCACTAAGAGATTTACAATGGTAATTACACCCATCGTTGGTATGTGCCGCCATACCGCCCTCTGCGACAAGAAAATATTTTACCGCTAATTTACTCATACATACCCATGCTCAGGCAAGAGTTCTTTCCCATACACTTGTCCATGCGGTAACGGAACCTCGTGGGTTATTCTTACACAAGATTCCAATAATATTTTGCAATTCAAACTTACATATATCAAAGCATCACAAAGCTATAATAAATTCATGAAACAAACAAGCTACAAGCTACATGAAAACCTTTATCAAATAATCTAATAGATAAATTCTAAAAATACTAAGTCACCAATTTCTCGAGTTCATATACAAATGCAACATACTAGATTACCAGCTAGGAATTAGATAGCCAAATACCAAGTCTCCACCACAGAGAACATTACAGCCTACATGGCTACTTTTAAACATATACATATATACTAGTGAGTTCATCACATATTACATGTTCTAGACTCAAACTCAACAATAGCGATAGTTGTAATACAAGTGAGTAGCAGTTCAAGTATTACAACCAAAAAAGGAGGTACATAATAGATAATTAAGCTTGCATTGTTGATATGGAGTTGTTGCAGTTTGATAAATGTAGACTTGGGTAGCACAACTCCAACAAGTTACCATTAGTTGCTTCAAATCAAAAAGGGAAAGCTCCAATAAATGGTCAAAACAACAAACTATGTGGATGTTGCTTCAAAGTTAAGCTCCTGCAAAAGATTTAGTACAAGTTATGTAGCATGAATATGTACATATTAGAAACATGCACATGAAGACCTTCCTATATATGTCCTAGAGGCATGATCAGAAAGTAAAGGCTGCTTAGTTTTCTCATTAATCGCAAAACACAAATACATTATTTAGTTCTTAGCACATCAAGTGGCTATTAATTCCACAATGCAAGAATAATAAATATACCTTCGTATTTGTTTTCTAAGCCAATCTTGTGAGCATAAGAGCTTCCCAATAGTTTGGAAGTAAGACTGATGCGATGGTCACCGATAACTCCCCCATAGTGTTGAATGCCAATTTTGAAGTAATAGTTGTGATGGGATAGCAAATATGTCCCTTACAATCCTTCTTAAAGTAACTTTCCACCAATCCAAAACTTTTTAAGTTCTTTGTATCCAACAGCTCCTTATCCAAATAGCTATCAAGCTTAGATTTAAACCCCATGCCAGCTGGGTCTTTATACTTGTAACACATGCACTAATGGAGAAGATAAGAAATTATTAGTTTACACGACTAGAAGGTCATGATGTTCTTGTTTCACTGTTTCCCAATTTCTCTTCCATATGATGGGTACTCACATCAAATTAGTCAGTAAGCTCTTAAATACAGCAGCCTTCTCTTCGCATTATATACCATTTGTCCCAAGCAAGTCCCAAAACAAATCTGCAGCACTACAGACTTGAATTAAGGATCTAAAAACATGGCAATTCCATTAGCCCTTGAATACTAGTAGAATATTTATCAAATTTGACTACCATATTAGTTGACATGGATTCTACTAAGGATTACCATATGGAGCCACCGTCTGATTCGATTTCTAATCTTGGAAATTCCTAGTGAAGTAGATGTTAGCTGTCACATAATCAGTCCAAAAAAAAATTGATGATATCATTGAACCACCCTAAGCATCTCCGGCATCTTCCATAAATTTTCCACTCTTCTTAGTTGGTAAAACAAATTATTTGTTTTTTATCCACGTGAGCCTTATCAACGAGCTCCATCGAAGCCAACCACCGCGTCAGGCCGCCACAGCAGCCAGACGCCGACGCCGACGTGATCTGCCGACGCCGAAAGCCGGATCCGGCCTCCCCCGGGCGGCGGATCCCCGCATCCCCGCCGTCGGATCCGCCCCTGAGCGCGCCGCCGCCATGAGTGCGACCCCGGTATAATGCCGCGCAATGTGCCTTGGGCCCGGGCCGGGACGCCACCGCCGCCCGAGAGACGGCGTGGGGGCCGACACGAGGTAGGGGCGGATTCGCCGGACACGAGGTGCCACGGATACGGGGCCGGAGAAGACGTGGGGGCCGGATCCGCCGCATACGAGGTGGGGGCCGGATGCGCCAAGGCGGAGATGAGGTGTGCCACCGAATCCGCCGCCCGAAGACGTGGGGACATCCGCCGCCGGACATGAGGTGGGGCCGGATCCGCCGCCAGACGAGGTGGCCGCCGGATCCACCGAGAAGACGTGGGGGCCGGATCCGCCACCGAGAGATGAGGTGGGGGCCGGATCCGCCGCCCGAGAGGAGGTGGCGACCGGATCCACTGTTGGAGAAAGACACATGGCCTTGATCCGCCCGTGAGATGGCATGGGGCCGGATCCGCCGGCCGAGGCAAGGTGACGGCCGGATCCGACTCTAAGGAGAGGGATGGAGCCGCCCCGTATGCTGGTGGGGAGGGAGGGAGGGCGCCGGTGGTGGTAGGTGGGAGGGGGGGGCACACGCCATGGTGGAGGAGGAGGAATGCCGGCGTGGTTGAGAAGATGTGGCCGGCCTTGAGTCGTTCTTGAGGGAGAGGGAGGAGGGCCACTGGCCTCATGGAGAGGGAGAGGGAGGAGATGGGAATGAAGAAACCCTAGAGGCTAAGTATCGTATATATATCTTTGCCACTGATTGGCCGAGATGAGTTATTTGGGCTCTAAGATGGGCCGGATTAGCAAGGCGGTTTTTCTTACCATAACTGCCTCGGTTAATGAACACCGCCTCGGTTAATATGCTATTAACCGAGGCGGTTTCATAATAACCGCCTCGGTTAATAAATTAACCGAGGCGGATTCTTCTTCCGACAACCGAGGCTAAGTATCTTCCAAAACCGCCCCGAGACCAATTTTGGAAGTGCCTTGCAAAATCTTTTGTGTAGTAGTGGCACATAGCCTGCTCTAATGAAAGCAGGCTTATAGGGCAAATGCAGCCAAGAAGCATAATGAAAGTTGAAATGTCCTGGTCCTATAGTCAAGTGCTATCTTTTTCTTGACATCAACTTTTGACAAAAACTTAGCTATCTTATCAAAATTTTCAACCCTTTTAAGGTGGGTACGCCTAATAATCTACCACGAAGATTGCACGTTATCAATTACATGTTTCAACATTACTAATTGTGCTCCATTACTCTTAAGCTCGATTAAAAGAGTTGCTGCGGAACCCATATATGTGTGCACGATGTGAGGCAAAAGTTCCTAAAGGAAAATCTCCTATTTGCAATAGAAATCGGACCCAAGAGAAGTGTAAGCGATGAACTATATAATGAGAGTTGAAGATATTAAGTTGGTGTTTGAGTAAATATAAGAACTAAAAAAATAATAGGGCCTCTGGAGATAGTGGACTATTGAAATCTTAGTGATTATATCTTTGTTATACACAAAAGAATGATAGGTGTTTGGATCCCATTCTCTTCTTTTAGCTGATTTCTAAAATCCTTAGTTGATGATGCACCATGATTCTTAGAGGGTTCTTATTGGGCCGACTACCTCCATGGGCTTGGGCCTACTGTGGTATGCTTGAAGAACACGAGGCAAGAGGTGGCGTGATCTCCAAGTTATGAAGGATCAATTTAGTTGGAATACCGAAAAACTTAGCTTCTGTAATAGATCCCTGAACTCTTCCGATGTAACTAGCTAGGACTTAGATGTGCATGCCCTCATGCTATATAAAGAGGCAAATCACCACCCACCATTGTACACATCTAGTCGATCATACAATCCAATGTAAAGGCATCATGCTGAATTGGTTGTACGGCATTACGCTTCTAAGTGGCCTAAACTAATATAAATCATTGTCTTCGTGTTTACCCCCGAAGCCTCAGATATGACGAAGTCTCAATCCTCGTCCCTGTAAACCCGTGACATGTTGCTAGTCTCTAAACACCAAAAAATGATCAAAAAGGCAACTAAAGGGTTTATGGAGCTATGCTCCATTATTCTTAACACGACAGGGCAAGTTCCTCTACTCCCACATATATGTACGACTAGGATGAATGCATGCCGCTTCATTGCACCGTGGAGGCTGCATGCATGACACTATGAAAACATTTTGTTATTTCAATTTACACCACGTGTAATGCACTAGATAGTTGCAATGGCCATGCTTTGCTTTAGAACAAATCCTTGAAGCTACATGCAGTAAAAGATGACATCAAACTGACGCCCAATTGTGTTTCTTCATGCTGGAGGATTTCTACATAAGCTTGCATTAATCTGAATAGGTGCCTAGTTCTCCAAATTGGTAGGCGACAAACAAGCAGCCTTAACAACGCCCACTATTGTTGCTTCCATCATGGCGACCACTATAACGTATCTCTTGCTCTACTTATCGCTTATACTACTAGAGAACAAAAGCCTTGGTCGATGGACAAATTCGGCTTTAGTCTCGGTATTTTTATGCTTCGGGAAAAAAAAAAAGTCCTTTAGTCTCGGTTGGTAATATCAACCGGGACTAAAGGACGGATCTTTTAGTCCCTAAGTTGGTGTTACCAACCCTGACTAAAGGTCCTCAACTTTAGTCCCGGTGATAATACCAACCGACTAAGTTCGACCTTATAGTCCCGGTTGGTGTTAGAACCGGATTAAAGGTTCTTTTTTAGTCTCGGTTGGTGTTCCAACCGACCAAAGGGTCCCCATGGATCAATTTAAAAGGTGATTACACGTGACTATGTCGCATGTGGTGTATAGCTGGAGTTGGTAAGGTATTTATGCGCGAGACGAGAGGCATTGGGTTCGGTTTATTTTTCTCCAGAAGAACATTTAGTCCCAGTTTTTCTGTGAACCCTGGACTAAAGGCCCAGACCTTTAGTCCCGGATTCTTGAGAAAACTGTTGAGAAAACCACTAAAGCCCGATGTTAATTCATCCAACAACATTTAGACTAGAGTTCGAATGTTGTACCAGGACAATGGTGCATGGCTTCCCTTTGAAGGACTTTCAAAACCTAGCACTGGTGTATAAGCCATTGCCATTGACTTGAAATCGCTGACTCAAGTGGCCTTGAAAGGGTAAGGTTTATACATCAAGGATGATGGAGGTAGGGAGCGAGAGGTCATTGTGAAGTTCGATGACACAGAGGGCATCTCCAACACAATGAGAAGGGATGGTGGCAACACAAGGTGATTTATGTTTTAACTCATGACGGCGACTGGGTGGCGTTAGTTCGAGGCATGATCAGCGACGGTGGGATCAGGAGGTGAACTTTAGCATCATGCGAATATAGCCCAAGCATACGACACAATGGCATGAGGTGTCGGCTCCATGCCAAAGTGCGGAACTACCAATTACGAGCGTAGGTGGTGGGTGGCCAAAGCGGTGCCATGGGGAGGAGGAAGTAGAAGCGAAGGATAGAGTAGCACAACTCGTAGGCCTGCGAAAGAAGAAAGTAAAATTCTTGCTTCACACTAACCTAATCGTCTCTATCGCACAACTGCCGGTGAAGCAGACTGTATTTAGGTCTATGCAAAGTTGGCTTGGGTCCACACGACTTGAAACGATCGAGTGTAATGTTGACGCAGCCTGCTCATGAAGTTTTGCGGAAACACGACATTGGCCACCATCAAGTACCTGGTCACCGATTTTCCTGCGTGTAAGGATCTGTTTCATCTGTATATATATTTGTGAGGCAAAGTTTCCAGGCAAATCTCCTTTGATGGAGCCAGGGCCGGCCAACCTGGGTCGGTGCCCGGGCTCCTCCGCCGGCGATGCGACAAAGCAACTCAAGTTGAATTTGGTAGACTATTTGTCGTCCGTTTCGCTAGGATTTCTATCACGTACATATGTGCATTTTGTATGTATATATCTGCTAACTTGTATACACTGCTCTCCTTCTCATAAGTGGATGAAACAGACCTTTATTCAAAAGAAAAATGTTTCTAAATAAAAACTAAAAGGGAAAAAGCTACATACAGAGATGAGGTAGTGCAGGGATGAGCTAAGGGAGCAGGCGTCGCCTACGACTTAGTGATTATTTTTAGCTTAGAACTTAAAAAACTATTGATTGTCTAATTTTTCTTGTATATATATATATAATTATTATGTGTTCTATTTTACATAGTTTTTGTTAGGCCACTAACAATACTAAAATCACATATAGTTTCTATGTCAATAATTTATGTTGACATCACACATAGAAACTACTCCCTTCATCTCATAAAAAATGTCATTCTCACTTTCTAAGAACTCAAACTTTTGTTCACTTTGATAATTATATATAAAAGAGTATTAATATTTATATTGCATAATTAGTATCATAGATAGTTATTAGAATATATTTTCATAATAAAATTATTTAAGGTAATATAGATGTTACTAATATTTTCTATAAAGCCAGATTAAATTTGAGAAGTTTGACCCGAAGATGTATCTCATAGTGTGTGTTTTTGGGATGGAGGGAATATATACCTATTGGATAGTTTCTCATTTACTAATCTTTTGTTGTCTAATGATAAAAATCTTTTTCCTCATGGTATCTATCGCTATCTTTTTTAATTGTAGTGTCACATCATCTTTTTACTAGTTGATATCATAATTAATGAACATAGAAATATATGGTTTTACGCGCTTTTCGGAGTGACCTTACTATTGCTTGGGCATTTATGCAAATCCAGTTCCACCAGTCTCCACCATTGATTGGATTGAGCATGCATTTTCATTATCCGAGGTCAAAGAAAAAAAAGAACTATCGAAGCTTTTTCTCCACGGAGAGGGATTGTTTTTCATGCAATGCGCCTTAGTTGGGGGCTACCAAAAGTAGGAAACTTGGCAATAACAATACCAACGAACGGACAAGGAATCCAGGAGGAGGACAACCCGCCATTTCCGTTGTCCATGCATGCTGCATACAGCCAACTCCACCACCCATATCAGCATGTATCGTCTGCTTATCTCTTCCTCCTTTTCCCGTCAGCGGCCCCTCATCAGCACCCCTCCTCTACTCAGCAGCCCCACGCAAATTGCACCGAGATAATACATACAACCAGCATTGCCATGGCAGGAGGAATCCGAGCCCTGCTTCTCCTCATTCACGGCCGTATCGTCGGCCTGGCGCTCTACCGCCTGCAGCAGTAGACAGGCGGCGCTGGGAAGGATCTGAGGCGGTTCCCGACATCTGCAGCATCAACCGCAGTGGGCAAAGGGCGGCGAGCACCCCGGGGTAGTGGACGCGATGGCGGTGCTGCTGGGCTGCTGGTGGATCACGTTCAAAAGCGCCCGGCGGCGGGTGCGTCACGAAGCGGCCCCAAGCAGCGTCCCCCAAGGGGCGACGGCGGACCCTGCAACAGGCTTCTTCCGGGGCGTCTTTGGACAGCCTGGGAACTGCGGCCGTGCCTGTGGGCTTCAAGGCGCCCGTCACCATCCGGCGGCCACTATGGGCATGGCGGGCGCAGGACATGCAGGGTTTAAACGAGCAATTCAATTCGGTCGGCGAGAAAGAACCCCATGGAGCAATTCGGCGGATCTCGTCGAGATGTCCAGAGAAGCTGCCATCGCTCTCCAACATGATCTGATCTCCATAATGTCTCTTCTCCTCAATGGGAGGGGGCGCCACGGCCAACCGTTGGGCCATGGATCGCATCGTTGCGCCGCCACCGCATAGCGTTACCGCGCATGCCCGCCGCGGCTCTGTCGCACATTAATTGATGCCTTAAGTTTATTGGCTTTGGTCATCTTAGGGGCATTCTCAATCACCCGAGAAACCATGAGTAGTTTCTATGTACTTAGGATTCTTTGTCAAGAAACCATCTTCTACAATGCAATTTTTTTTTATCAAGTCTTCACAATCATTCATCTCACCTCCTTCACGGACCCTCTGCTCCAGCTTTCGTGCATACAGTACATACCTACGAGCGCCATGTGAATATGTGATTGACCTTCTCGTTGTACTTGTACATGAGAATCTGGATGAGCGCCATGGGGATTTAGCCAGGGGAGGCAGCTGCCTGCTCGTCCGACCGTGTGCTGGTTCACACCTGTACACCGTCCACGGCCGCGCCGGTGCCACAGCTTCACCAATGAGCTAACCGTGCGTAGGAACACCTCTCTCAACCACCACAAATCATCGGCATGGTCTAGCTGGGTCCTCAAAATCTCAAAAACGCAAAAATGCCTTTATCCCATACCATATGATTTTCTAAGGCGACAAGTTTAGTATGAGACTAATATGCTGTTGAAAAATTATACTATTTTGTGATCTCTTGCCAAACTCAAATGACACTCAAAATTATGAATTTGCAGATCTCATTGAGACCTACAATCTTCATAAAACAAAGTATTTTTATCTACACGAATGATATAATTTTTTCTAAGACGTCAAGTTTGGTATGCGATTGATCATCTTAGCCATCAAATGAAAAAAAAAAACTCAAAAAACAAAAACTATACGTCTCATCAAAAGCTACAATTTTCACATGAGAATCATCTTCATGTAAGGTCATACCAAAATGAGTACGATGTTTTTTAATATTGAGCCTTTTCGGGCGGACATGAGGTTCCTATTAATAAAGAGGTAAAATCTCGCATATTCAATTTAGAATAGCTATATATTCAAGCCCCACTCTCACTAATACTACAGCCGGCCCAACTTAAAAGCACAGGCCAGCCCTTTCCGGCCCCTCCACCCACCCACCTTCGTACCAAGATTCAAGATTTAAACCGTGATAACCGCAAGAAGGACCACCACACCATACAAGTGATGTTTAATGAAGTTTCTTTTTATTTATCGTTTTATAAAACCTTCAATCTTTTTTTTTTACAAAACACTCTCTTATGGTTGGCAAGACAAAAAAAAATAAAATTATGAATGGTAGGAAACACGCCACTGCGTTAACTCAGGAAAATAAAAAAATATAGATAGGAATTTGCCTAAAACATTTCTTAATTAAGAACTAAAAATTTATATGATGAGTTTGTGTTTGTTGATAGCTTCATAGCTTTTTTTTCTTTTTTTTTTTTGTAATCCGTGCATACCACCAATCTTAATCATATGGTTCAACATTGATCCTTATGGTATTTGAATTGCTTAATAGTTTTATTGTTATGATCCAACATTGCATGGCTATGGAATCACTTGCATTTTACTAAAATAAATAGTGCTAAGTCATTTATTTGGGGCATACATTTTTTATTCACTGTACTGTATAGCCTAATGTGGTAAACAAATTGTGGCACATCACGAGATAAACATGAGTAAATGTATAATAGGGCAAAAAAAAATGTGTATTCTTTTTTTCATTTGATTTCCAGCTCTTTTGATAGGATTTGGAACTTAGGCCTTCTCTTCTCTTCTTTTTTCTTTCCTTTCTTATGTGATTGTCAAGGAGAATTTAATTTCGACACTAACACAACTCATTATAAGTGCTAAGTCAACATACTAATACTAAGTGGACTTAAAAATTTGGCCTTACCAAGATATAAATTAATTTTTTTCTCTTTGAACGATTGGTATTTATACGCCACAAATTCGAAGACGAGAAGGAGCATGTTTCCTAAAACATTGTGACTACAAGAAAACATTTTTTTTTTTTTTTCTAATCATGACCTAGGATAGATCATGGTTTTATCGGAGAAACTGATGGTGATTTTTTAAAATAAAAAAACTAGAATTTGGGGGGCGTATACAGGCGCAATTTTCTTCGTTCCGAGAGATAAAAGAGGCTAATGGCCCAGTCCGCGTAGCTTCAGGGAGGCATAAGGCTGAGAAAGCATAGGTCGGGCCGAATTATATGGTATATATAGTAATGGAAAAAGTCTACTTTTGCTCCCCTCAACTTTCGTGAAAGTCTACTTTTCCTCCCCGAACCCAAAACCGGACAAACAACCTCCCTTAACTTTTTAAACCATGCGCTTTTTTGTCCCTGAAGTGGTTTTGATGATGGTTTTGCTATAGTGACGGTGGTTTTGTCTTTTTCCTTTTTATTTATTTCGGCTATTTTTTTTGAAAATTTATAGTAAAAAATCACAACAAATCGTAAAATAGAAAATCTAATTTTTTGGACTCCACATGAGTAGGTCTACACAGTAAATATATAATATGTTATGCTTTAGTTTAATGTTTTTGCTAGTCTTTTTTTTATTTATTTACTGAATCTTTAAAAATTATAGTAAATTATAGAAAAATCATAAAATGGAAAAATTCATGTGGAGTCTAAGAAAATTAGATTTCCTTTTTATTTTTTTTCTGTGATTTACTATGATTTTTCAAAGATTCGCCAAAATAAATAAAAAAGAAAAAAAACTAGCAAAAATTTTGTAATAAAAAGCATACCATATTATATATTCACTATGTAGATGTACTCATATGAAGTCCAATAAAATTAGATTTTCTATTTTATGATTTTTTATGATTTACTATGATTTTTCAAAAGTTCAACTGAAATAAATAAAAAAGAAAAAGGATAAAACCATCATCACTGTAGCAAAACCACTATCGAAACCACTCCATGGAGAAAAACGCATGGTTTGAAAAAGTTGAGGGAGGTTGTTTATCCGGTTTTAAGGTTTAGGGAGGAAAAATAAACTTTCACGAAAAAATTGAGAGAGAGAAGTAGACTTTTTCCTATAGTAATTTAGCTCAGATGGGCCATAAAACTTGTGGGCCTACCTACATAGATTTCCAAATCTCGGAATGCAATTTATAGCGGCCTCAAAAAAAAAAATAAAAGAAACATGGAAAAAAAAAAAAAAAGAAGAATATTTCGATCGTGGTGTGAGTTTTAACTCCCACTCGCCGCTAGGGTTTCTCCCCTCCCCTTTTCCCCCTTCTCCCGCTCCCCTCGGCTCCCCCCGACGCCCGGCTAGGGGTTTTGCCTCCTTCCCGCCGCCGCGTTTCAGCGAGCGAGACCGAGGGGTAGAGAACGAGCGGTGCTTAGCCAGCCATGTCACTGCGCCCGAGCGAGCGGGTCGAGGTGCGGCGGAACCGCTACAAGGTGGCGGTTGACGCGGAGGAGGGGCGGCGCCGGCGCGAGGACAATATGGTGGAGATCCGCAAGAACCGCCGCGAGGAGAGCCTTCTCAAGAGGCGCCGTGAGGGGCTACAGGCCCAGGTCCCTGCCCCTGCCTCGGGGGTCGAGAAGAAGGTGAGGATTCGCCGCTCGCTCCGCTCTCTGTTACGATTTTTTTTTTTCCCTTTGCTGTTGCGATTGGTATTCTAGTGCTGTGACTGTGATTATGTCGCGATTGGACGAGTGTTTAGTACAAGTGTGGTAGATCGGTCCGATCGACTGTTAAGCAATGCCAATATGTTATACTCGCCCTTTTACGCTTGTAATACAAGTTGCAGCTCCGAGCCCGTATGTGACTACTATGAGTATCTGCTGCTGAAGGCTTCATGCATATTTGATTACTTGTCATTCAGAGTGTTTGGTACTTGCCACTATGCTCTGAGCTACCTTTATTTTGACTCTGAAGATTTAGATGTACTAGAAGTTTTATTACTTCTATGCTTGTGATTTCTTAGGTATACCTATCATCCATAGCATTCAGAAAATCAAGTGATCTAGATATGCAGATTTTAATATTTCAGGATGGTGTTTTTCTAGAACATGTTATAGGTGATTTGCCAAGTTGTTAGTGTCTCAGACATTTTGTATTGTTGATTTAGGAAAGAATTCCTATTCCTTTTAGTCTATGTCAATGAAAGTACACTATCACCTTATGACACATTCTCGCTGCATTTTAGTTTGTATCACCATGTCTTGATCACTGGACCAAGGAACAGCTCTTGATTTTTAGGGATGTTTTTCTTTTGTGGTTTTAATCTGGTGCAAGATATAATGGCTGAGAACTCTGTTGGTCTTTTTATTGGTTATTTTATTATCTTGTTGATCTTAGAACACTGCATGATTGATGTTGTTTTAATATTTGGAATGAGTTTTTGTAGTCATGCTTATGAATTCTTCAGAGTCAGTGCTTACCATGTTATTGCTGTGCTGATTTGTTATGTTGATGTACACATTGTCTTGTTTCAAAATATGCATCCTCCTGATCCGATGATCCAGTGGATCTTTGCTGTTATGAGATAACATCATAGTTCTGATGTATCCTTGCATAATTTCATACCTAATTGATTCAAAGTTAAACTTGAAGTCACTTGGCTGCCTTTTAGAAGTTAGCTTCACTGTGATTTATCGCACTAAATCTAGTTGTCTACCAATGTAGTAAAAAAAAGTGTCAAAGAAATTAGCCTTGTTTAACAACAGAAGCTTGGAAAGATTTTTTTTATAGCTAAAAGTGTTTTATCTTTTGAATTAACATCATTTGATCTGAATTGCTTTTTTTTTTTTTGGCATTGTTAGCTCATGTGGCCACTGAAATTATTTTAGTTGTGTTACTGTTTTCTTAGCTTACCTGGTTTTGATGTTCTGTTCTAGTGAGGTGCTTATTATCATGTCTCAAGTCTGTAGAGTTTTATCACACGTTACCATTTATACAGGCGTCGATCTAGAATTCTTCTGAGCTGATGTTTTTACTCCTTTTTTTAGCACTAATTTATATATATTTATTGGATGGTTATTCCAAAACTTATTATCTTACAACGAAAAAAATAGAGTAGCATGCTACCGTGCTGCTTGTGTTCTTGACAACTTGTTGAGCTTATTTTCTTGGGCTTTATGTGGTTGTACAATTTAGGTTCTTTTGGTACTGACAATACGTGGTCTGATATTATGATGTGTTAAATTGGTAGCTTGAAAGCCTCCCAGCTATGGTTAGTGGGGTTTATTCGGATGACAATACCCTTCAGCTCGAGGCCACCACGCAGTTCCGCAAGTTGCTTTCTATAGGTACAAACTTGCTCTCTTTCCATTTACTTTCGTTTCTTAGTTATTTTATCAAAGCTGGCCCATTATACACTATTTGTAAACATTGGCTGAACTTGTAATGTTTCTGAACCAGAGAGGAGCCCTCCCATTGAAGAAGTTATCAAATCAGGTGTAGTTCCAAGATTTGTGCAGTTTCTCACCAGAGAGGATTTCCCCAGCTGCAGGTATGTTGATACAGTATAAATCTTATATCCTGTTGCTGCTGGATGAAAATGGATTTCTGATAAGCTTTGTAATTCTTTTTGTAGTTCGAAGCAGCATGGGCTCTCACAAATATTGCTTCTGGCACTTCAGAAAATACAAAGGTTGTTATAGATCATGGAGCTGTTCCTATATTTGTGAAGCTTCTTGGGTCTGGTAGTGATGATGTTCGTGAGCAGGTATTTATTTAGTCTTGGCTTTTGTGCTTTTTATTTGCTATTTAGGAGTGTGATGTGATAGTAATGCTCTTTCTTTGTTTTAAAACAAAACAACAGGCTGTGTGGGCTTTGGGCAATGTTGCTGGCGATTCTCCGAAGTGCCGTGACCTTGTTCTCGCCAATGGTGCTTTGATGCCTCTGCTAGCCCAGTTGAATGAACATGCTAAGCTCTCCATGTTGAGGAATGCCACCTGGACTCTGTCTAACTTCTGCAGGGGAAAGCCACAGCCATCATTTGATCAGGTTATATACAAGAATTTTTTAATTGCTTTTCTGTAACAATGGCTAAGTAAACATGTTATTCTCTGGCTGTTATAGGCTAAGCCTGTTCTGTCTTTGGCTGTTATAGACTAAGCCTGCTCTGCCAGCACTTGCACGACTTATCCATTCCAACGATGAGGAAGTTCTCACTGATGCATGCTGGGCTCTGTCATACTTATCTGATGGCACTAATGATAAGATCCAAGCTGTGATTGAAGCTGGTGTTTGCCCCCGGCTTGTGGAGCTCCTCCTGTATGTGAAAATGCTGTGTAACAACTTCATGTTGATTACTTTGATAGTTTTTGTTATTTGCACCAGTTTTTTATCTTTTATATGATGTGTGCTGATACCACATGCAGCCACCCATCACCATCGGTGCTTATTCCTGCTCTACGAACTGTTGGGAACATTGTCACTGGAGATGATATGCAAACCCAGGTGGGATATTAAGTTTGGCAGCTTTCTTTATATGTGGCAAACCTTAGGCAATCAGTTATCAGAGCTAAATTTATGTAGATATGATTATTTAGTATGGGTCGTGCTATATTTCATCACATAACATGTTCCAAAAAATAAGTGGTTCTGTGTTTTTGTTGTTAATATTGTGGTACCAGATGAACTAATGCACTGTCACAAGCATTGTATGAAGCACCATGGAAGTTACTTGTGACTGCCATTTTATTGAACTATTCTTCTATTTTTTTTTTTTTGCAGTGTATCATTGATCATCAAGCTCTTCCTCGCCTCCTGAATCTTTTGACACAGAACCACAAGAAAAGCATTAAGAAAGAGGCATGCTGGACGATTTCAAATATTACTGCTGGAAACAAAGATCAGATACAGGTAACATACAGAAAGTCCTATGCCAGTAATTTGTTTTTACAGTTACTAAGTAGATGACGTCAATTTTTTCTGATGCAATGGTTCTGTTGCAAATGAGTTTTCCATTCCAAGTGGTGTATATAGCACACATTTGTTGACTGGAAATTAGCACCTCTTAACCTCTTGTTTGCATAGTGTTCTTTCATATTCGAGCATCATTTGTTAGTTAGTACTTAGTATATACTTCTGTAAATAAAAGTTTGTTCGCCTGTCACAATTAATACTTTATATTTTCCACAGATGACCCATGGCATGCTTCTTTCCTTTCATATGTGTTTGAAATTGCTGTCATTTTACTCACTTTGCTATACTGAATTTTTAGGCTGTCATAAGTGCCGGTATTATCGGTCCTTTGTTGCAACTGCTTCAAACAGCAGAGTTTGATATCAAGAAGGAGGCTGCTTGGGCCATCTCAAATGCTACGTCTGGTGGTTCCCATGAGCAAATCAAGTATACTACTTTGACTTACTCCACTGCTTTTTGGCTCGTGTAGTTGTGTGCAATGCGCAATGCCACTTACGTATGTCTGCTTTGAACATAATTTAGAACTGATGTTATGTCTTGCCTAGGTACTTGGTGTCTGAGGGCTGCATCAAGCCATTGTGTGACCTTCTTGTTTGCCCTGATCCGAGAATTGTAACAGTTTGTCTGGAGGGTCTTGAGAATATTCTTAAAGTAGGGGGAGCACGACAAGGCCTTGGGTGCAACAGGTGACGTCAATCTCTTTGCTCAGATGATTGATGAAGCGGAAGGCCTGGAAAAGATCGAGAATCTACAGAGCCACGATAATAATGAAATATATGAAAAGGCTGTGAAGCTTCTTGAGGCATACTGGATGGAGGAGGAAGATGACGCAATGGCTACTGCTGGAGAAGCTGCTCCTGCAGTTTTTGACTTCAGCCAAGGTGGCAACCCTCCTGCTGGTGGTGGTTTGAACTTCAACTGAATACAGGTTCTCCCATCCTTACCATGCTCATCATATAATGTTTTAATTATGTCCAATCTGGTGGACTTGTGGTTCACTGTTTCTGCAAAGGATTAACGGTTCTGATATTTCTTTTTGCAGTCTTTATTAACCAAAAGGGCATTAATTCCCTCAGCGATGGGCTTGGCATTGGCTTGTAATGACAATGTAGTCTGGTCGAATCCATGTGTGGGATAATGGTTTGTGGAGGTCAATAAGCTCAAGATTTCGAGGGAGATGGGTTAGCATTATTCCCAAGCGAGTCATGGATATCAATATCGCAGGGTCTGTAATAGGTTATAATCGTTGAACATCAGAGTCTCGGTTTTTGAGAAGGCTACTCTCTTTTTGTCATTTAGTAGTGTGTTATATCTGGCTAGCCTGAGTCCAGTCATCTGCAAGGCCGTAAGACATTCCTGAGTGGTTTGGTTTTGAGGTTCCTTGGGAATGGTCTGCGTTGTGGTTGTCCGGAGTTGTAAACCTTTAATAGTTTCAGTATATTGCTCGGCCTTGCTTTACTACAGTCGATCCAACCTGTTGGAGGCTAATGACTTATAAAATGCTGTTTGCATATTAATTGTTGGCTGTTGCTGGTAAAATTTTGTAGGAAATTAAGGCTAAGGTTTTGATGCCAGATTCAGATTTCGATTTGCACAATTTTTTTTTCTTTACAGAAAGGCTGATACAAGGCGTCAAGGCCATTTGCAACTCAAATCAAATCAAACGAATTTCCACTCAACAGTAGTATGTCTTTTTGGTTGACATTTACAAAGAAATACCGAGGCGCTTAACTGATTGTAGTCCAATGAACAAAGAAACTTGATAAGAAGGCAAAGAATATAGCCGTAGTGGAGGCTGGGCGCTCTTGCTTCTGCCCTGTTTGATTGACGTTTTGGTGTTCTGATGAGTAGCCGTTTCACACGTCGGCGGCCTCCTTGGTGATGAGAGATGCGCGGCTGGGTTGCACCTGACACGGCGCCGCCGTTATCTCCGGCGCTCCTGGCGCTGACGGCACCGGATGAGGGTGCGGTCCGTGTGGGTGCGGCACCGGCGGGCGCAGGTGCTGGGCGCCCGGGTGTGGAGCGCCGTAGCCGACGAAGTGCCCGCCGCCGCCGCCGCCGTGGTGGTACTGCTGCCCCCTCAGGCGCTGCGCCTGCACGGCCGTGATGTAGACGACGAAGCCGACGACGACGGTGACGAGCCCTAGGATCCCCGCCGCCGCGAACATCCCCGGGCGCACCCGGTGGCACACGGGCCGCGGCTTCTTCCAGTCGTTCATGTGGCCGGACTCCACGGCGATGCCGATCATGAGCATCACCTCGGCGAGCCCGAAGCAGATCCTGCGGGGAGGGAGAGCATCTCTCATGGACCTTGGGCCTGTTGAGTTTCATGGGAGTTCCGAGAGAGTGTGTGTTTACCACGTGAGGAAGAAGAGGCAGCCGGTCTGCCAGGTGAGCGCGGCGGCGGTGGACGCGACGCGCGGGTGGTCGTGGGCGACGGCGAGGCCTGGGGAGGTGGACTCCGGGGCGGCGACGGCGACCAGCATGTAGGCGTGCTCCGCGAACATGGCGACGGCGAGGGAGGACGAAGGCGCCGATGGCGTAGGCGAGCGCGAGGCGGCCGCTGCTGTTGTAGACGCACACGTCCACCTGGTCCTGGCTGCCGCCCACGCTCAGGGAGGTAGTGCGACACCTGCAGGCAGGCAGGCAGGCCAGCAGCTCGGTTAGCAACGGCAAGTGCCAAGTGGAGTGAACTGATGATGAGCTTGCAGCGCCAGCCAGACAACGACGTGCCTCTGAGCGCGACCCCTCGGCGGCGAGGCAGAGGATGAAGGCGACGAGGCCGCAGAGCACGGAGAGCGCGACGAGGGAGACGGCGACCTGGCCGCCGGACCTCGCGGCGCGCCGCTCCTGCGCCTTGCGCAGGGACAGGTCGTCGTGCGTCACGGCCGGCGGCATCGCCGCCGTCGTCGGCGCCGCGTACATGGATGAAACAATGAGCGACGAGCTAGACGACGGACGGCCACTGAACCTACCTGCTACCACACCCTAGCTAGCTCGGCCGCCGTCTGACTAGCTAGCGAGCTAGGCAACAATGGCCGGATGAGGAAGGACCTGCAGGCCGGGTGTCGGAATATATGTTGGCGGTGCACGGGCACGGCTAGCTACTATGCTTGCAGGCGACGGCTGCCGACGGGTGGGTGGATGCGGCTGGAGATTGGAGAAGGAGATGCGCACGCCGCGAGCGTTGCGTTGCATCGGCGGAGAGGAAGGAATTGTACTTGTAGAGCCGAGAGCAGCGAGAGGGCTAGCTTGGGCGCGGCAGCACGGGAGGAATATAATCCACAGAGGAGAGGAGGAGTGGGGGGAGCGTGGAATTCCCCGTGCCTTGCTGGAGGAGACATTACGATTCCTCGCTTTCACCTTTCGTTCACTCACCCGGAGCTTCTTTAATCTTCTCCTTTAGCCGCGCGCGCGGTCCGTGCGATTGCGAGCTCGGAGGGGCCGTCGTCGCCGACTCGCCGTCGCCGCTGCAGCCGCGGTACGTGCTTTTTTTTTTCCCGGGAAAGGGACGAAGAAGGCGCTACGCGATCGATCGGGCGCAGTGCGCCTTTTGCGCTTTCGGGGGAGTTGCAGGGGTGCCTTCCGGCGGCTGGCTCCTGAGTGGTGGTGGCGGAATAAAATGAAACAGAGCAATTTGTTAGCCGTGCAGCACTAGCACCGTGCGTGCTCAATTGGCCTGAGTGAGAGCCCTGAGGCATGATGAGCACAGCTGTAGTCCCGTGCAGTTATCCTCGGAGGGGGGTGGCCGGGTGGGTACACGTACACAGTACAAAGTTACCCCGTCAGTGCTCATCATCATGGTGCATATATTCCGTTCTGCTAGAAGAAACCGCACCTTCTAATCCGACTGCTTGTTACAGTAAAAATCATGCGCAGACTGAGGGTTTCGTTACCTGGGCCGCCGCACGAAGCCTTTGCACTAGACCTGCCTTAGGTCATCAGGCAAGTTTTTTTTTTTTTTTTGAAATATATCGGCAGGGGAGTCTCCTACCTATTTTTTGGTATTTTTATTATAAAAATGTACAAACACAGGATTACAAAGTACTCACTGCTCAAAAGAAAAACAGAAAATACACTTGAGAGAAATTCTCATGCCACATAGAGAGAGGAGCAGCCGTTTTCCTCTTGGCTTCGATGCAAACTAAACCAAGCTCATTTTTGAAAGCATTCTTCCACTGATCCAGAGAAAAACTCTTGGCATAAAAGATGACTATTTCTGGTGGTTCAAACTATCCAACATGCTGTTATCGATAACCTGGCAAGTTGCTGAAGTAATTTTTCTAAAGAGAAAAATTCATCACCGATCCTTCAACTTGGTACAAGATATCATATAGGTCTCTCTACTACCAAAATACTGTTTTTGGATCCATAAACTTGACTTTGGGTACCATTTACGTTCAAACGGATTCTAACCTGCTCTAGATGTCGACGTGACAGAGTGACGGTGCAGCTCATGCCATGTGGGGCCCACATATTTTCTGTATTTCTCTCCCTCCTCGCGCCTCCTCGACGGCACGACGCCGTGGCTGTGTTCTACAACCCGGCCAGTCCAGTCCTCACATCATGGCAAGCCTTCGAACCAGACCGCCAGCGTGGGGCGATGGGGCGGGGGAAGCGCGGACCGCCAGCGTTGGGGGCGGCGAATTTGGCTCCTCCCCAAACAAATAGTACACACTACAGTACTAAACTACGGAGAAGCATGGCCTAAACTTACGGGCCGGCCCACAAAAAACAAGATCGTCTACTGCTCTTGCTCCGGGATGCAGCCCACAAAAAAGCGGAAACTGATTTGTCTTCCATGGGCCCACCTCGAACTTAACTCGAGCAGCGGTGCTTCCGGCCAGGACAATCAATATCTTTCATTCAAGCTCCACGAGTCACATTACTACTATTTCACAGGCTCGCAGCAGCAACTGAAAACCTCTGAATCTCTGATACTCCGTATATCGAAACCTTATCACTAGTCACTGCTGATGTACTTAACCTTTAAACCTTTAACCATCAAAATTCAAACTGAGAGCTAACTGTCAGTAGCCTACTTTTGTGTGAGTTCTCTTTTGATATTTGTGAGGATATAGACGAGTTGGTTGCTGCTACCACTTCATGTTATCCTCGCAGTTATGGCCCCACACCGTACGTGATTGATTAGCTTCCACAGGACGTGAGCGTCACTATACCAGCAGTTGCCATGTACACTCCTGCTCCTGGATGTGGTGGCTGATGCCTGATGGTGGTAGGTCGCAACAAAATCTAACAACCAGCGTATTGTATTTAGCCTTCCCGAAACAAACTCCGCTTATTCATTCATAATCATTCGATTCCCTCTCGTTTTTGTTTGCCAGGAAGAACCGTACGTACCATTCGAGATTCCTTCTCGAGAATTAATGCGCAAGAGAGCTACACGTACTTTTGCACTCGTCTATAGTATATATAAACCCATGAAAAAGTGAGGAAGAATTAGTACAACCAAGATGATCAAGGAATTAGAAACAAAGTGGAAACACGGAACCATAAAGTAGCGAGCTAATTTACTAGTAGAAGTGGTTTCGATTATACACATATATTCCTTTGTCGCTTAGAGGTTGCTAGGGGGGATGATTGAGTACGCTTAATCTGCAGCCGGCCGGTAAACATGCCGGCCGCATCGCCATTAAGCCGACAGGGCCCGAAATCATCGAGCGTTGTCATGCAAATCCAAAAGGACTTTTTCTTGGATTCGTATAATATTTTCCTTTCTTGAAGCGAAAACCGACGACAAGGCATGCAGGAGCCCCTTTTTGGACTTGCAATCCAAGAAGTGTACTTTGGCCAAGTTTATTAGTTGGGGCCTCAGAGTCTCCCGGAAAGCTGAAAGATAAAGCTGCCTGATAACTACCTTTATCTTGCCGACAATAAACAAATGTAAAGAGAGGCTCGTGTATATTGTCAACGGTATAGTACAAAGAAGTCATAAAATGGAAAACAGACTTTAACGGTAACAGTAACACAGGCGAGAACTTAGTTAAAACGAAGCCCAGTAGTCACTGCATATAGTAAATGAGAGACTGGAAAAGTTACAAGTCTACCTTACTTGCTTCAAATTTGGCTTTATGTCCATAACAACCTTGTTTTTTTTTTTGTCATTTTTTGATAGGTTAGGAAATGTAATGATGAATTAACACTAGGGTACAAAACTGTTCGAAACATAATGATGGAAATTTCATAATTATAGTTAAAATAAAATATGTGGTTACCTATTTATCATCTTGCAGATTTCACGATGAGAAAAAAAGCCTTCTTAAGAAATAAACTATTTTTTCTCGACTACACAAAAGATTCACACGCCTTTATATAAAGGCAGAAAAAATTTACCAACTGTAATAATTGCTGAAAGTAAACAAAATCAATCATTAGTTTATTAAGGAATTATCTTGACATAGGCCAAAATTGGATAAAGCTATTTGAATTTTTCATAGGAAAATATCAACAAGTTTCCTAGACCCCTTTAATCGGCTCCACGCCCTACCAAGTTACTACTACCTACTACTGCCTTGTTCGATGATAGCCTCTATCAGACATGCATGCGTGTGGACTAACTCACCCATGTTGTTGGCGCAAATTAAGCAGGACATGGAGCTGTACGTGGCCGATGGCCGGAGGGAGTATGTTGTTTACTTTGCAAAGTAATAACCCATTTTGTTAAGGCGTCTCGTCTGATTCGCGCGCCGTTCATCTAATTGTATCTTTCTTCTTCTACTTAATACAAAAATGCGCAGCTACTTCTTCTCCGTGTCCCATTGCACAATAGGACACACCAATTCACATGTCGATTTTCTTTTTTTCCGTGTCAAGGCCGACACATCAATTCACATGTCGATTTTCTTTTTTTTTCCCGTGTCCCATTGCACAAGATTTTCTACTTTAAAATTAGCATTATTATAATATATAGATTGTTGCATCATATATCTATATTTTTCTTTGATTTCTTATGCTTTTCTTTTGATTTGTTGTCAGTTTGTCACATGAAAGGATCGCCAACCGGCCGGTCACCGTTCCATAGCTGAAGCGTCTTCTTATCGTTTCGTCACCACTCAGCGGTGCTATCCATCGATCCATGAGAGGAGACTAGCTATCTGCTAGTATATATCGTGTGCTGGTGCTGCTCACGTTCATCTGTGGCAGAGTCTACCAAACAAATTAAAACAAAACAAAGAAGCAAGACGCGTTGTCCGATAAAAAGAAGAAATTAATTAATTGCTGGGTGTCAATCGCGATCGCACGGGAGGACTAGTCTTTGTGATTGATTTGGTCATTAAGCTAGCAAGCCGTTGCTTGCTGGCGAGAAACCAAAAATTGAAAATCCGAATCGCCTTTAACGAAGGCCGCTTTGATTTACGAGCTATATATTCGTTGGTTGGCTCGTGGTATCATCATCATCAATTGCTCGCTCTTGCTCCCGTTCAGACGACGTGCATGCGCCAGCGAGCGATCGGTGGATAAATTCTGCGTCTGCAGAGTGGGTCCATGATGGGAATGAAGTTAATCCCGGGGGCCACGACGGCAAAACCCGCCTCGGTCGACGACACCCACGTCCCAGCACACGATCAAACCGTTCCCGTCGTTACACGTGGCCTCCCCTCCCGCTCCGGCGCTCCCGCTCCATGCACCTCGCCATATAGCCGCTCCCGCGGCCCGCCCGCTTGCCTTCCGTTCCCTTTCCTCCCTTCAAAACCCCGCCGCACGCGCCTCCCTCCCTCTCCCTGATCCTCTCTCCAGTCTCGACCCACTGGCGCGCGCCGCCCTTCGATCGCCCAAGATGCAGCAGGCCGGCGACGCCGACGACGACGGCCACTACTTCTTCTTCAGCGCGCCGGCGAGCCCCGTGCACTACATCCTGCGCTCCCCGCCCTCATCCACGGCCGCCGCCGCCTCGCCCTCCCCTTACTTCGCCGATGCCGACGGCTGCGCTAGCGCCGCCGCAGGGGACTTCGAGTTCGCCGCGCACGGCGGCGCGGGGCTGCACGGGCCCGGCGCCAAGGGCGGCGTGGCGATGAGCTCAGCCGAGGAGCTCTTCGTCGCCGGCCGCATCCGCGTCGGCTGCGGCCTCTCCCCGATCCGACAGGAGGACGGCGGCTGTGAGGAGGAGTGCGGCGGCGGCGAGGAGGAGGTGGAGCGGGACGGACGCTCGCCAAGGGCAACTCGCCGCGCTAGGTCCGCCTCCCCGACGCGGAGCCCCAGGGCCGACAGGCGCGCCGCCTTCGCCGCCGAGCCTTCCGACACCTTCGCGTCCGCCGCATCGTCCTCCTCCTCCTCCTCCTCCTCCTCCTCCTCGTCCTCGGCGAAGAACATTCGCCGGCGGATGTCGCTGCGGGACCTCCTCAGCCGCACGGCCGGCGACTGCGCGGCGGGGGCGGATCAGCCGTCATCGGGCATCGCGGGCGCCGAGGCCACCAGCAGGTTGGGTTTCTGGCCGCCGTCCATCTGGCCGTCGCGCTCGTCCAAGAAATCGTCGCTGCTGCTGCCCTGCCCGGCGCCACGGCCTGGGCGCCGCTCCACCTCATCAGACAGGGCCGCGGTGCCGACGCCGAAGAGGGCGCCAGGCGGCGCCAGTGCTCGGCGCACCACGTCGCTGCCGTACCGGCAGGGCCTGGTTCTCGGGTGCCTGGGCTTCGGGGCCCGGGGCTACGGGCTCGCCAAGTCCATGCATCCCCTCTCCTCCCGATGAGAACATGAGTAAAAAGCTAGCAGATGAAGAAGAGGGATGTTTAGGCTAGAAATCATGCCATAATTATGTATGCATCATTCCAAGACATTTTCCGAGAAATTGCAGGGGTTCCAGGAAAATGATTCGATTTCAACTGCACTGCTTGTCTACCACTATGAGACAGAAAAACAAGTATGGAAACTTCAAATTTGTTCTCTTTCATGTTCTGTTATGGGTTATATGTGGAGAAGTATTAGTGTTTTTATTTTCATTTTATAACGGGAACAAATGCTACAGCTATGTATTTGTCTGGCATACATTGGAGATCTTAAAGAAAAAACTCCATTTGTTCTTGTTTTTTTCAGTTGATAAAATTTAGAACCCTTCACTGGATGATTCGTTGGTAATTAAGCGAGACAATCTATATATGACAACTTTGAGGATAGATTATGATACATGTACTGACATATCTAAAGGTTCAGAAACTCCATACCTATAATCAATTAGATCTCAGTTCCAGGCTTCCTATTGTGTAGAGAAGGCGAGGTGAATGGCGCACAACCTGAACGTTGCTAACCGTTATACAATTGCCCTCGCCACTTTTCTGCAAAGTATTTCGATGAATTTCGTTTGGGCAGCTGGCATTTCGTTAAACATTTCAAAGAAAAATATCCCGTTAAAGGACTGGGTAGCGACAAATGCAGGACTAAGCTAATGAGTACAAAAGAGACATTTTTGTTCTGTCTCTTGAATCGGTCCTTATTGCAGGTGAAAGATAAGATATCGCAGTCAAAAGATTTCACTTTTATAGGTATAAGAAAGCAATATGCCACCAATCCATCCACTCTGTTAAAGCAAGCGGCTCTGAATGATAGTGTTCAAACTTCAAAGCATTTCTCTTTAGGAATCATTCAGCATAACTCAGCCTTCATCAATATTTACTTTCCTAAAAATTGAGGGAAAATACTTCACAACTGACAAAAAGTTTGTTTGTAGATAACAGAAGAAAATGTTTCGCAACTGAAAATATGGAGAGTCCAAATAGAAAGAGACATTTTTCACAGCACTCTCCACAACAAAGTAGCTAACACTAGAAACTAGCAGCCACTGATCTCAGTGCTCTGCAAACAAAGCTCTTGAGCATGCAAGAAAGCCCTGCAAACAACGCTCTTGAACTTGCAAGAAAACCCCAACAACCAAGCAAAGCTTTCATGGATACAGTAGGTTCAGGTACATATTTGTAGAATCATGCACACAAAATTTAAATCTTAAGCCTTAAACCCAATAATCAACTGAATAGAGGGTTTTGAATTTTCCAATGGGGCATGCAACTAGCACATTAGAATTCTTTCCTCTCATCAAGGTTGCATGACCATTGAAGCAACTTCTCAGGGTCCAAATGCAAGTGACAGCAACATAACAAGTTTAGGTTTAGATTGCCTAAAGGTAGAAAAGACCACAGGTTCTTCAACTACATGATTTTGCTTATCTTCATAGTACTATGTTGCTTAGATTAATACATACTAATAGGAGTCCAATACTGACAAGTAACAGATTACTAGGGGTGAGTGAAGGAACATTTGGAGGCGAATCATATCATTTCAAACAAGCTTCACTTGGCCAAACGTCCTCCATGTGATGATGACTTCTACAGGAACAAGTGCTTGAACTTGTCACTCGCCAGCTTGCACAAGTCATCAAAAGGCTTGGGAGCTACAAGATAAACATGGTGAAAAAAATCAATGGTGTCATGGATTTAGGGAAAATAAGTATGGAATTATGGATGTTGTGTAATTAAAGCTGTTGCTGCAAGGCACAGCATAGAAGAGGCCTAAGTACAAGATATTTATCTGCATCTCAAGTATAAGAGAACACATCTACACAAACTTTAAGCCACAATAAGAACTTCTCTCATTGTCAATGGAGGATAGCATGATTAAAGTCCCTGCCAGATAACATGTTTCTCATCCTGAACCTCATTCTAAGATCATGTTTGATCTCAGAGGCATACTTATCACCATCTGGGGATAGAAGAAAACCGTGTACATGTGGAAAGACATGAAAATATAAATAAGATACACATTCCTTGTAACAACAGGAGACAATTTTGCTGTAGTTCAAGGAGCACCCAACATCTAACTATAAATCTAATTCCTGAATGTCCAGATACTAACAACAGTTTAATAAATTGGCTCTCTTTTGTAAACAGGAAAAACACCTAGGCTGCTTTGATGTTCTAAGAAAATAAGATCCACGTACCAAATGGAAAACAGATATTTGCTCACCCGATTAGGAAAAACCCAGGCAGTACCTGACAAGCTGACAAGTTCAGAAAAGAAGGGGACAGATTATTTCTTGTTTACTTGCTTGGTTGCTCCTTGATGTTCATTGGTTAAGGTCAGGGACCAAGCAAAATAACACAATAATGGAAGGCAAAACAGTAGCCGATGACTCATTAGGAGGGTGAAACTCAAAATTTTCACTGATTTTGCATGGTTAAATTGGTGTACATCAAGGACGTGGGTATATACTACAATCTTCTTATGACATGGAATCAAACAAGAGCTGGCAAGCTTGGATGTGGGAAAGTTTAAACCATGATATGGTAGCACTCAGAATATACTAACAGTTCATACTATTGCAATCAAAGAGCCAAAGGCATTTGAAATCTCACCAAAGTTGGGACCAAAATCTGTGCAAACTTCAGCACGGATGGTCTGGCTGTTTTCAGCAATTCCATAAACCTCCATAAAGTGTGATACAGGGATGTCCATGGCGCTTTTGATACTCAACTGATACCCATCAGTGGACTGCCCGACAACCACTCCACCTTCATTGTGTTGGACTTGAATAACAGTGCGCACTCTTCGCCCAACAAACATGTTCAGAATCTGTGCATTGACAAGTGCTGCAGGGCTTGATGTGTCCATCTCTGCAAAGCGAGGATTCAGAATTTCAGATGATTCAATGCAAATTCAGTACAATAATCTACGTAGCAAACAGTGAAGCAAATAAATTGCACACATCTTCTAGTCACTATCACAAAAAATACCATATCAAAGATTGCAGTATGATGAACAAGTGCTTGGAGAGGATGTCTACTGCATGTACTAGTTTTGTTTGGCAGTGTGGCTTGTGAGTGGGTTACAATATACATTCAGCCTGAGATTATCAATTTGGGCATTATGGATGTGATGCTAATATACCATAATAGTTGTAATGCCTAAAAACTCTCAAGAAACAGTTTTCAGAATTTCTGCCAACATAATTACTGAGAAATTACTGCAAGACATTTTTTACAAGAAAAGATGCTTGTCAAAGTACAGTACAGTAGGTGGCCTAGGAAAAAGCATGTAACACGCATAACCGGTAAGCACATGAGTATTTTTTTTAAACAATAGCAGGAGCTGTGCCTTTCAATTAAGACGAATGAAAATTATATACAAGAAGGGCACCCAAACAAGGCACCCAACCACGCGACGCAGCAGAGTACACAAAGACCCTGGGTCATCGGTGCCAAGCATAGATGCATAAACATCTAGCAGCTCCGACTTCCCAAGGCTGACCCAGACGACTAGTGATACCAAACAAATGGGTCCGAAGCAAGGGGCCGTGACCGGTCATCGTTGCCAAGCTCAAGAAGAAGAGCAGCTCCGACTTCCCGCCAAGAATCCACGCCCGCCCCCGGCGCTTGTCAGACCTGTGGGCTGACGAAACAGACAGTTTATCCATAACCGGCATGTAAAAGATCTCATAGATCTCGATTAAAAAAAATCCCCCGCAGCAAACTACAGAGCATAGGGAGTTTCAATTTTAACAACCTGCGCTCACTCATTGATGTCCAATCCGCGCCACTTGGCTTCTCCACACCCAACCCCGCCTCTTTCTTCCACGGGAATGGCGGCGCCGACCATTAGATCGGGATTTCGGCTAGGGATTCTCTCCCCCGACCATGGAATCGGGGAGCAGCAAGGCTTGGCCATGGAAACAAAACCTAAGCAGAACTAGGGCGCCTGAAGAAATCACGGTCTCGATCCCGCCCCCAAATTCCCGCAGCTACTACCACGAATCAGACAAGGAAGGAGATCGAGCATTTCGGCCAGCCTTACCGTCCTTGAGGCCGTAAACGGATGAAGCGGACTCCTCTCGCTGGCGGCGACGGCGGAGTGGGCTGGGCTTGACCGAACGGAAGTGACGGGAGAGGAAAGAGGCGGCGCCGGTGTGGGGTTTTGCGGAGGAACCTGAATACCTGATGGATATATTCCCCAGTTGAGTTGCAAAATCGCCGAAGGAGATATTACCGGAGTGCCCTTGTGAAATGCGGATGGCGCCAAAGCCACAGATTGCCGCACACTTTTGGCGCCAAAACCTTTATCTCCGTCTCTCATTTTTTTAATAACTACACTCCTTCCGTTTCAAATCATATATCATATATCATATCATATAAGATCTATAGAACCTGAGCCGGGATTTCACTGTACTACTGTTACACTGTTCATCTACGGTATCCTTTCGTATCCCAGCCGTCCGTTTCCTCCCCCAGGTACATGTCACGTGCACACGTCTTCCTGCCTCCAGAGACTTCCCTAGAGTCTACCGCGCCTTATCCTCCCCGGTACCCGCGGCACGTGGTTATGGCCCTGCCTCCCTCTTCCGTTCCTTGCGCCGACGCCGCACTGAAGAGGAGCGCCCCAGCCGCCCCTCCATCGAGGTGGCGCTGCTGGCCGTCGCCGCCACCACCGCCGCAGCGGTTGCCGACTCCTCGCGCCGTCCTCCAGCTGCGTGGCGCACCCTCCGCCTCTCCCTCTCCCGCTCTCTCCTTCACTCTCGCACTCGATCTCCCTTACCACTCACGGAGTCTCGCTGCGATGGGGCCCCACAATGGGCCTCCATGCCCTCACCCACCTTCCGCTATGGCGGCGGCGCTTTCCGTGCTCGCGGTGGAGGGGCTTCTGCCGTCTGCAGTTTGATTTGGATGGTTGCTATTGCCGGGCCTCTCCATGGTGGCACGCAGGTGCAGGGGGTGCCATCATCACGCCTCGGGAGGAACTCTCAAGCCCGCACCTGCTGTTCTGCTCGCTGAAACAGGTCAGATCCATGACGTTCCCTAGGCCTGCCTTGCTACTCCAATTTGGTACACCCATAGTTTCAATTTTGAATGGTGCCTTGATTTGTTCATTGCAGGTACTCTTCGATTTGCTTCATAGGCTACCACGAGGTATGGCATGGCGCAGCTTCCGGCAGTGCTCAGTTGCCATGCCTAGCAGTTGATATCCAGGAGCCACCCACCACGTCAGGATCATCTACATTGGAGCAAGTACCCCAGGTTTGCTTTATGGGATTCAATTTCTATATGTTGTTTGCGTAGCTATATTCTGTGCTAATTAATGTTAGGCTGCCTGCAATATGGTACTGCAGCTGATGATGTGAAATATCACCGAGGTTATGGAGTTTCTATGCATGTGTCCTCCTCTTCCACCTAGAGTACCTCGAACACTCTGTAGCGCACAATTGCCTAATTGTGGTCTGTTGGCTCTCCTTGCCTTCATACCGGTTCTGTATTAATTTCCCTAAGCACTTTGTGAATGCGCTCAAACATCGTGCTGCTAGGAGTATTAATGTGAACCAGTTCCTTAGACCCAAAAGCTGCAGAGTATCATGATTAAGCTTTTTACACTATCTATGGGACACGAAAGTGGTATATATTCTATTAGATCATTAGTTTACATGCAAACTACTAAGAATGGCAGCCCTGCGAAAACTTACTAATCTACCAATGTAAGTTACAGGTGCAGGTTCTAATTTATTTTACCTATCTAATTTAGTCACTTATTTTGGATGTTCACTGAAAACCACATTGCCTGCGCTCTACATTAGTTTAAAAAAAATGAACTGTATCTACTTTCTCACCCTGTACAAAGTGGGCAATCATGGCACTACCATTTAAGAGTACTTTAGATAAACAATTAATAGTAATACTAATCATCCATATGTTCTGCATGGTCACTGATAGGTGAATCCAAATCTGTCATGCAAGGACTGCGTCTCTGGCAAATTCTCTCTAATTGATCCCATTCTATTTGTCTTAATATTTGTTGGCTCATAGATGCATTTTCAGTTTGGTTATACTCTTAACAACCATGTATTTATGATATTTCCTAGGCAAAGATTACACAACTCTTCACTCACTCCAGCGTCTCAGACATCCAATTTAACCCCTTCAATTTTCCACATTTTTTTTGAAGTGAGCTGTCATTGAGTTCTTGAAGAAAAAAGGTAAGTTTACTTTCTAGACCATCTCATATGATTTATGCAGTTAGAGTTTGCTTCTATTGGTCACAGGATTTACTTCATAAAAAAAAATACTTTCTCCATACATTGTGTTTGCTGTAGCCCTTACATAGAACCTCCTATGCTTACAGTTTGCCTAACATCTTACTATGACTAAAAACTCACTGCTTCAAAGCTATTATCATTCAATCAATGGGAGATGCAGATATCCAAAGATGTTGCGCCCAAATCTTGTGTGCCTTCCATATGTTAATTGCAGGACCATGTTTTACCTTTCATTATTGAGAAGATAGCCCATTTAAATTCCACACAATTTCTTCATTACATTGCTCGATATGTGCTACTAAACTAATGTTGGAACTCCAAATACTGATATTTGTTAACAGTATCTGCTGGATACATCCATTCAAAAACTTAATAACACATTATGGAATGTAAGGACTGCTCATGTTCAAATCAATGAACTGCTCATTCCTCTAATATGGAAATTTAGACCTATTCTAATCTTAATTGATTTCAGTAACCTTTCTGCATTATGGAATGGAATGTCCTGGCCGGCCTTACATGCATAAAGGCCCAATCTGAGCTTCGATCTATAGTAATAATTGTGGTACCATGCATGCTCATATGATTTTAGTAACCTTCTGAATTACATATTCCTGATACTCTGGCTATATATGGTTTTCTTTTATGGCCTCTGATTACTGACTAAGCTGAAAGGTCATACCTGAGGTTCGATCTGTAGTAATAATTATGGTGCCATGCATGTTAGGAAGCTAATGTTTCTTACATAACAGTGCTAACAAGTGCTATTTTGATATTATATTCAACTGTCAGGATGAGACCAAATTTTCCTACATTGGAAATGGTTTACAATATTGTTAGGTTTCATATACATCAAATTTTAATGTTCCAGTATGTCTAAACTTCTGGAGGTCTAATTTTTGCCTTAATAGTCGTAATCCGATGATTGATATGGTTATGCAGAAATTTATAAAGGAACAACTTCATCCACGAAGATCCTACTTCCACATGTGAAAGCTAGCATTCAAGGCTACTTTGATTGTTAATGCAATATCAGAGGCTTCGAAGTTTTCTTTTTCATTTGCTTCCTTACCACCCGCTATGTACATGGTTTCAGCTTCCAAACAGATAGAAGTACTATATTTTGTGGTGTGCTCTATTAATTGTAAACACTACGTGTAAGCGTTTGAGCATAGAAAAATATCATTAGAACTTATGTGAAGCCATCCATGTTTCGTCAGTATTTTCTTCTAAAAAAACGTGTTTCATTAGTATTTTTGTCCTTATTTTGCTTCTGTATTAAGCCTCTCTTTTCTGGTTTATATAATCAAATGATTTCATTGCTTTTGCAGAGTGTAACACCGACAAGTTGTCTATTGCTTTTCCACAATGTAAATGAACATGTCTAATTCAGTGACCATATGTTATTTATAATTCCCGTCTTAGTACAAAATATCTGTACTACAACTTTTCCATCTCTCTACAAATACATCTTTCCCTTTTATTTAAAGTTTGTTCTTGCGTTATTTATGCTTAAGCTGAGATGGAAACCAACCCGCAGCGAAGCGCCGGGGCCCAGCTAGTATAAGATATAGATTTTACTGTGCTACTGTAGCACTGTTCACAGGAACAGTGCCGGGCCACGGGCCGCGAGCACAGTACCGGGCCGCGACGAACAGTACCGGGCCGCGAGCACAGTGCTGGTCCGCGATAAACAGTACCAGACACGACGAACAGTATCAGTAGCACTGTTCACAGGAACAGTGCCGGGCCACGGGCCGCGAGCACAGTACAGGGCCGCGACGAACAGTACCGGGCCGCGAGCACAGTGCTGGTCCGCGATAAACAGTACCAGACACGACGAACAGTATCAGGTCATGATGAACAGTACCAGATCACGATGAACAAACACCTGTTAACGCGCAGTGTTGAAAAAAAAAAAACCTTGCCCGTGCAAGCACGGGCTCCCCCTGCTAGTTATAATAAATCGTCTGACTTTTTACCATAAATGTAACTATTCATTTTATTTAAAAAATTATATAAATATAGTCGATTTAAATTATTCTTGAATAACTTTTATTAGTAAAGCAAGCCACAATAAAAGAAGTGAAATCTTATAAAAAATTTTAAATAAAACGAGTGGTTAAAGTTAGAGTAAAAAAATCAAATAATTTATAATTTAGAACGGGTTAAGTACTATCTATCTTGTCTTCTTTTGGAGTGGACATAGGAAGTCAGAGTCATCTTTGAGCATCTCAAAGGGTTTCTAAAATCCACTCACAACCTTGATTTTTTAATAAAATTACAAATAACATTCTCCAACAACTTCTATATCTCAACTATCAATATTTCTGCACTTGAAAGAATCGACCGAATCACATGGAAATATGTGAAGGGGGTGCGGACAAACCCATAGAAAAAAGAACAATGATTATGATCAAATTTTCGTAATATCCACATGGCAAGCACACACACTCCCATTTGCTCAAGCTCCACGCCCTAACAGCACCACAATACATAGTTGTAACGGTGCGGGAATAATTCCAGTGACATATATAGATAGGAACTTTATAAAACAAGTATTTAAAGGAGATCTGAAAACAGTCGTGTCTAGAACCAGAACAGTGACTTCAGCGTTGGTATAGGTTCCTTAATCTGTTCTTGGAGATTAGATCCCCTTTTGAAACATACTTGGAGAGATGACACTCAGAACCAGAGCAAGGAAAAGTTACTTTTCCTCTGTAAATCCTGGTTTTTAGCCTGATTCCTTTTACCACTCTACACTCTCTCCAGCTCCATTTCATTTCAGCAGAAATGCCAAAATCCCTGATTGCCAAAGGTTCTGGTACAACTGATATTTTAACTTCATCTCCCTATATGAAAAATAATAATTCAAACAAAAACCTACAACAACTACCGGACAGTCAACCATGGAACAGAGAACAAGCTGTCGTCGTGCAGTAGTATCTTCTGTAATAAATCTTTACAATTACTAGTGCTTGACAAATCAAACATGTAAAAACCTGATGAAGAGCGCGATCAGTGCTGCGCACACAAGCTATCTACTGCGTGCGGTACGGCGACCGAAGTTGTTCACTTCCTGCTATGGTCCTATTACACGGTTAATATATAAATACTACTAGTACTTGAAGTATGTTTGATCAATCACGCGCGCTCACGTCCATACGAGGATGGCGGCGACCGCGCTCAGGAGCAGCGGCATCACCGCTGTCAGACTGTTGACTGATCGGCCGTAGAAGTCCCCGTCGCCGTAGTTGCCGTCGCTTCCGATGCGGAGCACGTCGAAGTCGCCGCGGAGGCCTGAGTAGCCGCAGCCGCGGTCGAGCGCGAAGCGGACGTCGGCGGCGGAGGCGCCGTTGTAGAAGCGGAAGTTGGACATGATGCCGTCGACGCAGCGGAGCACGAGCTCCGTCTCCGCCAGGCACGGCCCGCCGCAGAAGGCGTCCACCGACCCCGGCGGCACATCCAGCGCGCCCTGGGGACCCAGCCGGAACGAGCCCTGGCACCCGCTGTAGATCTGTCTTGGCACGCAGTTTGTAGATAGCAAGAACGACGATGTTTAGTAAATAGTAATCACGGCATATGATCATTACACAATAGTGAAAGCTCTAAACTAATAAGAAGAAGAGTAAAAGTGCGAAGATATATAATGCATGATCGATCTATCATATACATATACACTCCTATATATACACTTACGCTGGGATCGTTGAAGCAGAACAGGGCTCTTCCGACTATGTCTGCGGCGGCGTCTCTCTTATGGGCATGAAACGCTGCTGCTGCTGCTGCTCCATCTGCATGAGTTCCACAAGTACCAAAATGATGAACGATGAACCGTGACGCGCGCGCGCGTATAACAGACACGGCGATGCAGCGATAGCGCAGTGCTCCATGTGCATATATATGTGCCGGGCATGCTTAGGCCGGCTAGTAGGAAAGAAAAAAGGTCTAGAGGAAGACAATAAGAGAAGATCGAGCGAGACTTGAGATCGAGCAGGGCGCGCGAAGAAACTGGGACCTGAGCTGCAGCAGGCAGCAGGGAGCCGGATGAGGAAGCAGCAGCAGACGATGCACGCCGCTGCCAGGGACGAAAATGGCGGCCTGCTGCAAACGGCCGACGCCATAGTTCCTGACAAGCAGTGACAAACGCTAGCTCTCTCTCAAGCTCTCGACGTCGTCGGCGCCGCCGTGTGTACGAGGAACGAGGAAGAACTTTATTAAGGAATAGGGCGATGAGGTATTTACATATATGTAACTCGGTAAGCTTGCCTAGCAGAGGCCGCGCGCGTGGGCCGGTCGACGGACGATGATGCGTGAATGAAATGATCGTTTCCTTAAGCTACGCCTCCGGGCTCCCGCTTCTGTTGGGCGCTGGTTTTCGTTGTCGTTGGGCAGGCCAACTAACCTGAACAGAGCGCGCGTGAGAGAGCTCTCCCCCCCCCTCTGTGCTTGCGAAGTAAGTAACATGCTGCTTCATCAAGTCCTGCGCTGATTGATTTGTGCACGCGTGGTGTGTGTTTATTTCAGCTAGTTGTATAGCTTAGATGGGCAGGTGAGGGGAGGGTCTGGTGGCTCGAGACGAACCTACCCATGGCCTTGCACACGCCTGCCTGCCTGCCTCCACGTTCGTTTTCCTCATTGAGGACGTAGTAACCATCAGTCAGTCAGTCAGTGCCACACGCCAACGATTCACCCGTCCGCTGGGCTAACTACGACAATCTCGCCAAGGTCGGCCAGTGATTTTTTTTTTCTTTTGCCCCCGAGAATTAGCCAGTGCTCCTCTCTGGTTGTTTCATCGACCAAGCAAGCGTGCATATACACTTGCAGCAACCTCAAGAGGAAAGAGGAAAGAGTAACACACGGCTGGGCACTGGCAATCAGAACGGAGAGAACCCGAAGCCCTATCTGAATGGGCCGAATCTCCGACATTAATCGGCCTCCGCTAGCCAGCCAGCACCACCGTGTGTACTAGTACTATCATCACGGCCCAGGTCCAGCCCACCTGTCCGTTGCTTCTAGAGCTAGTTGAAGTGGGAATTAAGCCCAGCTGCATGGCGCATGAGCGCGGCACGTGTACGTCCACGCCAGCGGTCTCATCCGCTGACGTGCCGCCAGCCGAACGTCCCCGCTGGTCGACGCGTCCACGTCACGAAAGCAGACGGTGGGATCTTCTGCGCCCGCCCGTTCTGATGCGGTTGACAGCCAGCGCATCGGAGGAGGCAGGCAGAGGCAGCACTACGGCAGCTTGAATGCCGTCACGGCATTGTAAAGCCAGACAGACAGAGATGTCCGGCACGTAATCCAGGCCTTGTAAATGTCCACTAATTCTATTTCTTTCATGTGTCACGTGCCAGACATGTTTCTTTTGACAAGAAAAATCAGACATGTTAAATCCAGGTGAAGGCTCCAAGGTGGCGTTGCGATTATTGTCGTATAGTATCTCCCATTCCCATACAACTCTCCCTCGCAAGTCAGCAATCAGCGGGAAGAAGCACCACACAATCCGCAGCCAAAAAGCACCACAACAGGTCGCCTTCCGAGACAGCAATCAAAAGATTTTTCTTCACCGCTCTCTCGCCTCCCGCAGACGATCCCCGTCATCGCCTACCTCCACCCTCCTGCCTGCCGTCCTTCTCCTTCCCCGCCCTTCGCCACGTCTCCAAGTATATAGGAGTAGCTCTCCTCCAATGCCCGCCCTCCCTCTCTCCTCCTCTACCCCCTGTCCTTTTTTTTTCTCAGTCAGGCAGCCACTCACCGTCGTCGAGCAGAAGCTAAGCTCTACTCAGGTGAGCTAGAACTAGAAGAAGATTAACCAGCCAGCCAGCCGGCGAGCCCCACAGACGACGCCACCCGCCGTCTCACAGGTCCCAGTCGGCAGGGAGCCAGGGATTCCTAAACATAAAGCGCTATTATTGGATTATTAACCCGCTGCATCCCAATTCCCGCGGCCTAATCGCGCTCGTGCGCACGAGACGAGGCCACGTTTCGGAGGAGCGCGCCCAGGGCCGCCGCCGCCCGGCGCCATGGACGTGCTGAGGTTCGTGCGCGGCGCCACGACGCCGCAGCCTCCGGTGGCGCCGACGCCGGCGGCGGCCGCGACGGCCATGTCGGCGGCGCAGCGCCAGCGGCAGCCTCTGCACCAGGCGCCGCGCGCCACGCTGCTGCGCATATGGCCGCGTGGCGGGGAGGCAGACCACCCCGCCCGGCGCCTCCGTTCGCGGCGCGGGAGCCGAGGAGCCCGCCCGATGAGGAGGAGCGGAAGGTGGAGGGGGACGAGCGGAGGCAGGGCAACTGGGTGCTGCAGATGCTGCGGGTGCAACCGCGGTGGGTGGAGGCGGCGGACGCGGAGGCCGAGGCCTCCGGCGGCGGCAGCAGCCTGGAGCCGGAGGAGGAGACGGCGGCTGCGGCTGCCGCTGGTGGCACCGAGGAGTGCGCCTCCTGCGGCGGTGGGGAAGACGACGAAGGCTGCGCCGTGGGGTACGACGACCGTGAGGTGTTCGACCGCGCGTCGTTCTCGCGGCTCCTGCGGAAGGCGTCGCTCCGGGAGGCGCAAGAGTACTCCATGATGTCCTACCTCTGCAACATCGCCTACATGATCCCCAGAATTCAGGTACCATAATCACCATCGTCATGGCTAATACTGCTACTCTTTCTCTCCCACGCGTCAATTGCAGTTCGTCCTAGGTGAATTTGGTCTATTTTGTAAAATTGCATTTGGGTAAATGCTCATGAGCGTCTGCTTGTGCCAGACGAGAAAGGTGTTGTGCTCTTGTTCATGCCATGTATTTTCGGCGTCAATGCAGGTGCCCGGTGGTGGTATTCTTCTTGGAATGTTCAAGCTAAATTTGTTCTATTTTGGATTTTACTGTCTAGTACTTTTCTTTTCAAGTTTCTATTGTTGGATGTCCATCCTGGAGTTTTGCTTGTCTTTGCCAATTGGTTTAGCGCCTAGCTTGAACTATTTTTTCCGGATTGTGGATATATGGTTATTTCTGAACCAGAGTGTTGGAATTTCACATTGATTGATTATTGGGCATAGCCCTAAACCATATAGTCTCATACATGGGCCTCATGGGCTTAGCCTCATGGGCCTAATACACACATACTCCAACACCCCCCTAGCCCGAACTACCGGCCGCAAATGAGTTGCAGACCGGATATGAAAGGAAGCACATACACACGAGCCCCCCCGCACGCAACTAGCCACGGGAGATGTTGAGGCCGGAGCGAAAAATCGGTGAAGGTCGAGGATGGGAGGCCCTTTGTGAAGATGTCGGCGAACCGGGAGGTGGTTGGTACGTGAAGGACCCGCACCTCGCCGATGGCAACCCGATCACGGACAAAGTGAAGGTCGATCTCGACATGCTTGGTCCGTTGGTGCCGAACGGGTTGGTGGAGAGGTAGACCGACCGACGTTGTCGCAAAGAGACCAGCGTCTTTCGCGGTGGAGGTCTGTGGAGCTCGCCAAGGAGCCGGCGGAGCCGGAGGCCTCAGCCCACGCCGTGGTGACAAATAAGGGTACTCAGCCTCAAGATCGGAGCGGGAGGCCACCGGCCGACGCTTGACGATCAGACACCGTGTTGCCGCCCAAGAAGACAGCCAGAGTCGAGGTGGAGCGCCGAGTGTCCTGACACCCGCCCCGGTCGGCGTCCGTGTAGACAACCATCTCGGTAGAGGAAGACCGCCGGTGGAGGAGCAAGCCGTAGTCAACAGTACCCCTGAGGTAGCGAAGAAGACGCTTGAGAGCAGTGAGGTGGGGCTCCCGGGGATCATGCATATGGAGACATAGCCGCCGAACCGCATAGGTGATGTCCCAGGGTGAAGTTGAGGTAATCTTGAAGTGCTCCAAAGAAGACTCCGATATGCAAAGTGGGATTCTGTCACTGGGGTACCCTCGCCTCGGAAAGCTTGCCCCAGGTGTCAACCGGAGTGGAGCAGTTTGCGGTCGGTCATCCCACCGCTCCAGATATCAAGAGTGTAATTGCCGGGGTGAAGAAGTAACCCGGCAGGTGAGGCTCAACAAAGGACCCCGAGGAAGTGATGGAGCACACCCGCATCCTTCATGGCGAACTCCCGCCTGAAGTGAGGAGATGATGCGGTGGAGTAGTGACTCACCGGGAGGCCGTGAGGACAATATCATCAACATAGAGCAAAGCCAGTGCGCGCGGTCTCGGCTCCATGGTGATAGATAAACAAAGGACGTGTCGGATTTGGCCTCCACGAACCCCAATGTCGGTAGGAAAGCAAAGAAACCGGTGGTTCCACGCCCGAGGGCCCGCTTGAGGCCGTAGAGATCTGTTGAGCCGGCGCACCATATCGGGCGAGAAGAATCAACAAACCCCCGCCGGGCCGATCGCGAGAACTGCCTCGGTGAGAAGACCATGCGAAAAGCATTCTTCACGCCCAAATGATGCACGGGCCAGGAGGCGAGTGAGAGCTGCTGAGAGCACCGCGCGGACGGTGGCCGGCTTGACCACGGGCCTGAAGGTCTCATCATAGTCGACCCTGTGGCGCCGAGTGAAACCCCCGAGAACCCAAATGAGCCTTGTACCTCTCAAGAGTACCATCGGCCCGGCGCTTGTGTGTCCGTATCCACTTGCCTAAGGACGACATTGGAGCCCGGCGGACGGGCACCGATCCCACGCCCCGGTTGGCGAGGGAGTGCCGCTGCATTCTCTTCCATCGCTACGGGCGCCAAATGAGGGCCTGGACAAGGCCTCGCGGACGGAAGAGGGTACAGGAGAGACCTGCGAGTCCCCTGGCATCGCCGCAAGAGCCCGGGCTGCAGGGGTACCGGGCCGCGTGTCGCGCCACCATATGGTGAACATGACGCTGGTGTCGGTGAAGAAGCGGTGGGTGGTACACCGGGCGCCGCGACACGGGCAGCCGGGGCCGCGGCGGCGAGTCGGTGTCGCGCCGGCGGGGAGGAGGCCGCCTGCGGTGTGAGGACCCCGGCTGAAGAAGGGGTCACCGGGTGACGATGGCGGGCGGGCGGCTCGGTCCGCACGACGCCGGTAGACGAGCGCGCCGGCCGGGCGGCGCGCAAAGAAGGGGCGGGCCGCCCCGGAAGACGGTGGCGGCGGCGGCGGCGCTGGCCGTGCACGGCGCCGTAGACGAGCGCCGGCCGGGCGAAGCGCGCAGTGGGGCCGAGTCGACGGCCCGGGACCCGCGTCGTGCAAGTGGACGCCGGGCCCGGAAGGTGAACCCTCGATGCCCGGCGAGGAGCAGGGCTGTAGGGTCACCGGGGGTGGCGAAGCCGGGGCACAGTCCCGTCGAAGAGCACGGTGGAGCGGTACCTGCAGGATACAACAATAAAGGTGGCTCGACCACCGTGTCGATGGGAAACAACAAGGAGAGGTCGAATCCGGAGTGGAGGTGGGTGTGGTGGTGGTGGAGTAAGGGAAGACAGGACTCATCAAACACCACATGGCGAGATGAGGACCCGACGAGAGGTAAGGTCAAAGCATCGGTACCCTTTGTGATCCGGGAGTACCCGAGGAAGACACAGAGAGTCGATCGGGGAGCGAGCTTGTGCGGAGCGGTGGTGCGGTGGTGTTAGGGTAACACGCACACCCGAAGACTTCGAAGGTGGTCGCACCGGAGGGGGTACCGAAAAGAGCGTGGTGTGGTGTGGGAGCGGGGCAAGCGGCGGAAGGAAGGCGGTTAAGGAGATAGGTGGCAAGTGTGTAGACTCTCACCCGAAGCGAGCAGAAGTGACGCCCGGGCGTAAGGGTGCGCATGGTGTCGTTGGTGGTGCGAATCATGCGCTCGGCCTTGCCATTCGAGAGGAAGTATATGGGCAAGACATGCGCAACTGCATAATCGTGAGAGAGGAAGAAGGCACGGGAGGTGGAGTTATCGAACTCCCGGCCATTGTCACACCGACGGCCTTGATGGTGAGGCCGAACCGAGTAGACACCCAGGCGAAGAAGTGGAGAAGGGTGGGAAAAGCATCGGACTTCGCACGCAAAGGGAAAGTCCAGAATAGTGAGAGAAATCGTCGACCATCACAAGGTAGTATTTGTAGCCGAGATGCTAAGGACAGGAGAGGTCCATAGATCGCAAAGGACTAGATCAAAAATGTGAGTAGCATGGGAAGAAGAAGACTGAAAAGGAAGACGAACGTGACGGCCCAGCTGACACGCATGACACAAGGGCTCATCGTGAGCCCGAGGACAATGGATGTCGGAACTGCGACTGAGCTGCATCAGAGCATCACGGCCAGGATGGCCGAGACGACGGTGCCAAGTGGTGGAGGAAGTAGTGGCGGCGAAAAGCAAAGGACAAGGTGGACGGTGAAGAAGGCGGCGCACGCCGAACCGGCGGGTGTAAAGGGGCCCCGTCTTTGTCACATCGGAGAAGAGGACGCCGAGAAGCCAAATCCTTCACAAAGAGACCGTAAGAGTCGAATTCGACGTAACAGAATTGTCACCGTAAAACGGCGAATAGAAAGAAGGTTGTGGACCATAGAGGGAGCCACAAGAACATCGGGAAGGCGAAAAAGAGCCATGAGTGTGAGCGGCACCCACGGAAGTGACAGGGGAGACACGAGCCGTTGGCGACCATGATGGACGAAGGATGAGAAGAGGAGGGAGGATGAATGGAAGAGAGTATGCCGTGGTCGGAAGTAGTGTGGTAAGTGGCTCCCGAAGTCGGCGATCCAGCTGGCCCGACAGTGTCGGGGCCATGGCCAAGCCCGCCGGATCCCACTCGGCAGCCCCCGGCCGAGGTGCCGGGAAGTGTAGCCCACGGAGATGCCGAGTGAAGACCCGGAGGGGCAGCAGCGAAATGGCCGCCCGGCAGTAAGCATCACCGCCGGTAGCCGGGAAAGGCCACATGGTCCGCGACCACGGGTTGTGGAAAGAGGCCCAGCCGCCGGGTCCCAACCGACAAGCCCGGGCGAGGTGCCGGGTGGAGGAGCCCACGTAGGTGCGGGAGTGAAACCCCCGGAGGAGCACTGGGCCAGACCCCCCACCGCTGCTGCCGACGGCGACGGGCGATCGCTGCGACCCCCCAACCCCCCGCCGCTCGGGGGAGGAGGACCAAGAGGAGACGACGGGCGGCGGAGGAGCAGCAGCGAGGGCAGTCGAGGACGACGAGGGAGTGGAGCTGCGCCACAAGTGGATCGGCCTGATCGTGCCGAGACCGGCAGAAGTCGACGGTCGGGGAGCTGGCAACCGGAGGAGGCGATGTGGCGAGCCAAGGCATCAGCCGCAGCGTGCTCCCGCCTCCCAGGCGAGGGCAGCCGCGCGGACACGCGCCTGGCTGTCAGCGGCAGCGGCCCGGGCGGCGACGAGGGCGGCAGCGAGGGTGGAGTCAGCTGCGGCACCCGCGCGTAGATCAGCGGAGGAGGAGGGGCCGGGAAGGTGTGGCCAGCAGCGCCCGCGCCCCCTCCGAGGGCAGCAGCAGCTGCTGCGTTGGCGGGTTGACGGTGACGGTGCCCCGGCTAGTGCCGCTGCTGCTGCGTTGGCGGAGAAGGAGTGGCCAGCAGCAGCGCCTGCGGCGGGGTGGCCAGCAGCAGCGCCCGCGCCCCCGAGGGGGCAGCAGCAGCTGCTGCGTTGGCGGGGTTGACGGCGACGGCGCCCGGGCCAGTGCCGCTGCTGCGCGTTGGCGGAGAAGGAGTGGCCAGCAGCAGCAGGGGTGACGGCGGCTGTTGGCAGTCCACGGAAGACGGCGGCGGGCGCACGGCGCTGGCCCTGGGGGGCATGCCCAGCCCCCACCAGTGAGGGAGAAGGCACCCCAGCGGGGGCTGTTGCATCCACGCCAGCCGCGCCTGCCTCAGCAGCGCGGCGGCGGCGCGCGGCCAGCCGCTGGGGCAGCAGGGGCAGGGAGGCCCTGGGCGGCAGCCAGCCCAGCAGCGGCGTTGGGAGCTCCTAGGGCGGCGGCCGCGGCGCCAGGGCGCCCAGACGGCGGGCGGCCGCGCCGACGGCGTTGACGGCCCAGGCGCGCGGGGCAGCGGGCGGCGGCGGCACCCGGCGCCTCGGTCGGCGGCGGCGGTGTTGGGCGCACTCTGGAGCGGCAGCCGCGGGCGGGGAGAGGGGCGCCCGCGCCCGCTCCGCACCCACGCCCGCGCCCGCGTGCAGCCCGGCCGGGCAGCGGCGGCGGCGGCGGTCGGTGCGGCGGGCGGCGCGCCCTGCCTGTGCAGATCCGCCAGGCTGGCAGGGGCGCTGCCAGCTGCCAGATCCGCCCGCAGCGGCGGGAGAAGGACCGGAGGGGAAGGGAGGGGAGGAGGAGGGAGGAGGCGCCGGGCGGCCAGCCAGCCATTGGCGCGGGCGGCAGCAGCTCTAGAAGAGGGAAGGGAGAGGAGAAACCCTAGGTGGAGGGGGGAGAGAGGGACGGCCGGCCATGGCCGGATCGGGTGGCCGGGCGGCACGCCGGCAAGTAGCCCGGGCGGCCGTGCAGGGAGGAGAGAGGGTGGGAGAGAAGAAACCCTAGCTTGATACCATGTTGGAATTTCACATTGATTGATTATTGGGCATAGCCCTAAACCATATAGTTCATACATGGGCCTCATGGGCTTAGCCTCATGGGCCTAATACACACATACTCCAACACAGAGTTTCTTGTAATGATGTAATGTAGTAGCTGAATGCGGTTGCAAATATCCTTTTCCACTGCCTAACTTAGGAATCCTTTGCTTTCATGCCTCCCATCTCAGCCAAAATGTCTTAGGAGATACAATTTGCGGTTTGTGACATCGTCGATGCAAGACAAGGCGAGAACTAGCAATGATCAGAAGCAGGAGCTTAGCACTAAGAAAGATGAATCTGGGGAACAAGCACCTGAAGCTGTCGACAGTGCGGTGCCAACAAGCAAAGGGGAAAGAAGTGGCCTAGGCATAAACCCCTTTGGTGCATACCATGTAGTGTCTTCCGCTGCCTCTTATTTGCATTCCCGGGCCATGGGCATTATGCCATTTGGTCCCGGGAATGATGTCAAGGATGATCCAACCATCATGGCGTTCGTGAGTGGCGAGAGCAACGATGGGTTGAGCATGGACGAAGCCTCATTCGTGGCCACGACAAATTCGGTAACCTCAATGGTTGCGGCGAAGGAAGAGACGCGGCAAGCCGTTGCAGATGATCTGAATTCTTCAAGATCTTGCCCTTGTGAGTGGTTCATCTGTGATGATGATCAAAACAGCACAAGATACTTTGTGGTTCAGGTATTGCTTATATATGCCCAAATTTTCATGGTGCGTCAAAATATAGTTTCTGTTCTTCGCACTTCTTAATCCAGTTTTGTTCCATTGTGGTTGTTTGCATGCTTTTGTGACCTGCAGGGCTCAGAATCAATTGCTTCTTGGCAGGCCAACCTTTTATTTGAACCTGTCAAATTTGAGGTTCGATGATGCTACATTCTGTTGCTTAAAAATATTCAGTTAGAGTCGGTAGTACAAGCAGGTAGATGTTAATGAAACCTCTGCACATTTCTGATGCGGCTCTGCAGGATCTCGATGTGGTCGTTCACAGGGGCATATACGAAGCTGCCAAGGGGATATATCACCAGATGCTACCGTACGTGAAAGCCCACCTGAAGAGCTGTGGTAAACCCGCACGGCTGCGGTTCACTGGGCACTCCCTCGGCGGGAGCCTGGCTCTGCTTGTGAACCTGATGCTGCTGATGCGAGGGGAGGCGCCCGCGTCGTCGCTGCTGCCCGTGATCACGTTCGGCGCGCCGTGCATCATGTGCGGCGGCGACCACCTGCTCCGCCGGCTCGGGCTGCCGCGGAGCCACGTGCAGTCGGTCACGATGCACCGGGACATCGTGCCCCGGGTGTTCTCCTGCCACTACCCTGACCATGTCGCCAACATCCTCAAGCTTGCCAACGGGAATTTCCGCACCCTCCCGTGCCTCACAAATCAGGTAGGTTCTTCGTACTCTGGAGGTCGAGGTCCTTGCTTGAGCAAGAATGCAATCCATTGCAAGGATCCAACCCAATGCATTGCATGAATGCAGAAGCTCCTGTACGCGCCGATGGGGAGGTGTTGATCCTGCAGCCGGACGAGCGGCTGTCCCCGCACCACCACCTGCTCCCGCCGGACAGCGGCATCTACCACCTGGCCGGCGGCGGGGCGGGGGCGGGGGCGTCGGCGTCGGGCGACGGCTCCTCCCTGTCGCAGCTGCGGTCCGCGCTGTCGGCCTTCTTCAACTCGCCGCACCCGCTGGAGATCCTCAAGGACGGCGCCGCGTACGGCCCCCGGGGCTCCGTGTACCGCGACCATGACGTGAACTCGTACCTCCGGTCCGTGCGCGCCGTGGTCCGCAAGGAGGGCCCGCCGCGCGCGGGAGGAGGCCGAGCGGGGGCGGTGGCGCCTGCTAATGTGGTGGCCGTTCGGCGTGCAAGGCGTGTCGGCGTCTTGCGAGGGCCTCGTGGACGCCGTCAGCGAGGTGGCCAGGCGCGCGCACCTGCTGGTGGTGGTGCTGCTGCCCGCGGAGCTGCTCGCTCTCGGCGCGCTGCTGGCCGTTGTTAGATTCAGGTGATAGATAGGCAGGCTCGCGTCAGTTCGGTTCGGACCGTCCATCCGTTGTATTCGTTCGTACGCCGCCGACACACGATTCTTTTGTAGCGAAACAACACACACGTCTGCAAAGCAGAGGAGCCGGCGCAGCTGCGTCGCATGTAAAATGAAATGAGAAGAAAAATAGAAACTCGAATTCTTTCGTTCCGACTTCATCGGCAACACCGTTCTTTCTTTCCATCAGCAATCGGATCTCTGTGGCAGCCCTCCTACCCGGCCTACTACGGAGCTACCGCACCATGCTCCTATGTCAAACGGCGACGGCGACGCGCCGACGCCGCTGCCCTTGCCATGGTGTCCATCAGGTGTACACTGATTGGTTTAAAAGTTGTCAACTACTATTTTCCACTTAATTCATCTTCTTTTCTTTTTGTGTTGGCTCCCGCTAAACTTAGGCCTTGTTTAGATGGGGAGAGGAGAGAGATTGAAAAGTCCCCAGAAGACTTTGTTTTTATTTGGTAAATATTGTCCAATCATGGCCCAACTAGGCTCAAAAGATTCGTCTCGTGATTTACAACCCAACTATGCAATTAGTTATTTTTTATTTATATTTAATGCTCTTTACATGCGGCAAACAATTTGTAAGAGGAGAGAGATTGAAAAGTCCTGTAGCATTTCGTTTGTTTGTGGTAAATATTGTCCAATCGTGGCCCAACTAGGCTCAAAAGATTTGTCTCGTGATTTACAACCAAACTGTGCAATTAGTTATTTTTTTTATTTATATTTAATGCTCTTTACAATGTGGATACAAATTGATGTGATGGAGAGAGTGTGTAAAAACTTGCAAATCCAATGTGCGTCTAAACAAGGCCTTACTACCAGGCTCTCTGCCATCGGTGCTAGCGTCACCTCTGTCGCGCTGGGCTGCCAAGCCATAGCATTGTCAGACTGTTGTAATAGTGTTTCTTTCTCAGATAAAAATCAGTCCTTTTGGCTTATCAGTCCACCTGTGGCTAGAGATGAAGTTGCGCCGGAGAAACCGATGCGGTGCTGACACGATCAACTTCTGTCTAGTCCGGCTCCGTGGTTGCCTTTACCTGCCCAGCGTGTCTGAACACGTGCCTGCCGCGCTCCGCCGGACGCGGACGTTCCTTCTCCTCGCTTGCCCCGCCCCGCTGGCAATTCAGGGCACGGGTCCGCCGTCCGCGTGGTCGTCCTCGTGCGCGCCGACCGCGGCCGCGTCCTCCCCGCCCCGGCGTGCGCGGGCCGGATGCGACGGCGCGCGGACGTGCCGAGCCGATCCCATCCGACGTGTTCCGCTCGATTTCGCGTGGCGCTCGTCGTCCCGGCGCGCTATTGCCCTACTGGTCCATCGGCCGCGAGCGGCGCGGCCAAGAGAGCGACGCGCGGTAGGCGACACCGGAGGCGAGCCAGGAATAGCGGCAACCGGCCGGTCGGCGAGCCAAACCTGCACGGGGATTCGTAGCCTGTCTCGTCTGGACTGCCAGGGTTCAAAGTTCAAATCCGAAACGGAGCCGCGACATTGTGGCTCCTAAAATGGTGACGTTTTCCATCCCGAAATGCAAATCTCGCCAGGTTGCCCCGGTCTGCCATTCCTGTTTTGCTTAGCATGCTTCGTTTGGCATTTTCGCTCGGAACGGATGCGTACGACTGACTGTACGAGAGGAAGCAGGCGGGAGGCTGCACGGCCCGTTCGACGGCCGCAAGCGTCGCTCTCTGCCGTGTCTCCGACAGACGGAAAGATCCGGATAGGAACTCCAGCCTAAAAATCCAATGCCACGTCATTTTACTTATTTATTATCCAGTTTCCAGCCATTTCTTGTTCCTGTGCCAAAAGGGCTCTTACTTTCGCAAAAAGAAGAAAAAAAAATAAGTGCTCACCTGTTCAAATTGACATGATGGCGGCGTTCGGACTGATGTGCTGCTTCATTTCAACGAAAACGCAACACAAAAGTAACGCAACCTTCAGCTTTATCATTTACGTACTACACCCCGTCGATGAGGGCGTGCGAAGTGAGCGATCGCACAGGGCCCAAATAAGCAGGGCCCCCAAGTCACAGCTTTCTACTATACTCCCTCCGTCCCAAAATAACTGTCGCTTTCGCTTCCCGAGAAACAAATACCGGTAATTTTTATAAATAATAAATATTATCGATTAATATCATAATTAGTATCATCGGAAAGATCTTTGAATCTAGTTTTTTAACAAAATTATTTAGAGATATAAATATTGCACAAATTTTCTACAAATCGAAATAAACTTTGCGGCCGAAAACCAGAAATGACATTTAATTTGGGACGGAGTATTAGCTCACAAGGCTCACCGATGTCTACGAGATTGCCGTGTACTGCTCCATCAGTGCCAGTCACTGTGCCAGAGTCTCTAACCATCAAGTATCAGGCCATCACGTGTGTATTCCAAATAATGTTGCACAGCTGCGCTCGGCATTGTCCGCTACCCTTTGGCGTTTTGAATAGTTAATAATTTATATGTTTAAATTAATCATTTGAATCGTTGATAAGTTCCATATAAATGACTAATTGCCTCTTAATTCATAGCTGCTGTCGGCAAAGATCTGCACTCCACTAGTAGGATTTTTTTGTATTAATAGATACTATTCAAGATATAAGTTGGGATTTCATTTCAAGAAATACTAGAGAGACGATGCTTTTCAATAGAACAATGTTAGTGCTATCTTTACTCTCTTAATAAATTTACTATGTCTAAAACATTGCACAAAATAACAAAATTTACTATGTTCATACAATTGAGTGAAAGTCTGAAATTTTAGAGCCCATTTATGTTTCACTCATGGGCCCTAAATTTCTGGAGACGGCCCTGGTACTATTACCTCGGTCACAGCTAAGATCGACTCCAACAACGATACGCAAACACAAAAAAGATTCTGCATAGTAGTTTTGCGTATGAAAAATAGCCTCCAACAAATGACCCATATATGTGACCTATTTTGGCTACTCATCGAACGGAGAGAGGCGTAAATGCGTCGTCCAAGAGGGACGACGCAAACTTGCGCCCGGTAGTGGTGGGCCCGGAGTGAGGTATGGCCCTCGGCGGAGACTTGCGGACCTGAGGACGGCGAGAAGGAAGACGAGCAGGGCTTGCCAGATCTGAGGAAGAAGCGGCGGAGCTGCGGACTCGAGAGAAGAAGAAGGCGTGGGGCCACACCGGGGACGAGCTCCGGCCTGCCGTCGTGAAGGCAAAGGCGCGCCATGCCCCGCACCGCCGCCTCACGAGCTCGGACGCCCGGCTGCGCCCTCGCCCGTCTCTCACGCCTCGCGCCGCCCCGCCCGCGCCTCGGCGCTCGCCCATGGGCTGCCATACGCCACCCATCTGCGCCGACGCCCGCGAAGCTGCTGCTGGTCAGGACTAAAGACGCCTCCACGACGGCGAGGCGGACCACCAGCAATGATGATGCGGGTCTCGCGGACGGCAACGACGAGGGCGCCAGCGAGGTGGGGCTCAGCAGACGAGGGCGCTCAGCAGCTTGGACTCGAGGATGCATCGCGGCCGTTGGAGACAAGAAGTATTGGGTCACCCATCCTTTTATCGTGCGCTAGGCAAACCTTCCGATGCGTCTCGCGTTTGCCTACTCATTCTAGGAGCCAGTCTAAGGGCTTCCCCAACGCGCCACTCTGTCTTGTAGCCCTAACTGACACGTATACACTCAACCTCCACATCATCGTGTATTGCAGCCTCGCAGGGTGTCAGAGTGGTGAGGAGCCGATAGCCCCATCTGACAAAAGTATTCAGAGGCGCAGACACAGTTGAGAGTTGAGTAGGACCACAACCACTCCCATCCAATCCCTGCATGCCCATGCCACAAAAGCAACTACTACTTTTCCGCACATGCAAACACAAAGAGGATAAAATGAGCAGTCATTGCGTTGGAAAAACTATAAGCTCCAGGAATTTGTATCTACATGGCACAACACTTTATCTGGGGCTAACACAGCTGTTAGTATGGATGAAAATGGTACGAATATTTATCTGACCGTCCGTTCGACCGAATTCGTTTAGAGGGGTTTAGATCTGTCCGTATTCGGGTCCGGATATTAAACATCCGGTACCGTATCCGTATCCGACTACTCAAATTGCATATTTATGATGTCGATGTCCAATCGTATCCTATCCGGCATAGATGACACTATCCGTATTCGAATCCGAATCCGGACAGAAATATGAAAACAAATATGGTATCAGTGATATCCGTCCATATCCGATCCGTTTTCATCCATAGCTGTTAGCCTGCATTGGGGTTGCCCTAATGCAAGGTCTGGAATCTGTAGATATACAATTACCACAGCCTACAAGCATACTCCCTCCGGCCCATTTTCTCACTTCCCGACGTCAAACATAATCAACTTTAACCAAATATATACAAGTAAATATTAAATACAATAATATCATTAGATAGATCTTTGAATCTATTTTTATAATAAAATTATTTAGAGATACAAAGTATTACTAATATTTTTTATAAACCTAGTCAGAGTTTAAAAAGTTTAAATAGCACAAATACCATGTCGACAGATGAAAAGAGAACGAGAAAGTACTTCTAGAAACCGCAAGCTCACCATAGCGACAAAAGTCCACCAATGCTGCTAGCGAACAATGCACTGCTTCATGTAACGTGATTACATAAGCATATAAATACTTTTAGCTGCCTCAGCAACCACATTTTTTGAACCGTTTAGACCAACCAGAAACAATCAGAAGAGAACGCAGAACCCAACACATATCTTGGATTAACACCAACTTACAAGCTTTGCCTATCACTAGCTACCATAAACCTTTTCATGCAGCTCCGCAAACCAGCAGCGCGATGGACAAAGAGGACAACAGCGCCTCACTTGATGTACTGGGACATCCATTTGAAGCCTTCACCATAGCCCATCTTGCGCACCACACTGCACATGAAGATCTCCAGGGGCCGGACATTGGAGTCAGCCAAGTTCACGTTGCCCTTCCCGGTTGTGAAGTTGCTTAGGCCAAGGTAGTACCGCAGCTCCTCCTCTGAAGCCGCATATGGGATGTCAATCTTATTGCCCAGTATGAGGAAAGGAACGTTTGCAAGGGAGTCATCTGCGAGAAGTGCATCAAGCTCTTTCTTCGATTCGGCAAACCGTTCCTTGTCAACAGCATCCACCAAGTACACAACAGCATCAACCTATCATAGGCAACAATTAGAAACAGTCAACCAAACAAATGCCAAAAGATTAAAACTGTGAAGCATAGAACTCATCCGGTTCAGTTACAAACCATATGCCAAAACATTAAAACTGCGAAGCATAGAACTCATCAGGTTCAGTTACAACTCACAGTTAATTGTTAAGACTGCAGAGCAAAGAACTCAGCAATTTCAGTTCCAATTTATTATCATTAATTGTTAAAACTGTGGACCATAGAATTCATCAGACAGTGACTGAATTTAGGCCAGGTTCAGTTACAACTCACAGTTTGTTAAGACTGCGGAGCAAAGAACTCAGCAATTTCAGTTCCAGTTTATTATAGTTAATTGTTAAAACTGTGGACCATAGAATTCATCAGGCAGTGACTGAATTTAGGCCCAAGCATTACACGCCTAGTGCAAAACAGACATTTTTTTTCCTGACCATCCATGTAGTTCAAACATGGTCCCAAAAAAGATAAACAGAAAGCTCAAGAAACTTATGTTTGACAACATGCAATAGCAGCATGTAAGTAAGATCTTTTGAAATGCAGCAGGGTGGAAATCAAGATGCAAGGCATGGTGATCAGTTCACAGCTTGCAGAAGAGACCCAAAGCTGTTGATGACATTAGGAGAGATTTGATGAAATTTACATGAATAATGAGTATACAAATTCAAGTTTTGAATTATACACTTTTCTTGACTATAGAAAGGTTACCAAACTAAACCATTTCTATTCTTCCCACCATTCTACAACAGCTTGGGTTTATTTTTGCAAAACCCACAAGTGAATTCAGGTACTCAGCAAATCTCTTCAAAGACCAAGAACAGTATAAGCCCCAAGTCAAAGATTCCACTAAAGCGCGCTAGTTTTCCAACACAAATAGACCACCGATCAGTGTGTGTGAGACTTCCCACATTACTACCCTATATAACACAAAAAAAAGTGCCCATAACCGGTTTACTACTAGCAGAGCTCTATCTCTACTTTCTCAGTCAAAGTCAGTCCCCAACAAAACTACACCCTTGGAGGTGAGGCAGCCAGGAAATATTTTTATATTGGGCTGTGTTTTTGCCAAAAAGCATTGGAACAGACATCTGTCCTGTTCCAACCTTGGTTTTTCTAAATTTGAGAACCTTAAACAAACTCTATATAAGAATCGAAAAGGACCCACCCCCCCCCCCAAAAAAAAAAAAAAGGTCTGATCCTCAGTTCAAGATCTGTACAAAGCATGAAATGGGTTTAATTCTGTTAGAGCTACCCAAGTGTATATACAGAAATCAAACTGCTCGCTTAAATTGAATGGGGCAAGTTGGGGCAGTCAAATTTTAGGTGTAAGAGGCAAAAATGAACTCCAAAGATGAGTTGAGAAATGAGCTACGCAGCTGATTAAAGTATTCAGTGCACAGGGACCAGGCATGGGTGTCAGGCATATGAATCTCCACACCTCCACCTGCCTAGCAAACGAGGAACTCAAAATTTTTATCATTCCTTCAGGGAAAATGACTAAATGCAGCACTAGAACTCTGGAACTGAACTCATGTAAATGATCTTTCAATTTCAAATCAAACAAATAGTAGTGCTGCTCTTATAAAACCCTAAAATTTCTTTTAGAAATAGTAGGTCCAGAATCAGTGTCTGGATAAAATTGCAAGAGCTCAGACTTCCCACATTGACAAATTACCACAAAAACTTTGGCATTAACCTGTTCACCAGTCACCACTAGTGGGTGGTTTTACTTTCCCATCTTATACCATAGTCAGACTCAGGACTAAAACAATGAATCTAGCAAGGTGCTGGCCAGAGGTTTGATGCTTGCCAGCAAAGATAGAGGAGCAAAATTGCCCTATAGTTGTAAGTTGGCATCTCAGTCTTATTATTTGTAACTTGGCCAAATGAGAAGCATGAGCTATACATTTGAAAATATATTCAAACAAGTGATAATGGAATGTATTTTCTGCAATTTTATTTCAGACCCTATTTGGACAAAATAATAATAAAGAACATAAAAGACAAAGGACATCTGTCAGCTACAACCACTCCAGGTCAGATGGCGTTTTTTTTAATATATGAACAACATGTAGGTGAACTCAGGTGTTTTCAGCAAGTCTCATTTAAAAACAGTACAGATTACAAAATCTGAGCTCTCTTTCTGAAGCCTTATAGCCTTTCATTTTAAGATAAGAAAAAATGACAACAGGACCAGTGTGTCTGGAGAACTTTACACTCCTAGCACTCAGACTTCCCACATTACTAAATCACCACAAAAATTGTGACCCAAACCTGTTCAGCACCAGCAGACAACTTTACCAACCCATCTTCAGCCATGGCAAGTCTACACTGCTCCAGTTGGAGCAGGGTGCTGACAAGAGTTCGATGCTTGCCAGCGAAGATGGAGGAAAATGCACAATAGTTGTAAGCAGGCACCTCGTAGTCTTACTAGCAGTAATCCAGTCAACCGTGAAGCATGAGTTGCAGATTTGTAATGCTCTCTGAGCAAAATGATTCATGGACAGTTTTCCCATATTTTTGTTGAAAAGCTGTGTTCTGTCGAAATAAAGAATAGCATAAAAAATTGAAAGCACTAGGCATAAGTCTGAAAGTTTGTTCTGCTCTGGTTAGGCAACACTCTTGCTAAGAAATACCAACTAGTTCCACTTGCACAGGTGGACTGTGTCTTCTCGAGTTCTCGTATACAGGCATCACATCCCAAAAACCTCACTGAATGTTTTATTTGTGAAGAATCATTGGCACCACTAGGTAAACCCCCTAAAATTATGGCGGGCCATTGCAAATGGGCGACTAATATGAATGTCACAGCTCAAATAACAGCATAACAGGGATGTTCTAATATTTCTAGGAATCACATCAAGATCAGGTGGCCAAAATCAAGACCCAGTGGGTCAGTCATCCGTAGTTGCTCGAGGAGGCTATCTTCACAGGATCATAACCTCTGGGTGTGCTGTAATCTTCTACAAATTTTCTGCTTGTCCTACAGCACCTTACCTATTTGGCTATTCAGATGTAGCATGCCTAACCCCAGGTGTATCTAAAACCCTATTGCATCTGTCTCAAGTCTCAACCAAAATTCCAACGCCAAACCACACAAAACAGTACATGGAAGCACTCTAACAATAATAAGCTAACAAATTCAGATGACGTTTAACCCAAGATACGATTGTACCACTGAAGTCCTACTGCTGTCTTCGTCCCAACCCAAATTCCCACACCAAATCACACAAAACTGTACCGGGACGCCCTCTAACAATAATAAGCAAAGAAGCGAGCAGCGCAAGGAAGAAGAGGCAACCTTGGCGTAGTAGTCCTTCCAGACGCGGCGGGCGATCTGGTGGCCCCCGAGGTCGAAGGCCTTGAACTTGATCCTGCCGATGCTCAGCTCCTCTGACGTGGGGTACTGCGTCGGCTGGTGCTGCATGAGCCGCTGCGACGAACGAACCCAGTCGAACCAGATCAGAAATCCCCGTCAAGCGGAAAGCGCATAAGACTGGAATTCGCAAGGAGAAGAGGCGGGATGTCGGACCTCGTCCTTGAGCATGTGGAGGAGGGTGGTCTTGCCGGCGTTGTCGAGGCCGAGGAAGAGGATCTTGGCCTCCTTCTGCCACAGCCCGAGCGACGCCAGCACCCCATAGAACCAGTCCACCAGGAACATCGCTGCTGCTCCGGCGATCTCCTCGCCCTCTTCGCGCTCCGCAGCAGATCAGACGACGACGCCTATCTCTCTCTCTCTCTCGCCTCTGTTGTCCCTTTCCCTCTCTCCTCTCCGGCTTTCCACGGGAAGAATATTTCTTCCCCTCTTCTTCTCCTTGTGCCCTGCGTCTGCGTGCGTGGTGTATGCATTCTAGATGATTCGGTGGCGCCTACTTGTTCTAGAACAACTTGTGCTATCCTCTACCGTCGGATCAGATCACGCGGTCCTTACGCTGCGGATTAAGAAAACCACGTCTGAGCGTGATATTTTTTTTTATACAACACAAGCTGAATGTGTGTACCTGCAATCAAGGGCGAAGGCCCGTAGAAGTGAGTCTCCCTCGCCCCCTTGACTAACATCTGTACCCAGTTTGTTTAGTTGCACCTAAATACATCTCAATCCATACGATTTAAAAAAAATAAAATATAACTTAAACTAAAATATACATCAATCTCTTTCAAACTATATGGATTGAAATGTCTTTGTGTGCAGCCAAACAAGACCTAAGTACTTATTCGGTTACACCCCAATCCAAAAGGATTGAGAGGGATTTAATCCTATACAAGTCAAAATTCCCTTTAATCCTCTCCAATCCCTTCCAACCAAACAAGTCTTAAGTTATTTGGATGTAGAAATATCATATATTACTTTTTAAAAAATAATATTGTATTCTCGACCATTCATTCTTCACAACTCATTTAATTCTAGCTATCCATCTATCTCTTTCCTTATTCTACATCTATTTCTCACAATCCAAACGCCACCTAATTATATCTAAGAAGCTTCAATATAGCTAATGCAACATTATTTTGGTTCACTTCAGTGGCGAAGCCAGAAAATTTATAGAGCCTGGATGAGATATAACACCATATTTACTAGTGAGAACCAAATGTGATCGAAGCTAGAAATTTTATGGATATCGGGACGCTATCTTTTAGCTAGAAATTTTGTGAATATCGGGACGCTATTTTTTTAGCTGAACCTAAGCTAATTACAAAACTAAATTACATAAATAGATGTTAATTCACGAGATAAATTTACTAAGGCTAATTAATCTATTGTTAGCACATGTTTAGACTCAATAGATTTGTCTCACAAATTAGCCTCAATCTGTATAATTAAATTTATAATTAGTCTACATTTAATACGCCTAATTGGTATAAAGATTCAATATGAACAGGGCTAAACTTTTGTACATGGGAAACAAAAACTCTGTAATTATGGCAACCAACGCATATAAATGTATAACATACAAGTAAAATTGGACAGCCATATAAATTTTAAACTAATATAACAATCCACTACACAACTCATAGTGGCTTAGAAAATTTAATATAATCCAGCTGATTAGAAAATATGACATAATCTAATTTAATCCATGCATATGAGAAAACTGAAATTTACATGCTCAGCGAAGTGCAATTTAATCATTTAACTTTTTGCAATGATTGCTCCAAAGTGCAAACTCCAAAGCCCGGGATGGCAGCATGGTAGCACCAAGTATTAGCGTGGTGACGTTCATCGTGACAGCCCTTGTTGAATGGGGGAACTTTCGCCGCTGGCTTCACTTTGACAGACACTGTCCGTACCTGCGAGCAGCAGGGGAGCTCGGCCACTCGCCCAGGGTGGCCGGACCTTAGCTCCGCCGGTGGTTCACTCTCCGCCCCTTTGCATGATCTAAAATCTGATGGGCTATCACTCTATTAGTGTACATGATAGTCTAATTTACTTTTCCATACAAATGTTACTGGGCAAAATCAATATCCTATTAGGTCAGAACCAAAAAAACATGTGTATGCATATATGCAATATTTGATGATGCATTTTGATGTCAAGGATGGGCTATTCTGTACACTTTTGCTTTAGTAAATTTAGGCTATCCGCACTCATCATACTCTATATGTATTCTTTAAAATGAATCTTCTGTCCTGATCATTAAGATTCCATTCTCTCGCATTCATCCATACTCTATATCATCTTCTATCCCAACTAACCATTACGCGGGTCGCACACGTCAGCCTCACCTCATCCTTTTATCCATCGCACCCCCCTCTCTCCACCACCGTTTCTCTCTCCCCCTTCGCTCTGCTCCTCCCCGATGCCCCTCCTCCTCTCCTCCCCGGCGCCCCCTCCCTCTTCCTCCTCCCTCCCCGCCCCTCCTCCCCCCCGCCGCGGGCGTTCGGGCGCGGGTGAAAGCCCTAGTTTGGTTTTGCTAATTGATGAAACCTAGGACTAACCCTATTGCTAAGTGTGTAGCATTAGAGAAAGGGAAGGTCCAAGCCAAGTGGTGGAATGGAGATCAAGTTGATGGTGGTGACCAAAGATGATCGAGTACCACCCTTAGAGATGAAGGAAGAAGAGTGAGATGAAATGCTAGAGGCAAAGGTATATGCTAGAGCATTTTCGTTTCGCCGGCCGTAGGCGAGTGAGAAGTTGACGGCCGGATTTAGGATTGGTAACCGTACTATTAAGAGGGGTGATGTTGCGCAATATCGGTTATCTAAGTGCCACTAGGTGAGCAATAACTTTGCATATGCATTTAGGGACCTAGTGTGCTAATAATCTCTTGTAAAATTCATTTGAAAATGCTAACATGCATGCACAAGTGGTGAGACACTTTGGTGTTGGCACATGAAAGCAAGGGTAGATAGGGTGTAAACCCCTCCCCCCCGAGATTGCGAGGCGGGACTTCGGCGATTTTCGGAGAGACACATGCACTTACAAAGGCATCGACGCCAGCTGGGTCTCGGCGTCGGACGCGTCCGATGACCACAGTGAAGTCTAGCACATGCACGTAACGCGTGCATCGGAGCGTCCCGACGCTTATTCTTCAGCCGCGTCGGTGCAAAGCATATTTGTGTCGGACTTGGGTTGTCTGATCATCGGGACGGTGAATGCGTCGGTGCCACACCATCGGACGCCAGCGTTCGATGCGTGTGTGCGAGGTTTTGAACCTCTCGCATAGCGTCGAGTGGCTCGGCCTGCATCCGTGGACTTCGCCGGACGCCACGCGTTGTTTGCTCGCTGTTTTAAGTCATCGGACGCGTCCGGTGATCGTCATCTGAGCGTCCGACGCTTTGACAGAGGCTAGCCGTTTGTGCGGCAACGGTCGATTTTGAATAGGGACACGTGGCGACTCGGTGTGACTCGGGAAGGGGTCCGAGAGCCAAGCCAACCACCTCTCATCTTGCTTGATTGCTTGCATCCAAAGAGTGATTGGGAGTGTTCCTAGTGCATTTGCCTTATGACTGAGCATCTAGTGGCACTAGTGAGCGATCTTGTTGTGATTGAGTTTGTTACTCTTGGTGATTGCCGTCACCTAGACGGTTGGAGCAGCGAGAGGGTGTTGAGCAAGTGAAGAAGATTGTTCTTGTCACACTCGGTGGTTGTGAGGAGTTTTGATCCTACCCCGTAGGAGTCACGAAAGGGATCCTTAGTGGAATCTTGTGTCATTAAGCTACCCTCACTTCGTGTGAGTTCTTGTGGCGTCCGGTGAGGGCTTGGCATTGACGCCGATTAGCCACCGAACTACCAAGTGTGTGGTCGACATAACGGGGAGTAGCGTGCCGGCAAGCACGTGAACCTTGGGATAAAAATCGTGTCTCCCTTGGTATTCTTGTGTGGCTTGATCCTTCGAGATCAACTTGGATATTTCTATTGGATCGTCTCTTCGGGTTTCATTGAATTGACAAGACGAAGATTGATCATCTTTCTGGAGGCACGGTTTGCACCTACTCGGTTTCTTCCTTGTGATTTACCTTAGTGCACTAGTGTAGATTGTAGTGTATTAGGTTGCTTGTGTGTTGCTTAGTGTATTAGGTTGCTAGAATTGGTTAGGTCGGCTTGCAACCCCTAGTAGGCTAGCGCAACACTTGCTTCGCCATTTGTTTCACTAACCGGTTTGTTTAGTGTTTTATAGAAATTTTATTAGGCTATTTACCCCCCTTTAACCATTTAGGACCTTTCGGCGGGGCGGCCGGCGAGCACGCCAAGAGCTTCGCTCGCCGTGCGACGGCGACCTTCTCCTCCAGAGACGGGTGAGTACGCTGGGCGGTGGCTCCTCCGTCCGCGAGCACCGGTGGGAGATGGGCTCCCTCCCTCCCCTCCCGCACGGGCGGCGCACGTGGAGGCGGGCTCCCTCCTTCCCTCCCCGCACCGGCGAGAGCGGAGGGGAAGGAATGATGTTTGGTGCTCGTCTTTGAGTATCTATGACACTTTGTACTCCATCCATCTAGACTTAACTGTATCATGTCATTATGGTTTAGTGTGAGTTGTATTGGCTGTTAACTACCTGAGTAAACTCATGTGTTAGCTAGATGCTAGATGCTGTGATAATGAGCTGCTCACTTTTGTTCCAAAGATCAGCCTGACTTGTGTCGTGTGTGCCTTGTTAACATCTTTTCTGGATTTCATACTCCCGTTTACCCAAATCCTTTGGAACTTGGGATTGAAAAAAAATGCAGTAATAATAGGAGAAACACAGGAACAAGATGGAAAGCATATGCAAGACGAATGAAAAAAAACGATATTACAGACATCAAATCTCTGTAGATGACGGACATGTGGTAGCCCTTCTATTATAGGTCCACGTGTTGAGGGGCTGCACTTTTTTATTAGAGGCAAATCCCAAAGCAAGTTGTAGACCTAGCTTTTAGAACACTTTTCGGTCATGCATCATTGGTGTTACAAGCATGGAGTATGTAGGTGTGTCGATGTTGAAGAAGAGCTTGAACCGTTCTTGCTCGGATGCATTTGGATGAGAAGTGGGAGTGGTCTCGCAAAGCGGTAAGTGTTCCTTTCACCTGGTAAAGAGAAGCTACCATAGCATCGATGGAGCAAAAAGTCTCTAAAGAGAGAAATGGTAGGTCGGATTAGGGCCAAAACGACGTGTTGTGGGAGTGGGTAAAAAATATTTATATATATATATATAGAAGAGATTAGCAAGTTAATTAGTGGCTTTCAACGACTGTAAAAATGGTTAATAAATTAGTAATCACCCTTAATCACTGTTAGTGTTGCTTGAATTCTTTTATATCACATGTGTATGCGTTTATAATTTAAACTTCACTCACATGTTTACTTTTATCAATAAAAGCAATCAATTAAAATCAACCCCAGTGTTTGCAAGTGTTTGCCTAACCCCGACTCACACATCAAACAAGTTTTCTAAAGCAAATGGTGCAAAAGAAAGAATCAAATTTGAATTTGGAATTCAAATTCCAAACCCTAGCTCAAGTGGCTAAGTGTTGGAATTGGAATTTCACTTTCAATTTTGGTGAGCTAACCATAATTAATTTTATAAATAAAAGTTGCTAACCAATAGCACTATTTCAAAGTATGAACTTTGTACTTTGAAAGTGTACTGTTGGTTGGGTTTGAAAAAAAAAGTGCCACATCATCATTAATTAATTGCCCAAAGATTCAATTTGAAAAACCTTTCAAAAAGGGAGATTTTCAAAGTGTTTTTGCCCCCTTTACCATTTCACCTCAAAATATTCAAAATTTGGGAAAACTCCAAAAATACAGTTTGTGCATCTCTTTGAGCTCTACAACTTTGGTATAGAAAGTTTTTCAAGTTTTTGAATAAAAATTTGAATTAATTTTAAAAGTTGTTTGAATTAGAAAGTGTCCCCCTTTTAAGTTTTAAACTTCAATTAAAAAATTATTGGGTTTCATAAAAACTTCCTAAAAAAAAAGTTGTAGTCCTTGAAAAATAGAACAACTTTTATTTTTGGAGATTTTCATCTTTTATTCAAAATTTGAAAGTAATTTTGAAATCCCAAAGGTTAGGGTTTTGACCCCTTTTCAAATTTGAACTTCAAATTCAAAAACCAGTTGGATTCTGACAAAACTTGTTAAATCAAAGTTGTAGAGAATGAAAAGTTACACAATTGATATTTTGGGAGATTTTTGTGTACTGTTCAAGTTTTCGGAGTAATTTGAAAAATAAAAAGGGATGAGCCGGCCGCTACAATGTGCACAAGGGGGGGGACACCTCGGGAGGTCGCCCATGCCCGGCCGGCCGCCGGCGGCCGCCGTGGCTGCTCTCACGTTTTCCCGCGTTTGTGCGCTTCCAACCAGCCTCAACGTCGTCGCGAAGGTGCCGGCCGCCTCCTCAACCTTCCCCCTTGCTCTATAAATACCCCAGGCCGCCGGCGTCGTCACTTTTTTTTCTTCTTCCTGCCACCGCCGCCGTTCATCGCCGCCGATCTGCAATTCCCGCTCCACGCACCATCGCGTCCAATTGCAATTGCACACAGCTCCGTTAGCTTCCCCGCGCACACACCGAGCTTTGTTCTTGCTTGCTTGCGCCGTCGGAGTCGCCGCGTGCGGCGTCATCTTCTTCACCGCTGCCATCATCGCGCCGCCGTAAGCCTCGCCCGCGATTCGCGCTCCACGAGCATCTCAAGCTTTATCGATGGATCCATTGGCTCCGCCTTGATCTACTCATCATGATCGGCCTTCCTTTTTCCGCAGCCACCGCCCTAGACACGCCGGAGCGCCGACGAGCTCACCGTGTTCACGTCACCGCCGTCTACGCCATCGCCGTCAACCATCTTCCACCCATCCTCGACCGCGTCTATGCTTTGTTTTGCGATCCACGATGAGCCACCGAGTACGTCCGAGGGTGTTGGTTGCGCTTGGCTTGTCGAGCTTAGCCGGGACGGCGGCATGCCCGAGCGCCGCCATATGCCGCCGTCGACTCGGCGCCCGTGTCTCTTCCGTGTTGCTCGAAGTCGCGTTAGCGCCGCGCCGTGTCCGCTTGAGCCGTTGTCGTGTTGGGGTGCTTGGTGTCTCCGAGGAGGTCCGTGAGCTCGCCGCCGTGAGCCGTGCACGCCGACCCGCCATGGCCGCCGGTGGTGCGTGCTCCCGTGAGCCGCATAGCCAGCAAGGAGGAGCTTCGATGGGTTCGCCAGAGATACCGAGTTCGGTGGTGTAGTTGGTCTCGGGGGAGGGAGCCGGTGGCGAGGACGCCGAGGAAATCATCGCCGGGTCTACCGCAGGCGCCGTCGGAGATAGAAGAAGAGAGGAGGGGGCGACAGCGGGGCCGCCCCGTCGCCGGTAGGAAGAGGGAAGAGCGTGCGTCGTCTCCTCAGCGCTGGTGAGTCGGGCCGGGCCGGCACTGTGTGGGCCGCATAGTAAGCCCACGGGGGAGAGAAAAATGTTTTTCTCTGTGGCAGAACCTTCTAAATTATATGGCCCACAAGCACCTGACATTGTCCCTAAGACCTCCGTCGGCTATGCTTGTACACCACATAACTTAAAATGTTCCGTCGGGTGGATCCCCGATAAACCACGATCACTCCAGGATCGATACTTACAGAGGCATCACAGTATTACAACAGTTTTCATATATAAATACCAGAGTAGCGGAAGACTTACAATAACTTAATTTACAAACCTTTTGCAAACTTACACAAACCAGAGTGTTATAATTACAAACCAGCGGAAGTATCATTACTTAACTTTATTACCCTCACTCAACAAAAGGTGCCCTGCCCAGAGGCCACTCAATTCATTCCTCATCGGTCACTTCTTCGACAACCGTCATGCAACAAGGGCCGTAGCACTCTTGTCCATGCGGTTCACCTGCAACAGGGGTTGAACAAACCACTCGAGTACAAAAAAGTACTCCGCAAGACTTACCCGAAAAAAAAAATTGGGGAGAAGACTCGGGAATGCCGGCTAATGGGAATCAAGGTGAGGCTTTAGCAAGATCAAAGGACACCTTTACGAAAAAGAGACTAAGCCAGTCCTTACTAGAACAATCACTTGTCAAACATATGTCGAATTCAAAACTTTCCATTCTCACACTTTCATCATTACTACGATGTTGGTGCAAGGATCAAGTCTCTCATATCGTGAAGCAACGACGATTCGAATAAACTTCATATACCCATTTGGGGCTTCCTAGCCACCACGATGTATGCGAGGACCGAACATCTCACATACATCAACTCACACCTGCATTTCTCTAGACCCGAGCGGGTCCTAGCCACGAGAGTGAGTACACACACCATCTCCCTACGCCGTCGTCCTAACTAGCCGACGGGTGCACTTGTAGTGTGGGTACACGCTACTTCCGTTCCCATTATCCGTTCTCGTATGGATCATACAAGGGAGCTTACCGCCATTAGCATGTGACTAGTACTATCCAATAACCTCATGATCCAAGGGCCAAGGCAACGAACGGTGCTTAACCGACTCATAAGTGGACGACACTACACCAGGGCACTAGCCCATCATGGCGCAAGTCACTCCACCCGGTCTCGATTTATTCATCATCATGCTCTTGTGGTGTACCCTTGACCTCGTCGGAACAAGGATAGACGACAAGCAACATCAGGTTTTCATAAATTCCCTTCAGGGAGTATTGTTATCACACTTTTGAAAACAATTTCTCAAAATCCTACACTAGTAGCAAGACTAAGCGTATACTAAGCATTTTGAAATCAAAGCGGTATCCAGGGTAATATATCAAGGTACGGTAAATGCATCAAAGTAGGATATCACACAACTCCTAACACCTAATGCATCATATCAGGAACATAAAATATAAAGCTTTTCGAAATACAAGGAATTGTTTAAATGCATCCGAGGCTTTGCCTTAGGGCTCGGAGAAGTGGGGTTCAGGGATGGCACTGCAGGGATCGGGACCAGCCTCCTCGCACTGAACACCTTCTTCAGAGATAGGAGTTGGATCAACTCCTTCCTCGGACGGCACAACTACACGGTTGAAATGCATGATTACGATGCAGTGAATAAAAGAGCATGCGATAATGATGCAACGATTGTTAACCTATCTTGAGTACAACTTTCCTTCACGATAACCTCACACTAAGAAGGTATAACTAGCGTCGACGACGACGGACTAACGATACGCAATCAACATGAAATGCCGAAGGTCATTAGGGTTAATGACCTAGAGTCATCACTCAATCCCAAAATCAAGCAACACTAACAGTGATTAAGGGTGATTACTAATTTATTAACCATTTTTACAGTCGTTGAAAGCCACTAATTAACTTGCTAATTGGAGATTAATCAAACCTTAATTAATTAAAGAATTAGCTAATTAAACATTAATTAATTAAGGTATTAATTAAGTGTAATACAAAACTTAATCAAAACAGGATCAAACTTTATAATTAAGATCATCATCATCTAATTAGCACACAAAACAAAATTCATGGAAGTTACATTTATCAATTAAAGGAGCAAATTAAAGCATAATTAAATTTTATTGAAAACTCAGAGTTAGTATTTTTCTTGGACAGAGCATATCACAAGGAACACATACATATTTTTCTCACATTTTTATCTGCCCAAACAAAATTACAATAAAAAAGGTGAAAACAACACCTAGAATTGTAAACTCATTTTAATTGTTTGAATTAGGGTTCTCTAATGATGAATGCTTATGCAATGATGATGATGACATTGCAGGTTTGGTTAACGTAACTCTGTGGCAGAACCTTCTAAATTATATGGCCCACAAGCACCCGACATTGTCCCTAAGACCTCCGTCGGCTATGCTTGTACACCACATAACTTAAAATGTTCCGTCGGGTGGATCCCCGATAAACCACGATCACTCCGGGATCGATACTTACAGAGGCATCACAAAGATTACAACAGTTTTCATATATAAATACCGAGTAGCGGAAGACTTACAATAACTTAATTTACAAACCTTTTGCAAACTTACACAAACCCGAGTGTTATAATTACAAACCAGCGGAAGTATCATTACTTAACTTTATTTCCCTCACTCAACAAAAGGTGCCCTACCCGGAGGCCACTCAATTCATTCCTCATCGGTCACTTCTTCGACAACCGTCATACAACAAGGGCCGTAGCACTCTTGTCCATGCGGTTCACACGCAAATGGGGTTGAACAAACCCCGAGTACAAAAAAGTACTCCGCAAGACTTACCCGACCAAAAAAAAATTGGGGGAGAAGACTCGGGAATGCTTGGCTAATGGGAATCAAGGTGAGGCTTTAGCAAGATCAAAAGACACCTTTTGCGAAAAAGAGACTAAGCCGCCTTTTACTAGAACAATCACTTGTCAAACATATGTCGAATTCAAAACTGTCCATTCTCACACTTTCATCAATACTACGATGCTGGTGCAAGGATCAAGTCTCCCATATCGTGGAGCAACGACGATTCGAATCGCTTCATATACCTAGGCAGGGCTTCCTAGCCACACGATGTATGCAGGACCGAACATCTCACATACATCAACTCACACTGCATTTCTCTAGACCAAGCGGGTCCTAGCCACGAGAGTACAAGACACCATCTCCCTACGCCGCCCCGTCTAACCGGCCGACGAGTGCACTCGTAGTGTGGGTACACGCTACTTCCCCGTTCCGGTATCCGTTCTCGTATGGATCATACAAGGGAGCTTACCGCCATTAGCATGTGACTAGTACTATCCAATAACCTCATGATCCAAGGGCCAAGGCAACGAACGGTGCTTAACCCGACTCACAAGTGGGCGACACTACACCGGGGCACTAGCCCATCCTGGCGCAAGTCACTCCACCCGGTCTCGATTTATTCATCATCATGCTCTTGTGGTGTACCCTTGACCCCGTCGGAACAAGGATAGACGACAAGCAACATCGGAGTTTTCATAAATTCCCTTCGGGGAGTATTGTTATCACACTTTTTGAAAACAATTTCTCAAAATCCTACACTAGTAGCAAGACTAAGCGTATACTAAGCATTTCAAATCAAAGCGTATCTAGGGTAATATATCAAGGTACGGTAAATACATCAAAGTAGAATATCACACAACTCCTAACACCTAATGCATCATATCGGGGAACATAAAATATAAAGCTTTTCGAAATACAAGGAATTGTTTAAATGCATCCTGGGGCTTTGCCTTGGGGCTCGGAGAAGTGGGGTTCGGGATGGCACCGCAGGGATCGGGACCAAACCTCCCCGCACCGAACACCTTCTTCGCAGATAGGAGTTGGATCAACTCCTTCCTCGGGACGGCACAACTACACGGTTGAAATGCATGATTACGATGCAAAGAATAAAAAGAGCATGCGATAATGATGCAACGATTGTTAACCTATCTTGAGTACAACTTTCCTTCACGATAACCTCACACTAAGAAGGTATAACTAGCGCGTCGAATTTACGACGGACTAACGATACGCAATCAACATGAAATGCCGAAGGTCATTAGGGTTAATGACCTAGGGTCATCACTCAATCCCAAAATCAAGCAACACTAACAAAGTGATTAAGGGTGATTACTAATTTATTAACCATTTTTACAAATGTTGAAAGCCACTAATTAACTTGCTAATTGGAGATTAATCAAACCTTAATTAATTAAAGAATTAGCTAATTAAACATTGATTACAATAATCCTCATATAGCATGTCACCCTCGCAACGGTGGGTAAAACCCTAAGTACTCAATTGTACTCCATAAGACTTACCCGATTAAAGAATGAAGCTCCAAAGGTATATGACAAGTATAAAAGGAAGTTTGGGGCTAGCAAGCTCATGGAAAATGCTTACTAATTTGATCCTTATTTCAAATTATTTAATGATTAGTTCTTTTAGCTAATTAAAGCTACCTTTGCATTGGCTACATCGTTCTTTAAATTCATAACAAACAATTCTACTAAGTGAGGTACCACAATATAGTCCTTCCAATCTCAACATTAGTTATCATTTCTTAACTACGTCTCAAGGGTCGGGTATGAGTTTCTCACTATCCGGGAGAGACGGCGATTCGAATCGATTACACCCACCGGTAAAGCCCGTATCACACACTCTTGCAAGCCGGCCAAAAGCTCGCTCAAGTCAATTGCTCGCTCTATTCGAAAGATAGGCTTGATCACGCTATGCAAAACTCATGGTACTTTGTGTCTCACAAGTCATGCCCGTTCAGCCAGTAGCCCGTAGTCACGCAGGTCTTGACCAAGCACTTTCCCCTTCCGTTCGTCCCCAAGAATGCATAAGCGGTTCAAGAACTACCTCAAATAAGCTAACCGCCCACTCACCGTCGAAACGAGTTATTCGGCGGTTATGTGAAGGTACGCTCAATCTCACACCTAGATCCGAATCACGGCTCGGTCCTTAATCGACACTGCACGGAAAACACCATCTCCGTCCGGTCTCCAATTATGATCCATCAAATGATTAAGGACATCACAAGTATCAACCTCGGGTTGCGGATGACGAAATCATCCGACTTCTAATTATCTAAGCGGGGCTAAGCATCAACTATCTACCAATACTAGTAGAATAAAAAGGGTGTATTTGAGTGGTCAAAGTGTTCATGCAACAACGGTGTCACGCAATTCTTATAACGTAATGCATAAAAGTGATCCTTATTTCAAATTATTTAATGATTAGTTCTTTTAGCTAATTAAAGCTACCTTTGCATTGGCTACATCGTTCTTTAAATTCATAACAAACAATTCTACTAAGTGAGGTACCACAATATAGTCCTTCCAATCTCAACATTAGTTATCATTTCTTAACTTCGTCTCTGCGGCCGGGTATGAGTTTCTCACTATCCGGGAGACGGCGATTGAATCGATTACACCAGTGGGGTAAAGCCCGTATCACACACTCTTGCAAGCCGGCCAAAGCACGCTCAAGTCACTTTGCTAAGCTCTATTCGAAAGATAGGCTTGATCACGCTATGCAAAACTCATGATGCTAGCGTCTCACAAGTCATGCCCGTTCAGCCCGTAGCCCGTAGTCACGCGGGGTCTTGACCCGATACCCTTTCCTTCCGTTCGAACCCGGTAATGCATAAGCGGTTCAAGAACTACCTCAAATAAGCTAACCGGTTTCACCGTCGAAGCGAGTTATTCGGCGGTTATGTGAAGGTGCGTTCAATCTCACACCTAGATCCGAATACGGCTCGGTCCTTAATCGACACAGACGGAAAACACCATCTCCGTCCGGTCTCCAATTATGATCCATCAAATGATTAAGGACATCACAAGTATCAACCTCGGGTTGCGGATGCGAGGAATCATCCGACTTCTAATTATCTAAGTAGGGGCTAAGCATCAACTATCTACCAATACTAGTAGAATAAAAAGGGTGTATTTGAGTGGTCAAGGTGTTCATGCAACAAATCGGTGTCACGCATTCTTATAACGTAATGCATAAAATAAAGTAAATTGAAGTAAAATTTGCATTTCAAATAGAATGGTTAATAGAATGCTCGGGGCTTGCCTCGGCGAAAAAGTGGAGGGGCCGTGGTTCGGGCACTTTCGGCGGAGAGTCGATGGTTCCTTCTTCTCCTCCCGGTGGAGATTCCTGCGGATCCTCCTCGATCACGGTGAACTTCGACGGAAGGTTCTCCCTCGGATCCTATCACGAATGTATGTGGTGCATAAATATCAAGAATGCATATAGGATGCATGATGGTAGCATGTCATGACATGAAATGATACGTGATGCGATGATCATGTTAATGGTAATGATGGAAAGCTACATAAGGTTCCATGTGTGCAATTCTCTTTCTCGATGACAACACTATATTATCAAGATTGTTTAGTAATAACAATTTGAATATGCTAATTGATGAGTGATGAATGTTTCTTGTGATAAGTAAATCATTTCTTTCGAGAGAGGAGATATGCACCTACTGCGTATGAGTTAAAAACAAGTAATCTTTAGCGTTCTTATAAACAATCTTGATAATATAGTGTTGTCATCAGAGAAAGAGAATTGCACACATGGAACCTTATGTAGCTTTCCATCATTACCATTAACATGATCATCACATCACGTATCATTTCATGTCATGACATGCTACCATCATGCATCCTATATGCATTCTTGATATTTATGCACCACATACATTCGTATAGGATCCGAGGGAAAACCTTCCGTCGAGTTCACCGTGATCGAGGAGGATCCGCAGGAATCTCCACCCGGAGGAGAAGAAGGAACCACTGACTCTCTGCCGGAGTGCCCGAACCATGGTCCCTCCACTTTTCGCCGAGGCAAGTCCCGGAGCATTCTATTAACCATTCTATTTGAAATGCAAATTTTTTACTTCAATTTACTTTATTTTATGCATTACGTTATAAGAATTGCGTGACACCGTTGTTGCATGAACACCTTGACCACTCAAATACACCCTTTTTATTCTACTAGTATTGGTAGATAGTTGATGCTTAGCCCCTCGCTTAGATAATTAGAAGTCGGATGATTCCTCGTCATCCGCAACCCGAGGTTGATACTTGTGATGTCCTTAATCATTTGATGGATCATAATTGGAGACCGGACGGAGATGGTGTTTTCCGTGCCCGTGTCGATTAAGGACCGAGCCGTATTCCTCGATCTAGGTGTGAGATTGAACGCATTTCCTTCACATAACCGCCGAATAACTCGTTTCGACGGTGAAACCGGTTAGCTTATTTGAGGTAGTTCTTGAACCGCTATGCATTACCGACGAACGGAAGGGAAAAAGGGTATCGGGTCAAGACCCCCGATGACTACGGCCTACGGGTGAACGGGTATGACTTGTAAGACGCGAAGTACCATGAGCTTTGCATAGCGTGATCAAGCCTATCTTTCGAATAGAGCGAGCAATGACTTGAGCAGGCTTTAGCCGGCTTGCAAGAGTGTGTGATACGG
>JADLZL010005689.1:0-122405 GCA_015844335.1 Chrysopogon serrulatus | reverse complement strand
GCTTTTCCACCCGATTCACTCACGCCACCAGATTCGCCGCCGCCGCATAGGGCTTTCCACCCGTCGCCGACGAGCAGCGCTATCCGGGGGGAGAAAGGGAGGAGGAGGAGAAGATGGGTGGCGGGATGGAGGTGCACAAGAACAGGTGGATCGAGGAGTGGAACGCCGGGCGCGAGAACCTCGAGTTCAACTTCCGCTGGACGCGCCGCAGCCTCGCCGTCGTCGGCCTCTTCGGCCTCGCCGTCCCCATCCTCGTCTACAAGGGCATCGTCCGCGAATTAGTACGCACGTTCCGTCCCCCTCTTATGAATCCGTTTCCTTTGCTGTTAGGGTGGCTCACCTAGATTCAGATCGGGCTCTTTGTTGCTGTAGATAAGACGCATTTGTTGCGGTGGAATGATTAAGCTCCTTTTTTTTAACTTTCATTCAAATTGAATTGTGAAACTAGAATCATTTTTGCGGGTGACAATGAGAATATGGCTCTGAAATCAGGTTAAGAGTCGAGCACATCCTGGTATTGGTACTAATTTGTTGGCTTGTTGCTTAGAAGCTCAAAGCATTGTATATTACACCCTCTAATTCTTATATAACCATATATGTATCATTTTTCTCGAGTGGAATTATGAATTGTTAAATCGTGCTGGTGATATTATGATACTTCATCCGTGTTTAGCCAGCCCTGAACCTTCTCAAGGACAGCAAAGATTTCTTTTCCTTTTTATATGTGTCGCAGTCTCAGCCGTAATCCAATTAGAGCATAGTTACTTCCCCTGGTCAGTAAGAAAAGTTTGGTGACTACTGTCTACTGGTTGCTGGGACACAGAATAGGGTAAAACATTCTTTGTTGTTTTCATGTTTTAGCATCAAGTGTTGCTGTTAACTGGTGTGTTGGAGAGGTCCATGCTCGTGTACGAGCTGTGTGTGTACTTGAACTACCATTGATTAATGCATCTATTATACCCCAAAAATGCATCTGTTATCCCCAAAAACTATCTTCTTTCATGGTATCACGAGATGGTTCGATTCTTCGACCTATGGGCTTCCACTTACCCTAGCCAACGTTACCCCAGCGCAATCGAAATCACAGGATCAGTTTCCCTGGTCACCTGTTCATGTGTCAGTGTCACTGGTTTCTCTCCCATCTTCTATTCCTTTTTACCATCTGCCATGCTGCCCTATTGCTAGTTTGGAATGCCTTCCTCCCTTCACTGACTGTTGCTCAAAACTATTGAGAGGTCGAGAATGCGATGAACTAAAAGGGAGCTGCACTTGGGGTCTAAGCATGACTCCGAGGTTCATTGCTACTAGTACTTGTGTTACATGGTGTGGCACTAGAACTAATAATCTTTGCAATGGCTTCGTCAGCAAGTCGACAGCCTAGGCGCAAGTGAAGGGGTACAGCTCGCAGGTTCTATTGCACCTGGCATCATGCTCTGTGTGCAAAGATTCCTTTACAGAAAGACCAAAGGGGTCAAACTCAATGGAACAATTATTTTCTGGCCTGAAACGATAACTAGGAATAGGATTCTAATTATGTTTGGAGTGACCAAAAGTCCAAAACATTTGAACGAAAAGGGGACCACACACAGTAGCAAAAGAACAAGCTGGTATAAGTAACTGGAAGCGGTGATCTCATTATCTACAAAGATGGATGATGGATGAATGAGTGGAAGGTGAAGGTGAGCAAGGAAAGTTGGTATACCAATGACATGTGTGAGGAACTCATCAGATGCAATAATGCTGCAGGCTGCTTCTATTGTGTAGGAAGACCACCATACTGGAACTGCAGCTGCATGGTAGCTGGTGTGAGACACTGGGTGTGGAAAACTAGCAGTGCCAGGTAGGCTCCAGTGAGCGTATGTGGAACAGCAGGCATCCACAAGTGTTGCACAAGCCCGAGATACCAACAAGCCAGTAGGAAACCCATGCCACCATGCAGCCACAGCTGAACCTTTTCCATCCATGGGTTGAGAAAGGACGGGAGCGACACAGGGGCACTGGGAGTGGAGGAGGTTAAATTGTTATTGAAATTATAGCCGCCGCGACCCCCACGGGCAATTGTTGGACTGCCACTGATTGGAGAGTGTAGAATGCTACTGATTAGTGTCACCTCTATTGGTTGGTGGCTTGGCGCATTTCCCTGTTCAGCCCGTGGGGGAGTGTTAGCTGGTGCATATCTGCATGTGAGATAGGAGAGAACTGTGTACTTGAGGGCGTCAAGCTCATTTCTATATATGCACTTGAACTACCATTCATTAATGCATCTATTATTCCCCCAAAAGTGTCTTCTGACAGTTGCAATTGATATTATCTGATTGTTCAGCTAGTATAACCGCATAAGGTTGATTTCCTTGCCACTTTGACCCTACTTTGACCCTCACATTATTTTTCTCTCTAGAGCATGCTTATCATTGCTTAGTTTAAATATCAAATAGTTCATGATATGAGTGATATCAGCCAGGATTTGAATTTTTTTCCCTCAAAAGGCATCTCAGACATTCCGTGTCACCAGTTCAGCATCAAGAAACAGCCATATCCATATATAGCATTACCCTGGACTGGAGGTTTTTTTTTTTTTTTTTTTTTTTTAAGAAGAGCATTGCACTGGAGTGGTGAACATTGTAAAACTTTGAGCACCTGGCCCAAATATTACACAAAATGTGCCCCAAATCCCTTAGCTTGTGAATTCATAGTATAACCTTTTTGTAGTAATATTCAATCAACAAAAGTTGTTCAATTGTGAACATGTTAATTACGATGGGTTAAGGGGGATGCCACTCCTAGTTTTCATCCAGCTTTATGTTAGAGGAGTCAAGGGCCTATTGGGCTAAGGCCCAATAGGCGCGTCGTTGGGGCTGCGTGGTTGCGAGGGAGCGTCGGCGTGAACAGTATCCGCGGGTACTGTTCATGGGCGGCTGCGAGAGAGAGAGAGCACGGAGGCTAGGGTTTTGAGCGCTAGGAACGCCGGCCGCGGGGCTCTGCCCACGGCCGGCAAGAGAGAAGGGATTTCCTTCTAATCTCTTGCTTGATTTGATTAATACATCTCCTCTCCTTATATAGAGAGGTTGACTTGACTCCTAAGCAAGGTACTAATTAACCCTAATGGGCTAAGGCCCAATAGGCCCTTGACTTCTCTAACACTACACCCCACCTGGACATGCAGCTCGTCCTCGAGCTGCAACCTAACGATGATGGTAACGATGACTCCACTAGATGCAAACCGAACACCTAAAAACAAGCCTTTTACATCTCGGCTTATTTTGAATAAACTGCGACTCTTTATTTTTGACTCCTGAAGATACGGCGGATACCCTCCGCGAGCTGGACCTACACGTGTAGCCGCCTGGATCCCATGGAGACCATCGAAACGAGAGGGGTGCACGGGTACGGCCACCTGGACTTAGTCGCGACAAACGACCGTAGACGCCCTCGCGGTGGCCGGTAGCGAAAGCGGGGCGCTAGGCAGTGCGTCCCTCGCCTTGTGCCAAGGAAGGGAGTGGCTCCCCTACCGCCGTTGCTGCAGAGTTGGAGGTTGCTGCCCGCGCGAAAAAACAAAGATGCTCGCCACTCGTGGGCGCAACCATATCCCCAACGCAGCGGACGAGGTGGGGGTCCTTTGCGCAGCGAAGCGCAACTTGAAGGAGCTGCAGCTGCAGATCACGCATCTCCCGCACCCGCCGACGTGCAAGGAGGCCGCGTGCAGCAGCCTGCGCAGCCGCACCGCACCGCAGCCGACATCCGAATTTGCCGGGCGCGGGTACCCCTATAGAAGATCCCATCGGTGAATGGGTGCTGGAGGCTCGGCCCACCGGAAAGGACATCAACGACGGTGGTGGGTGCTGCAGCGACCATCGCCGTGCTCGCCGGGGTGCTCGCTGTCGTGTACACCAGCCCCATCGTTGATGCCATAGCATAAGACGGGGATGGTGAAGGAGAGGGGGGCATCCACGGCTGGTGTATGGAAACCGGGGCGGACGGCTGAACTAGGGCAGATGGCTGCACGCCCTGGAACAAAAACACCGGTTTCCCTAACCAGGCATCTCATATGGGAAAATCGGCGGCGGCGGCGGCGGCTGATGCTGCGGCCAGATGGCCAGATAGGACTGCATGGTAGCCAACGATCTGGTCACGTCCTGGACAGCCACAGCCAGGGACTCCAGCATGATCGGAGAGGACGCAGCGGGCGCCGAAGGCAGCGGCACAGGCTGCTGCGCAGGCTGTGGCGCCACGATGGCCGTGGTGGTGGTGAACACTGGCGGCGCAGCAGGTGAACCAGGACCAGCCCAAGCCCAATAGGATCTAGGACCCACCATGGCTGTTGTGGTGGGGAGCATGTCCGGCGCAGCAGGGGGCGCGGTGGTGAAGATAGCAGCAGAGGAGGATCAAGGCCTGATCTCCGATACTAGATGTTATGGATGTCGTTGGGGCTGCGTGGTTGCGAGGGAGCGGCGGTGTTAACAGTACCTGCGCTACAGTACCCGCGGGCACTGTTCATAGGGCGGCGGCTGCGAGGGAGAGAGCGGAGGATAGGGTTTTGAGCGCTAGGAACGTCGGCCACGGGGCTCTGCCCACGGCCGGCAAGAGAAAAGGGATTTTCTTGTAATCTCTTGCTTGATTTGATTGATACATCTCCTCTTCTTATATAGAGAGGTTGACTTGACTCCTAAGCAAGGTACTAATTAAGCAAGGTATATGTTTTAAAAAATTTGAATACAAGTGCATTCAGACAAGTCCTTAAGGTGAAATATTGTCGTCCATGATTTACATTTTTACATGCATCATTACAACACTAATTTGTCATAGTTGCAAATAGTTTAAAGATGTTTTACTTGATATAACATTAGTTAAAGATAACCAGCTGAAATTAGGCTAAGCTCTATTCGATTTTTTTACTTTTGAAAGTTTGTGTGTTGCAGCACATGCAAGATGAGGATGCAGGAAGACCACCTAGGAAGTTCTTGTAACTTGCAGGTTCATGCTCTTTCGTTTCAAGAAATAAGCAATATTGCCAGATGTGGTAATGTCAACCTGACATCTGACAAACATAATGCTACTCGGTTCTTTTTAAGCACTTTATTTAAGTTGCTATGTATTCCAGGTTTTCATTCCTTTGAGGAACCTATGTTACGTTTTTATACGAATAACTATAACTATGGTTTATTGACATACAATAATATTTTGTATACACACTACATTGTGCTGGTGATAGTTCAGTAAGCTGGTGTACCCGTGGTTTGCTCGACAATTTCATATAGCCTAACTGACCCTGTTCAGGCCTTAGTCTGGACATTATTCCATACTTGCGGGAGTGGTTTGGTGTAAAATTGAGATGAATATATAGCTTTCCGAACAAACCTTCTAAACTAACCCTCAGGACTTGTTTGGATGCCTATATTATATATCCATCTCAACACATAGTAGATTGATATGGATATATATAGGCATTCAAACACGACCTCAATGTGGATTGATTTCTCGAAGGATACATAAACAATTGAAATTCCTATACTCTGAAGACGACGGGATATTTAACTTTGAATGAAGTCACTTTGACTTGTGACCATTATGATAGGTAAAGGTACTTAAGTTTCTAGATAAACATTATTCTATTAAATATAATGCGGCAAACTTGTTCCTATGTCTACGTCTAGATATATGGTAAATAATTTGGAATGAGGGTATATTTTAGATATACTAGTTTTCCTCACTAAAAATATGTATCTAAGGTGGCGTGGGATACTATACAAAAGTATATACTATGTTTAGATATATAGTAAATAATTTAGAATAGAACAATCATATTTTAGAATATACTAATTTTTTTAATTTTAAAAAACATAAAAGCTTTAGAATAAGAAAATACAATCATATTTTCTAGAATATTGTTGGCTTAAGGTTAAACTAATTTTTAATTTTTTTTCTATTAAAACAATAAGTTAAAATACTTAAAACGCTGTTTTTTCTAAAATAATTGGCTTAAGTTAAACTAATTTTTAAAAAATGACTTTCTATTGAGAAGAGCAGATGCAAAAATGAAGTTCCATTTGTCAAGTCACCAAAAAAAAAAAAATCCAAAACCTCAGAATGCGAAGATAAATGTTGATGGGGCTTAAAATTAAACTAATTTTTACTAGGGACAAACGCATGAAATGACTGTCTGATTTTTGGCTATTGAGAAGAGCAGCATGCAAAAATGGCCTAGTGGAATGATCCTCATGGCCATTCGTATCAATTGTCAAGTCACCCAAAAAAAAAAACATGGACGGATCCTAAAACGTTCTCTACATTCTGTTGAGCTATCGTTGATTAATCAAAGGCCATAGAGCCACGATGTGGGATCAAAAAAAAAAAAATCCAATTCTCTACAGTGTTTTTCAATCGGACGGCTCATGTCCAGCAATCTCCCTACTGGTCCCACCCAATCCACTTCGCAGATCTTTCACTCCACTCTACTCCAAACCCCGCCGCACGCTTCTTCTCCCCGCCTCCAAAAACACAAAAACCCCGAACGGCGGCGGCGGCGGCGGCGGCCATGCTTCTCCACCACCGCCTCCTCCCTCGCCTACTGCTCGTTCCTTCCACTCACACCTCCACCACCCTCCGCCCCTCCCATTTGCCGCTCCGCCTCTCCCTCTCGCCGTGCTTCTCCGCGCTGTCCCACCTCGCGGCACCCCATACCGTCGACCACTCCGACGACGACGAGGGGGCGCCCCAGGGGGAGGAGGTGCAGGTCAAGCTCCCGCTCGACCGCCTCTTCGTGCCGCCCGGGGCAACCGTGGATGCGGGGGACCAGCAGGCCGTGAGCACACGGGTCCTTAAGGGCTCCAACATCGTGCTGGGCCCATACGCGCGCGGCGACGCACAGGTGGTCAACGCAGATTTTGTGAAGAGCAGCGTGCGTCCCGATGACTGCCCTCGGGACGGTCTACCGGAGTTCGCACTCGTTGGCCGGTCCAACGTCGGCAAATCGTCGCTGCTCAACTCGCTTGTCCGCCGCAAGCGCCTTGCACTCACCTCCAAGAAGCCTGGTAGGTTATGCTTTGTCTGGGTTATTGTCTTGTTCGGTTCTTCCTACAGCGTTTTCGAGTTCATTATTTAGTGATTAGTAGTGGTTAACAGAGGTCCTGCTTGTTGAGGAAGTGAATCTGAAGCTCATAGGGCATCGGTTTCGCTAACTGTAGCTACTGTCAGAGTTGGTGAAACCATGAAAGGTCGGGAGAATATGTGAATTCGAACAGTTGTGTTCGAAGGAAGCACTGTTTTGTGGAATTGAGATAGCCCATTGCTCCTGCTGTTGAAGTATTGCAGGATTTTTGTTGTTTTATGCAGACAGCAATGTTTTTTCATTTTCTGTTTGCAGCTGATTACCATTACCGGGTACAATTGGTTATTTACTAGAAGGTGTTTGGTTTGAGGAATCAGCCCATCGCACATTAGGTGGTGCATCATGAGTCCATCCCTCAAATTTGGTGAAATGACTCTATTACTCTATTCCTCATTCTTATACTAATTATCAGCTTATGAGGAATGAGCTAGTGGTGGATCAGCTCATTCCATTCGACAAAACAAAACAAAAACTTAAGAGTGAGAAAATGGAGTGATCCATTCCACAAACAAAACACCCCTTAGAGCATTTTCAAGAGAACCTCTATATGGCTCTTTATTAGAAAATTTGAAAAATAACCAAAAAAAAAAAGTCAGGCTCCAATAGATTTTCTAAACCACTCTTATTTTTTTCCCCCATTCTCCAAAACCAACCTTCTTGCTCTCCACTAATTGAGAGGCTACATCGCCCTCTAAATTCAATATATGGCATTTTTATCATGACTTTTTTCATATAAGAAAAATTATGATTAGCTATTGGAGTATAGAGAATAGAACTTATAAAGTCAGTTGAGGATGTGAGGGATATACAAAGAGAATATTTATGGGATGGCTTTCGAAATGGGCCATTTGCATCACTGCCCCTGTTTTGGACTCGAAATAGAGATATACAAATTGAATTTTAGAGAGGCTTTTGGAGTTGCTCTTAAGCTGAACTCCCTTTGGTTTACCATGGTCACATGTGTTGTCCTGGCTTTATTTATCTAAAATCTAAATACCATTTCTTGTTGTCATGCTTATCTTTTGGAAGGTCTGGTCACCTTCACATGTTTATCTTTTAAGAGCTACCATCACATGAAGCGAGAGATATCTATTATCCCATGTGAGAGTATAGAACTGTCTGGTTAGGGATTATATAGTTATCTCTAAAATCCATTAAATTGTGCTCTGGCATCAATTTTATCTCTAGAAACTATATCTTTGCAAATTCACAACCTAGCCTTCTTCAGTTCTTCCGGCTGATCGTTTGTGCACATTTAGTTTTACACTTTGGAAATATACTGCATCTGTACAACAGGAAGTTTATGAAGTTAACAGTAGTAACTATACAGAGAAGCTTGATTCATTTCGTTAATTTTGGTGGTTATTTGCATTATTGCAGGGAAGACCCAATGTATCAATCATTTCAAAGTAAATGACAGCTGGTATCTTGTTGACTTGCCTGGTTATGGGTAAACTACTGATCAGCACACTTTCAGTTTTACTAGTAGGTTCCCAAATATAATAATCATGTAGATGAACATATTTAGATTTTCTTATGGTTGGAAATAGTATTATTCACATAAGAATGGATGAAGTGCCATATTATGTTACATGTCTAATCCTCTGAGTTACTATTCCATGCCTGCTCTGGATAAGACAAGTCAGAATCAATTGGCAAATGCTTGACGATTACCAGAATTGCTTAAACAATCCCAATCAACCCCTTTTTGGCTTTTTTTTTTGAAATTTTTATTCATTTCACCAAAAAAGAGCTCTGCCCTTCCATCTCTTGGATGAATAGAGGGGGAGGGCAGAGCCTTGCTACTGCAAGTATTTACTGGAATGGATCTGGCAACAAAGGCCAATGCATGGTCTGTCCAAGAAACTAGTAAGAATGTAAGAAAGAGTTTTTTATTTGATAAGCCTATGAAGCATATGGCATCAGTAGTATATGCATGAAGGAGATACGATTTGATAATTCAATCTACATGTAAAAAACACCATGTCATCTAATTGGTGTTTGTGAGTTCAAAAGTTTGTTTTACCGACTCACAATATTGACTGAGAATGTGTACACCTAATATTTTTATGTATTCTACTTCAATCTATATCTGAAAACTCTACATCGCTACATGATCTTGGATTTTTCTTGGGGAAAATTAATCAGACTACCTGTTATTTGTCATATCATATGTATAAAAATGAGACATGAATTCACAAATATAGAAAACAAATTTGCATCCCATTAGTTGGAGGATATATTTAGTTGAAATATTATTCATTTTCTTGGGCATTAACAAGAGCTTTTATTGAACAGATATGCTTCTGCACCACAGGAAGCTCGTACCAATTGGGATGAATTTACTAGAAATTACTTTCTCAGTCGGGAGAATTTGGTATCTGTTTTTCTCCTTATAGATGCAAGTATACCTGCCAAGAAGATTGATCTTGACTACGCTAGTTGGCTTGGTCAAAACAAGGTAATCATACTTCAGAAATGACTGAACTCCTATTTGTGATATGACCATCATTCTTTCATGCATATGCGATAGGGCTTAGGAGTGCTCTTTGATATTGTTAGTAGATAATCTAGTTGATCTCAGCAATAAAAAATAATGCTGCTGAAAGTCTAATGACTGAAATATCCCAGTTTGTCAAGTTGAAAATCTGTTGCACACATGATTCTAGCAATAAGCTGAACCAGATTTATTTTCAATCATTTTAGCTTCCACACACATCGTGTGTGGATGCTATCTGACTTGTTAGTTAAAGTTAACTATGGTTACTGATTTTTTACCCATCACAATGAAAGATGTATATTTGTCCAATAGAACAAACATGGCACTGTATTAGACTTTCCCTATAGACTTTATGCAGAAGCAATCAATCTTTTCCTAGAGGTTTGAGTCAGAATTTGGAAGGCATATTGCTGTCCTGGGACAAAGCAAACCAAGAATTTGTTACCGATTTATTTGGTCACAAAAGAACTTAGCTTGGCAAGTCCTAAGTTTTCTTTATCATGAAATTATTCGATCATTTAGGACATAATAATTGCAATGGGCTCCCTGTTTCTGCATTTTGCCATTGGCCTTATGATGTAGCCTGCGGTTTGTATTTTGTGCTATCCTTTTCAATACCCAAGAAAGTCTGCAGACTGCAGCTTAACTCTGGAGTCTGGACCCCCTACCTCATTTTTAAAATTTATAAGACCATATACAAAGTAAAGAAAAAACATCTGGTAACAGTCCGACATGTACACAGTACTAAAAAGTTCTGAAAAGGTGTTATCTTCATGCTTTTTTTCCCTTTTACTGTCCTGGGCATAGATCCAGTTCCATTCTTCGTGTAAATACTGCCAGTGCCCACAGTGCCCACAGCCACCCACCCTTCGCAACTAGGCCTGAACTCTCAAGCCCTGGACCGCTTGTCCTACCCAGTCAATAGCAATTAGCGGCCCCACCTCCTTATGCTCGCTCTTCTGTCCTTGCTTCCTTCACCACGACCATTGTTTCGCCTATTCTCATTTCTGTTTTGCTGCAATCTAATGCAAAACAATCCTCTTTGGGCAAGGACCAATTAACAGCCCCACCTCCTTATGCTCTTCTGTCCTTGCTGCCTTCACCACGAAACCATTATATCACCTACTCTCTTTTCTGTTCTCCTGCAATCTAGTGCAAAATCGTTCTCTTTGGACGATCTATGTTGGCATGAGCCTTGGTCCTGGGGAGACCAACACTAACACACTCCTTTTCAGACATACGGTAACTGATGGGCTTGCCATCACATCTGCATCAAACATGCATTATTGTTTACCCATGTGAGCAATTTATGGGTTGTTGAGCAATAAATCTGGCACTGTTCAGTTTTAATGTTTCATCCACATTTCTGTTAAGGTTCCCATGACCCTTGTGTTCACAAAATGTGACAAGCGCAAGAAGAAGAAGAACGGCGGCAGGAGACCTGAAGAAAACGTGGAAACTTTCCAAAGCCTAATCCGTGAATACTTCGAGGCGGCGCCTCCTTGGATCATGACGAGCAGCGTGACCAACCAGGGCCGCGATGAGATACTCCTGCACATGTCTCAGCTTAGGAATTATTGGCTCAAGCATTGAGATGAGATACAATGATAACTAAACCGGACCAAAGCAACTAAAACAGCATGCAAATGTCGTTCATTGATGCATCAACATTCAGCAGTCGGCACCTCTGCAATCAAGCCTTTGCACCAACTAATCCACCTTTTGAGCTGTTAACTGTCCAATATGACCCCTGTACATGATTACCCAATCAACACTCTGGGAATGCAGACAATGTGCTAAAATCAGCTGATCCTGGGTTTTTTCTATTGTGTACACGTACAATCCCGAACGTTTCCCCCTTGTTCCCTTCTGATTATAGGTTTGTGTATGCTGTGGGGGTTAAATGATTGATAAACCCTGGTGTCAGCTAATCATCAGCGGGAATCTGATTTTTTTTGTTTGTTACCTATGTGCTCCCTTGGACCCTGCAGCATACAAATGGCAGGAGGTGCATGAACTTGACCTGTTAAGAAACGGCTTTGTGGTGTACAGAATGTATCGAGAGCGCCACATTATTGGGATCCCCTTCTATCATACTATACAGTGTCTTATAAAACATGGTGGTGTACAGAATGTATCGAGAGCGCCACATTACTGGGATCCCCTTCTATCATACTATACAGTGTCTTATCTAAAATATACCCGAGAAAAGAGCCGGTGGACCCGGTGCAGGTTTGCCTGGAAACAGAGTGCTGATCATGGAGGAGTATTTAATATTTACAGGCAAACTTGGCTGTAATTTTGTTGATCCTGGTGAAACCATAGGCTTTCGGTACTCCATTTGTCCTACACCCGTAGTTTAAAGTTCTGACACCCATGTCTCCCTCATAAAAAAACGCATGTTTGTCCGTATTAGGGCCACGTCTTAAAAAGCCGTGCGCCGTCTACGCGATAGATGCTTGTTTAATCCACGCGAAACAGCTCACCTGCCTAACCACAGCTGGAGCACGCATTCGCCGCTAAACAATGCAATCAGCGCGTACGTACTGATGCCATGGAGAAACAGCACGCATTCGCCGCCTAATCCAAGGTGTTGTTTTTATGCTTGGTATTACGTATTGGTACGGTAAAGTACGTGTTTGTAGTATAGTGTACTACAGTGACAGTTGTGCCGCGGCAGTGGTGTACAGTTGCGGAGTTGAGTTGCCGTAGTCAATGCCCGGTACGTTACTCGCCGGCTCCAGTGTAGTCACGCACAGTAACTGGGGGCCAGTTGCAGCTTTGCAGAAAGAAAGGGCATGCAGTTGATCGCACGGAAAGCAGCAAGTAGACGGCCGATCCAACGGATCAATCTACGTACTCCCGTGTCTTTTACTCACTTTATTTACCCAAAACTGTGTTGCGGCCCAACGCCTGCCCGTGCCCTGCACTTGCACCTGCGTGCTCTGTTTCGAGCCAGTCTGCGTCTGCGATCGCAAAGCTGTAGTGGCTGTTCCCCTTCATCACGGAAAGGAAAGCTTCCAACCAGCTGACTCCGGCGAAACCACGCAGCGTTCCACGTGCACGCAGCGCGCGCGCTCAGGGCAAGAGCCGCCCACGCCCGGCGCCCCCTCCCCATACACTGCGAGTCTGCGACTAGCAGCCACACGCAACAAGCAACGCATCGCGACATTAGCATGGCACGACCCAGTCTTGTACGTATATTCCTTGTTTCATAAGCTAAATCCAGGAAGACGATCAAACGCATCTGGGATACAGCGAGTACGGCATCCGGCGGCCGCCCACGACGTGGTGACCGTACGTACGTACGGCCGTAACGGCGTGCCTCGGGCGGACCATGTCTTCTGTTCTCCCCCACTTACTGTACGTTACTACGGAGTACGTACTACGTGCGAGCGAGAGCGCGCCCACCGCCCACGACCCGCGAGGTTGCCCACTCCTACCACACCATGTCTCTCTCTCTCTCTCTCTGAGACGTCTGGAGGCCTGAGCGGCCGGACCGGACCGGACCTGGCAGTTTTTTTGTTCCTAGCTCGCGGCACGGGCGGTTAAAAGCCGCGCGCGCGAGGCCGCATTAGCCCGGCACGAATGCGATAGACCAGCACCCGCTCCCGCCCCCGCCTTTCTCTCCACAGACCACACCCCACGCCACGCCACGCCGCGCGCGCTCAGAGGCAAGGCAAGGCAACCGGCGGAATCAAGCAAGAGCGCACATGTACCTTCGCGAGGCCATGGAGGACTCCAGCGCGGGCGCCGGCACCGGGCGCAAGAAGCTGAAGCACCGCCTCGCGGCGATCCTCTCGGTGTTCTCCCGGGGCGGCAGGAACAAGCGCCGCGACAGCGAGGGCGAGGCGAAGCCGGCGCCGCCGCCGCCACTGGCATTCCCGTCCTACTCCCGCGTCGGCAGCGGCAAGAAGAAGCCCGGGGGTGGGAACGGGAACGGGAACGGGATCGCCGACCGCCGCCTGTCCCTCTCCGCGCCGCGGCCCGCGCCGCTGGTCCACATCACCATCGACTGCGCCGGCCGCCGCTCCGTCGACGCGGCCGACCCGTCCATCCTCCCGCTCGACGCCAAGGCGGAGCGGCTGCGGGCCACGGGTCAGCCGCACGAGACCGGCGGCGAGTGGGAGGGCCGCAAGTGCCCGCCGTCGTCGCCGTTCGTGGCGCACCTGCCGCCGCTGCCGCCCGTGGCGAGGTGGAAGGAGCGCGCCAACGCCTCCTCGCGCCGGCTGTCCACGCACTCGTCGCGCCGGCTGCTCAGCAGCTCCTCCTCCGACGACGAGTACGACGACGACTCGAGGAACCTCTTCTCGTCGCGGAGCTTCTCGTCCGACTCCTCCGACTTCTACAACTGCCCGCGCAAGAACACCACCACCACCAGGGCGCGCGCGTCCGTCTCGGCCCCGCCGTGCCGCGCGCCGCCGGCCTCCGGCGCGCGGCGCGGCGCGTCGCAGAGCTGCCGGTACAGCTTCGAGCTCCCGCGCGGCTCGGCGGCGTCCGCCGCCACGGACGGCGGGTTCGCGGTGGTGAAGCGCTCGGCCGACCCGTACGAGGACTTCCGCAAGTCCATGCAGGAGATGATCGCCGCCGAGTGGCCCGCCGGCGGGGACCGCGACGACGGCGAGGAGGAGCACAGCGCGGAGCGGCTGCTGGAGACGTACCTCGTGCTCAACTCGCCGCGGCACTACCCGGCGATCCTTGCGGCGTTCGCCGACGTGCGGGAGACGCTCTTTCCATGAGCACGAGCGAGCGATCGGCCGGCGGCGCAGTGATGTTGATAGGATTAACCTTGTCGCTTGTCAGACGGGAGCAATGGCAATAGAATTCAAGCATGTGCTTTGTTGTATGCTTACGTACGTACGTGCATATGTCTCTGCCGTCCTTGGCCTGCTAACACTGCTCAATGCAGACTCTGTTCTGTTCTGTAGTCTCTGTGACTCTCTGATGATAATCTCTCTTAGTATCGTTCATGTTAATAATTTTGTGGAACTTGGCCTGTTGTGTACTGTACATATTACCTCTTTGTCGCCCTTATCTCTCCAGTCTCCTTGTTACTCCATTAATGTATATATATGTTTCCCCTTTCGTGTATAATGAGCTACTTATATGCGGCAAAAAGTGCACTTTGCAGCTCGGTGCGTTCTGTGAATGCTTGTCACGTTTTGAGAAGTGTAGATTTGTTTCGTGGCACTCACTAGATATAGTATTGGATTATCTAACATCTATTCGACTCTGACAAAAAGAACTCTTTCTGACAAACAGGGTCCACTATCCTTCCGGCATTTGACTCCGCTTTTTATTCCAAAAATCGCCGGCTTGGCCTACTACTCTTGAATGAATTGATGAATAAACAAAAAGTTCTCCATGACAATGATTCAGAATCCCAAGTGCATGTGGTATCATTGGCAAAGAAGTACTTAATTTATTTCTTGACAACTTAGAACATACTCTCTGCTTTTGTCTGACTCAGCTTCAACGGAGGAATAGAAAAACGTAAGAGTAGTCCGGGCAAACAACGAGGAAGTGTCATCAACCTGGCAACCTCCTCATCTCGAACCAACCCAAATCCAAGGCGTATGCCGCAGCCATTGCCGGAAATGCGTATGCTGTGCGCGTCGTGGCGTCGTGCATGCTCTGGGAACGTTGCCTTGCGTAGTCTGCTGTCTACATTAATTTCGGCAAAGACGCGAGTCCAGCGTTGGGGCTTCGGAGAGCAGCCATGTGGGCGTTGGTTGGCGACCTGGCACGGTTGGTGACCATGTCCCATCCGTGTGCGATGGTTGGCGAACCGCATCGCACCAGGCGGCACCAACCAGGCGGCCGTCCGCCGTCCGCCGTCCGCGCGCGGCGCGGCGTGTGCGAGACCGCTTCGACGCGGACGCGGTTGGGATCCGCACGTCGCCATCGACCTCTGCAGTTGCTTCAGGCCGGCGCCGCGGCGCGCCTGATTGGATTCGATCGGGCAGCCGCGCCGGCGCCAGTGAGCTTGGCTCGCGCTCGCGGGCTCGCGGCTCGCCCGCCGCCCACGGGCGCGGGAGCACGTACTTTTACGCCATCGTTCAGACTCCCACTAGCGCGGGAGGGCAGTGGCAGCGGCAATCGCGGATGCGTTCCACCAATTCCATGCGCCTGTCCGCGTCTGAGGTGGTGGCCACTTGATCGCTACTAGTAGCTCCATCGATCCACCAGCTGGCTGTGCGCTCCCGGTTTCCGCGCAACGCGACTGCACGGCGGGGGGAGCTAGAGCGAGCCGAGAGCCGGAGGAAACCCAGGCCACGTCCTGTCCGAGCGATGCCGATCAATCGACCAAGACGTGACGCCCTCGTCAGGGCGCCCCAGGGACATATGTTGCCAAACCCCGTTGCGTCTTGTCGCTGCCGAACACGCCCACACGCGTGTTAATCAGTGTCCCGTGCTCCTCGCGCGTCGCGCACGCCGCGGCCCGGCACGTAGCCCGGCTTAGGTCTTCGCCGCTTCGTCGTCTCATGCACATGCACTCCACTCACCACTGCGTGTCGTGACGATGTTGCACAGTAGCATACACGCGATCAGCCAGTGGTTAAACTACTGGCTCGATCCTGTCCCTGTGAAATCTCTCTACCACAGCTCCGTGCATGATTCACCTGCTGGCCGGTCACTGACAGGCGTATGATCATGGCGTACGTGAGCTGCCTGAGCGGGGCTGTGAACGTGACGACGCGTTGTTTTTGATTGTTGTTCTTGTTGGTGCGGAGAAGGCCGGCCGGGACGGAGGGCATGAACTGACGTTTCGAAGCATGGCCCCGTGGCCCTTTTTGCCGATCGGCGCGGTCCGACGGATGTCTTAGCCTTGGTCCCCCCGGCCGGCTCCGGGTATCCGGACCGGACGGCGTAGTCTCGTCCTGTCGACGCTCAGTTTCTGAGAGGACCTCCAAAGGTGCACAACCCACAGCCGCACATGATGCCTCGCGGCGCCTGCATGCTAATTGCTAGCACGTCGTCGGGCACAGCATCGAAGCTAGTACTAGCTAGTACTGCGGGCGTGGACGAGTGGTACAGTAAATCATGCCCTGCACTGCACTCTGATGATCGCCCATCCTAGACATAATGCAGGCATGCAGCCCAGTTCACAGATTCGCACTTCCGCGTGCTAGCAAACGTACGTGCTACTGGTATGCAAGAAGATTCCATGCATGAACATACGCACAATAATCTGCTGGGATCTTAGCAGTAGCTGATCTGTGGATCACAGCGTGGATGTACCTGCGGCATGTGATAGCAAACACCGAGTTACAGTAGACACAAGAAACATCGAGGCATCGACAGTCTGAAACCGCGCTGCTTCCCTTTGCGCGTGCGTGCGTCTAATTAATTGGACAGATTATAGTAGTGGCACGCGTCTACAGCGGTGGGAACAGCTAAACACTTTTAGACCTTTAGCTCGCCGTAGAGCACAAAAAATATGGCCTCGGAACTCGCGGGCGTGCGGATGCATGTTTCAGCAAGCGCCAACATGAAGGCCCGTCCCCCGGCAAAGATTCCTCCGCAGCGGGGCGGAAGGGCGTCCGCGATCGTCGATCGAGCACGAGAGCAGAGCTGTCCTGGAGGCGGCCCGCCGGGCGCCGGCCCCGGGCGAAATTTCTTATTTCTTTCCGCCTCGATCTGCTCGTCGATACAAGGAAGCTGGGCACGAAGGTCGCTCCACAATGTGAATGGAGAGTCAGAAGATCACCTAATATATATTCTCAAACTATACATGTGTAAAGTCGCACAATGCATAAGGTCTAATATTCATTTGCATTTTGTATACTCCCTTCATCCATAAAAAATCAATTATCATAAGTTTTTTAAACTTTAATCAAATTTCTATAAAAAATATTAAAATTTATGATATCAAATGAGTATCCCTAAATTTATCATTAAATATATTTTTATAATATTCTCATCCTATGTCATAGATATTGTTACTTTTTTCTATAAAATTAATCAAAGTTAAAAAAAAACTGACACGGATTATAAGAATTAATTCAACCAGGGACAGAGGAAAAAAAACACAAAGACATATAATTGTTTTTTTTATAAACAAAGACATATAGTTGTTAGATAGCTATGTTACGCTTAGATTAAAAACAAGATAAATACAAGTCTATCCGTATTAAAACAGAATCCTGCAAAAAACAGACGGAAAAACACCCTCTCTCATTTCCACAAATACAAAAATAGGATCCTGTAAATAAAAAAGGGTCCCGCAAATACAAAAACACCCTCTCTGAAGTACTTGTGGTTGTTTGTGGAGAAAAACCTCCCTTTTCCGAGTAAAAAGGCAAGGCGACTAGATATATACTTCCCTTCATTCATTTATCTTCTTCATCTAAGTAAAAAGAATTTATTCAAAAATCTCCTTCATATTAGCTTGGGACTCACCTGTATTTATTGTCCCTTTGCTACTTATTGGCTACTACTTGCTAGCATTTATTGCTTCTTTGCTGCTCATTGGCTATTTCTTGCTTGATTACTTGCAAACTAAGTGCATTTGCTCCGTTCCTTGGTCACTGTGCCGAAAACTAATAGGAAGATTTTTGAATAGAGGGAGTATCTCATCAACTTTAGTTGAATATTTTTTCGAGTTGGGCATTACTTAACAAAGAAGAGAGAACATGTTTAGTACTTAACTTCTAGCAACTTTGCCTAGAATATTTTATAGTATTTGTTCTCTAAGACAAGTCTCAGTAGGAGTTTTATTTGCCTTAAATAACATGTCATGTATGTATTTTTTATGACATGGCAGTGTTTTAATAAAGAGAGAACAAATGAGTATTATGGGGATGAAACTCTCTTAGTGCGATTACCAACTATCTATAGGTCATGGAATTAAATGCCTATAAAATTATAGAATGAAACTTTATATTCACAGTGCGGGTTTCATTACAATCTATATGACATGGTAGTTTTGAAAACAACAGAATGAAACTTACCACTGAGACTGGTCTTATTAGCCTTTGTGGGATGATAGGTTCACTAAGTTTTGCTTTTGTGCACTTTTATTTTCTTCTACCCACCTTCAAGGTATCATTTCATTCTCAATATCCTTCGTCTTCCAAAATATGTCTTTGCAAGTGGTGCATAGAAAAAAGGTCCATTTGACGTCACTGTCACTTGTGTCATTGGCTTGATCTCTCTTCTATAAGCAGGCTTTGTTCACAGAGAAGTAATCATGCACAAACTGTTCAAGATTTACATTTTTTGTGCTGCTACAAAAGCTGAAACTTATAAAACTTTCTTTTGTCCCTCATCCTCATTTCTGAAGCCTAAAATAGCATACAACCAATAATCATTGATCATTTCAATTCTCCCTTCATCATCATGTGTCTTCATAATCTGCGAGTCATAATCATATGTGATGGCATGTAGTGGTGGATCCAGAATTTGCTTAAGACTAGTGCCAAACTTTAGCAGAGGAAAGCCCAAAAACTACACCATAATCTATATATACATGTTAGGTACAAAAAAAAAACTCCCTTCGTTCCAATGTCACTTTGAATTTTTTTGGTACATAGATTTTACTATATTTCTAGGCATATGTTATATCTAGATATATAGCAAAACTGTTGTAAAAAAAAAAATCAAAGCGACCTGTAATTTAGAACAGAGGGAGTATTATTACGAAGTAAAAGATTTTAAATTAGGAAGTTCTCAAACTCTAGTGCCTACAATAGTTACTATAATATTGAACATGCACAAATAAATATTTAATGATGATTTGGTACATTCGCATTTTTATGTCCTCTTCAGTCCTTAAATTCAAAAGTAACACTTAAATTAGAAAAGATGTGAGAATTAATAAAAGAAGAGAAACAAAATAGTAAGCTTATTGTGGCTCAATAACAATACACGATATTATTAACTGCGTTGCACGATCACCTGCCTGGCCGATTACGATACGGTTAGGCACTGGAGAGCGACGGGCACCAGCTAGAAGCGGCGGCGCTAGTGAGCAAGCATTTGAGAGAGGGACGACACAAAAAAGAGACGTCAGTTCCTAGCTAATTTGCCTAGGTTGATTGCCCTGTAAGCTATTGAGCTAAACTCTGATAGCTGTTTTAAGTGTTAACTAGACGACCTCTTTGGATTATAGGATAGGAAGTATATGGAAATAGAAAAATTATTATAGGAATCTATATGTCATACTTCTCTATTCCTATAAAGTCTTTTTAGATTAGAGGATTTTCATAGAAAAAGTGGAGGGATCCATTTTCTATAGAACCAAGAACTATTCGGACACGTTTGAATAGGGGATAGAGAAATCCCATATCTCATCCTTCAAAAATATTATTTTATCTTAGTCATCTATTCATCATATCCCATTTAATTCTAGTTGTTCATCTATTTTCTTTTCTCTATCCCTCTCCTCTTATCTTCTTATCCCGGAATCCAAACACGCCTTTCTTGTCTTTGGAATGAAGGATTAGACCATAGGAATGTTGAAAGGAATTTTTTCTTTGGTGCTCATTTCAAAGGAAAACTGAAGGAAAGGAAACATCCAGTTGGACCACATTTTTCTCGCCCCATCGCGTAGGATCGAGGCAAATGTGCCTGCAGCTACTAGTACAAGGGGTTTTTGAATGTCTAGTACAAGGGGTTTAGGGTGCCTGCAAGTGGAGCATTTGAAGACTCTGGGGAGCTCAAATCCACTCGCTTGGCCCAATTTCTGTGGCAGAATGAGATCCCTCGGACCCATCCGACCGTTCCCTCCAAGCCGTGCGGAACCGCTTCCCCACCGCGCCCCCCCCCCTCCGGGCTCTGCCGAGCACGCCCCTCCACTCCTATCCCCGGCGAGCGCGCCGCCCGCCCGCCTCCGCGCGAGCCCGAGCACGGCTGCCTGTCCGCCTCGCTTGCTTGTCCACGGCAACGCGGCCGTGCTGCCGACGACTGTCACGACTCTGCCGTCCGCCTCGCTTGCTTCGCCGCGCGGGCGCGTGGGAGCAGCCCCGGTTGTCTGCCTCTGTCCGGCGTGGCGTGCCCCTAGAGAGCGCCAGCTCGGCTCAGATTCGGCAAGCGAATCCCATCCCCTTCACATGTTCATTTTGACACTTGGCATTGAAGAAAACTGTTGTTGTTTTAGTCGACTAGATACTCCTGTGAACTTTTTTGTGACATGGCTGCTCATTATGCATGATTTCTTTTCATTTATAGTCATGGATCTGCTTTAGTACCATGAATGTAAGTTTAGATCAGTGTTACAAAATGCCGGTCAAAATATTTTGTACTGAAGAATTCTGATATGTGGCTAGGAAAAATAAATCAAAAGGGCTGATCCGTGCTAGGCTGCTAGCTTACTAGCTGAAACGAACAATGTCTATTGCTACATCCGTCCAAAAAGGATGCAATCTTAGATATGGCCAAATCAACTATCTTTAGTTTGACTGAATTTATAGAAAACAATATCAACATTTATGTCTCAAAACAGGTTTACTATGAAATAAATTCTATAATTAATCAAATTCGAAATCTCTTTCTCATGTGTCCGCTCCTCGATGTCCCAATCATTGAAGCCGAGCAGAGAATTTGGAATCCATCTGATTGGGTAGCCAGGTCGAGCTTAGGATGGATATATGGAGAAGAAGCTGATGGATATATGGAGAAGAAGCTCCTAGCATCTTCAAGGATGACTTTCTTTTCCTATTGCACTCTTTCAAGATCCGAATAGGATTGTGAAAGGCTATGAATTTTGAATGGTTCCATAGGAGTTTTGCTTGCCCTTGGTACTTGTTCAGTATCATAAATGTTAACACATTTAATATAGATTTGGTCAAATTTCAAATCGTTCGACTCATTGAAAAATGTGGATTACATTAGGCTTTTTTCTAACCATATGTGCAATATGGCCTGCTGTTCCTTCTCTAATGTAGCATACCTGTCTAAATAACTCTACATATATAACTTTATATTAACAACAATTTCAGGTGATATATGTATTGAACCAAGTGAAATGTCTTCTTTCTCTATTTACAACTCTAATTTTCTGCAACCTTTGCTTTCTTTCTTTTCATCCAAACCGAAGAATTTTCTACAGCTGCCATAGTTTTGGCTGTTAGGGCACGCAAGGCACGCACCAATTTCTAGTGATATATATGTGAACTTTCAAACTTACCACATTGAGGATTTAAATAAACCTCTTATGTTGAAATCACTGTACCAAGTGAGATTGATATGATGACAAGCCTTGCCAAGCTAATCACAAAAATGTTGGCTAATCGTCTCGCTGTTTGGCTACAGCAAATGGTTTCTCCTATTCAAAGCACCTTCATAAAAGGGCGATTCATACAGAATAATTTCATGATGGTTCAGCAAACGGTAAGGTCCATCAACAAGGGCAGCCTTGGATTCTTCTCAAGTTAGACATATCAAAAGCATTTGATTCTGTATCTTGGCCATTTCTCCTTGAGGTTTTGCAGCAGCTTGGATTTGGGCAATTATGGAGAGAGCTATAGGCGGGTTGCTTCCTTGTAGCCCAAGTTCTTTTAAATGGGTTGCCCAGTGACACCGGCAAGGATTACGATAAGTTGATTTCCTCTCCCCCCATGCTCTTCATTTTGGTAATGGATGTGTTGAGGCATATGATTGCTAAAGCTGCCAATGAAGGTTTGTTGCTGCCCCTGTCAATGTGAGCCTTGCAGCACCGAATATCCATCTATACTGATGATATGGCTCTTTTTCTCCGCCCAAACGCCGGAGATATCACAACAGTTATCGATATTCTTAATCTTTTTGGGGAGGCATCGGGCTCAAGACAAGCCTGCAAAAAAGTAATGTGATCCTATCAGGTGTGGTGATTTGGAGCTTGCTGCTATAGTGCTATACAGAACTTGCTGCCCTGCCCACTCTCAGATTTCCTGTGCAAATATTTAGGTCTGCCTCTCTCCCTAATAAAACTAACTAAAGAACAAGTGCAGCCCATTATTGACTGCATTGCGGATCAACTCCCTGGCTAGAAGGTGGATCTAATGACAAGGGCTGGAAGAAAGGTACAAATACAATTTGTTCTCACGGGAATGCACATATATTTGGCTATGGCCTTTGATTTTCCACCATGGGCTATCAAAGCAGTGGGTAACATTAGGCGTGGTTTTCTTTGGAGAGATCGTATAGATTTTGGGTCAAAGTATGCCACCCACCAGAGCTTGGAGGCCTGGGAATTTCAGATCTCAAATGTCTTGGTTGGTCCCTGCGAATGAGATGGGTTTGACTGCAGAAAACAGAGCCTCAACATCCTTAGGCTGCTCTCCCATTTCGCGTGCCTGAGCAAGTGAGAGCCTTCTTCTTAGTGGCAGTGAATTATGTAATTGGAGACGGTGCAAATACACTTTTCTGGACAGATCGATGGTCCCATGGGCATTGTATTGCAGACCTTGCACCTCATCTTTTCATGGCTATTCCTAAAAGGAGGGTTAAGCGGCGCACAGTCCAGTACGCCCTCACCAACTCCGGGGTAACCCTGAACAGTTGGCAACCCTTAACAGTTGGCGTGATTGTTGACTATCTTCATTTATGGGATCTACTGCTGGATTTTCAGCTGCAGCCGGAAGTTGATGATAGACAGATATGGCGACTCTCTTCTAATGGATAATACTCGAAGTCGGCATATGAGGGTTTCTTTTTGGGTTCTACTCTTTTTGGGCCATGGGAAAGGATTTGGAAGTCATGGGTGATGCCTAAATGCCTTCTTTGTGTGGCTGGTCGCGCACAATAAGTGGTGGATGGCATATCGCCTATCACACCGTGGGTTACCTCTCAGAGTACTGCCCCCTTTGTGACCAAGAAGAAGAGGCTATCGACCATCTCCTTGTCCAGTGTGTGTTCGCAAGAGAATTTTGGTTCCATATCTTCAGACAGGTCAGTGTCCAAGCCTTGTCCCCTCAGCCTATAGAAGTTTCCTTTCATGATTGGTGGGAGAAAGCTAGCAACACCGCTGATGGGTTGATGAGGCAAGGAGTTAATTCTCTTGTTATGCCCTGGAGCTTGGGCTTCATGGAACCATCACAATGGATGTGTCTTTGATGGTGCAGCTCCAAACTTAGCTGGCGCCCTGATCCTAGCTGACGAGGAACGCCATTTGTGGTCTATGGCAGGGGCTCGGGAGCTATCACTCTTGACTGCCCCCCTCCCTGGTAGATAGAGAGTTAGCTCGATAGTGGTTGCCTTGTATGTTTTTTCATGGGCACAAATGCAATCGTTTGAATGATGGGGCATGAGTACGTGTGTGGTGTTTGTGGGGTTGTTTGGGCTCTTGCCCCTTTTCTCTTCTTAATATAATGATGCGCAGCTCTCCTGCATTTTCAAGGTAAAAAAAACCAAATGAACTGAAGGAATGTTTGCATCTTAATTTGACAAGTGTGCATCCAAGCTCATGAAATTTCTATGTTTCTGATAAATGACTTCATGCTTAATGGTTTGACACTGTCCTTTGAATGTGGTCCATTTATCTTTAGTCTTTATGCTATCTATATACTCGCCTAGTGGAATTATATTAAAAGGTACACAACCAATGCAATACTAGCCAAGTTCTATTTTTTTCTTTCCGCAAAGTGCACCTGTTACTTATTCAAATCTATAAATATGCCATGCCTGCACATGCTCTGAACAATCATTTCATCTCATCATGCTTCAAGGAATACAGTGCCTTACCTATTGTTATCTCCAGCAATTCGTGAACTCCTTATGTACCCTTGTAAGCTGACTATTTTCACTTTGCCACTCAAGTAGAAATATTCTGCTTAGGCCTTTCTGAAAATAAAGGTACTTCCCATTTTCAAATAGCAATGATAAACAATTTCTATTCTTCAAATTTGCCTTCAATATAATTGCATTCAAGCAATTTTTTATTCATACAATAGCAGCAAGGACACTGGATCGAACTAACTATATCACTTTGTTAAATCTGAAACGCATATTATTTGTCGTATTCCCCTTTTCCATAAAGAAAAAAAGGTGTTTGCAATGTGGAATATGGTTCTTTAACTTTCTTATACTAAGTTGTGTTATTGACACCCATAAGCAAAGATTCCAATATTATTATATTCGTGCATTAACTTACGCATGTGCAATAATCTTGCCCTTACAATTGGATCCATTAGCACTACAAATTAGCCTAATAGCTAATAGCTGCTATTTTTGAGCTAGCTAATTTTTAGTAGGAGGCTGTTTGGTTCCACCTGCTAATAGGTGGTTGGATAGTGAGTTGAAGGTGCATATGAACTATTAGCACCTATTAGCAACTCCAAACCAGCTAATGGAGCTAATAGTTAGCAGCCCCCTAGCTAATAATTAGAAGGTCTATTTGGATCCACTAGTACTAATTTTAGCTACTAATTTTCTAATGTATCCAAACAGGCCCAAGGGACTTTTGTACCTTCTATCTATACTTGTTCCAACACAGTTGTTTTTCAAGAGAGGTAGACTTCATCACCTTTTCCTGCTTTATCTTTCCCTTTGCATATCCATTTTTTTATAATCTTTTACATATCCAGTTAGTTTGCACCGTCTTCTTAGCATGGCATAAACTAGTTATGAGAAACGACTTAACCCTTGAGGTTCCATGGTATTCAGGACTTACGTTTCTTGATTGGTGTTACCTCAGTGTTTATATGTCATGGCTAACATGATTGCTGGCATGACCGCTAAACTAACTATTTTTATCGTTCCTGCCAGATATGGTTGTATTCTGTATGTAAGGGAGTTCTGCTCCAGCAAACAGTTTTACTATGTGGAAGCACAAGTCCAGCTGGAGTCACACAAAAGTAACCCAGTGAAAAATATACTTTCAGCTATTTATATATGCCAAGTTATGCTTCAAGAAGAATATTTACACAATGTCATTGCTTGCAAAATTCCCATGGCAATTATTTCATTGTTCTTTTTCAGATCACTGCCACACATTGGCTGGTCCAGAGTGCTATATTACTCAAAATATAGTTGCATTGCTGGTCAAATGCTTCATAAATTTATTAGTGTTCTTCTCTACTGTTCTAAGAAACAATTATATTTCTCACAGTCAATCATTGTTAGATGAACAATACAGTAAGTGGGACAATGAAGCTGAGGAGTCCTTAGTCTTTACAATACCCTAGTGCATTAGATGGACTTTGTTATGGGATCTAAACTCTTTTGCTTAATGACCCCCTATTCTACCCTATAGCTATTTCTATATATTTGCAGTCAAGTTCTAGGCTAGTTTTTGATAGAGTTTACCTGTTCTTTATGTAACATTATACAATATGAATTCACTTTTGGCTGAAAAAGTCATCAGCAACAAAAGAGGCTGGAAAGTGCCTGTGGTTATTTAATATAAATAGACTACTTCAAAGGATAGATTCTCAAGCTTAAAAGGTGTAGTTGTATATTTCAAGCTACATGAGCATGCACCTTTGCCATTACTATAATCAGTTATCAAAATACAACAGGCAAAAGCAATGAACAGGAAATTCGTTCTGCCTTGTTAGTGGCTCTGGTCCCTTTTACTTTGTTTACAGTCGAGATACCCAAAACTGACACCTTCTCTAGTGGTTTATTTTCACACCATTTTGATGGATAACAAAATATGGTTGTGTACTTTTTGCTTGATAAACACAAATTACAAACCATTATGATGAATCACAAAATATGGTTGTGTACCCTTGCACAAATTACAATGAGGATTCTGCTTTATCTGTCTATTTTCTTAAAGAAAACTGTAGACATGTTTGAACTTTACTGTTCTTTTTTTCCCCTCAAAATATGAAGATCTGTGTTGTCATTTGACCTCTGACTTTCTCATTACTGAACATTATGCTTTAGTTAGCCCTGCATTTTATATGGAGGGTGCCTATACTGAATGAACATCGATTTTTTAACAATGTATTTGGTGCAAATGGAGTACAAGGTTTTACACTGCACAATGGAAAAGGACAAAGTGACATCACCCTATGATGTTGTATTATCCTTTTCGGTGTAAATTGCCTTTTTCTGCAAAGAATCTAATACCTTGAATTCGACAACCTATGAAGCAAATTTCTTTGTGCCTGCTGCATTTTGCCATTCTATAAAATTTTCATCTGTCATTTTTCTTGTAAACCTTAAGTGGTATACTCCTTTGTCATTGGTTGATTTCTGTTCCTTTCTCTGCCACCGCAGCCCAAGGAATCCACTTCCATTGAGTTGTGTACGATTTTCTTTTTTTTTTTTCAGTGCCTAGACACCAGCTATCAATTGAAGCATTCCTTTGTAACCCTGCATAGACTGCCTTTTTTTATGATGTAACAATTTTCAGGCTATGGACAAGTAAATGCCTTTCTCAGATACTGGTCGAAACTTTGTATTGATTGGGAGGAATCGTTACTGCCCATTTCATGTTCAAATCATTCAAGGTCCTAAGTAGTGAGGTATATCTATCACAGTTATTTTGACAACTATTTGTAAAAGGAGGTGGCACTATGCTATTATGTTTTATACATGATATTTTATTTCATATCATGTGCCATTGTACTGGATACAATTAAGTCCTAATGTCTTTTCCAAATTATAGCCCACTTCAACTTTGTCCTAAGTGAAACTTTGACCAATCCAACATCTACAAACATTAAATAGGTCCATTAAATCTACCGTGAAAGCTATCTTAATAGTGCATTTATTTGATATTGTAGATGTTAATATATGTTTCTAAAACTTGGTCAAAGTTAGAGAAATTTAACTTATCACAAAGCTGAAGTGGTGATTATACTTTGTGTGTCACTAGCAACTCATGCCTAGACAAATACTTAACCTCAGATCAATATCTTTTTTCATGATATCGCATAATATTGATTAATCAAGGTTATAAATTAGAGGGATTGTCATAATGTAGCATGTTTGATATTGTACAGCCTCATTGATGCTTTATATAGAGTACAAATCTTGGAGAGCAAAAAGAATTTCCTAGAGATAAGTCAGTTGTCCTGGGATTGATACAAATTCAAAACTAACGTATCAGATATCCCAATATAATCTTAAGTATCAACACCTTTTCCCCACCCTCCCCCATCCAGACTTGAGAAGAAGCCGAAGGTATCCCTAACTGCTACTTGCACTGTTTTTTCAACCTTGACTTGTTGCTTGAAGGGTACATGCCATTTTTTTTTTGTCTTTCTCGAACACGCAGGAGATCTGCGCATCAATATATTAAGAAGAAAAGGAGGGTGGGCACCCAGTTACCAGTACACAGGTTTTTTCATGGGAGAAAAAAACAGAAAACCCCCCACAAACACACATACAAGATTACCTTTTTCTAAGAGCAAAAGCAACACAAGACCCAGGACACCAACAGCCTAACTAGCAGGCTGTAGGACGAGGAGATAAGCAATTCCTCGAACCCCAGCCAAATCCCACAAATGCAGATCATCCCTAATGGAGAAGCTCATTGAGACTAGGAGGCAGACCATCAAAGACACAACGATTCCTGTGATTCCATAGAGATACCTGCATCAATGCTGGGTCTGAGATGATCCATGGCATGTGAAACAGCTTTCACTCTTACTGTAAGGGTATGTTAGAGTTGTTCACTCACCAAAATGAAGGAAACAGCATTATGAGAGTGCTCTCACTGCAAGAATCCCCAAAAGCGATGGCTCAAGAGATCGCATTGTATGGTAGTGGGCTGGGTACAGAGGAATCCAGTGGGAATCCTGGAGCAAGTATACTGGGAGAATGGCAGGCATGAGCTGAGTGGATCCTCCATCATTGGAAGATGGATCCTTGTAGCATGTCTGCATGTGCTGAGTGTGCAGCAGGAGTGTTTTGGGTCTGATTGGTGCGAAGCAGGGTAGAGACTACATAGCTGGCTGTGCTGCATAAAAGTAGGAGTAGCTGAGGTGGAAAGTATATTAGCAGTAGGTTAAGGTAGTAAGATAGTGAGGATACCTCTCTTGATTTTGAAACTTAAATGAAATATTCAACCGTTCATCATTGCATTAGATTCTTTCAGTTATGGGCAAATTTTGGTTCATTCGAGTAGAACATGGGAATTTGGTTGAGTACAATGGCAATTCTAGACATTCTTGTTTGTTTGGAGTTGACATTTTGCATTGTTAGGCCCTACCAAGGAGAGATGTTGGGAGCACCACTATTTTGTAGGGATCTTCTGGATGCAAAAATGAAATTAGGTATAGCACTTGGTCAGTCGGTTTGTAGGGATTTATTTGTCTGCAGTGTCATGATAGTGTGTTATAACATGAATTGCTGATGGCGGCAACTTAGGTCTAATAATACCTTGATGCTGTGTTGGAAACAAGATGGTCCATGAACAACCATTTAAAAAGTTCAAGAATGCTGAAATTTCCTGTTTACCTAGGCCCTGCCATTCAGTGCCCATTTTTGAAGAATCGTCCTAAAAATTGATTTTGGCTCGTGATTTTATGATACCAGACACTGACGTAGCTACAATTGTGCCAGATGCTGGTCAGTGCTTATTGTTTGTGGAAGCTTCTAGGGTACAGTTTCAGGCAAACACTTCTTTGGATACTTCTAGGTTTAATTTGCTTCAGGAATAGAACACACATTTCATAACATAGTGGCTTACATAACTCTCTGAGAATCATTCATGTTTAACTGCATGAGATCATTGCTGGGGCATTAGATATGGCAGAATAAATCATGGCACACAAGGTCTTTGGTTGCAGTTGCTTTTGCTAATATATTAACTTCTATCAGTTCTACCCTTTTTAGGCATCTTTGCTTTAGCAGGCTTAACTTTTACAGTGTAAGCATTAACTGTGTACTTAAATCTTGCAAAAAAAAGTACATTCTCATGCATGTAGGGCTATTACACCTCATGTACAGTTCTGTGATTAAACTATATATCACTAGGGTCTGATGTCCTAATTCTATGCATGTTCTCTTCTGTGAGACCTTGCCACACGTCTGCCTGAGTCACTAAGAGATCCTCCATGACTCACCTTTTTCAATATTATTTTGGGATGGGCGTACTTGATCTGTATCAAAATGACTCCTATATAGAGTATATAGGGTACACAACTAGCTATAGAGCTCTAGAAGACACAAGACAGACACCTTCAGAACCTCCTCCTCTATACTTGTATTTCCCTACTGTCTTCTTACTCATCAAACGGCAGAATCCCACTAGATTGCCCAGGCACCGACCTCTTGAAAAGAACCAGGATTCTTATAAATCATTTGCATCAGTCTTCAGTGTCTTCTGGAGATGCACACAACATATCCCCTCCCCCCACGCTCCCATCGTCCTCTCTCGGCCATGCCTGAGTAAACAGCAAAATTGGCTGGTTTTTTGTATCACCATGAAGTCTGAAGCCAACACATCCATTTCTCGCTAGTAAGATCAAGCAAGCTCCACTGAAGCCTACTTCCTGCCTTAGTCTTCATGGATCCTTGGAGTGAAAGTGAGGGCAAGAGAGCCCACGATCCTATCTTCAAATGTTTCAGCCAAAACCAAAGCCAACACCATTTCAAGGAAAAGAGCACAGATGCAGCTGTTGCTCTCTCTGAGAGATGTAGAGGCATCTGGGTTTCAGGTCCAATTATCGTGGGTGCAGGACCATCAGGGCTTGCTGTTGCTGCATGTCTCAAGGAGAAAGGGATTGGCAGCCTTATTCTTGAGCGCTCCAGCTGCATAGCTTCACTCTGGCAGCTCAAAACATATGATCGTCTCAGCCTTCATCTTCCTCGGAAATTCTGTGAGCTTCCTCTCATGCCTTTCCCTGCCAACTACCCGGTATATCCCTCAAAGCAGCAGTTTGTAGCCTACCTGGAGAGCTATGCTGCAAGTTTTGGCATAAGTCCCACATACAATCGCACAGTGGTGTGCGCAGAGTATGATGAACAGTTTCTGTTATGGCGTGTGAGGACGCAGACTTCTGGCACAACAGGAGAGGAGGTGGAGTATGTATCCCGGTGGCTTATTGTGGCAACTGGTGAGAATGCTGAGCCTGTGCACCCAGATATTGGTGGTCTACAAGAGTTCCCGGGAACAATCATGCACACCAGTGCATATAAAAGCGGCAGCGCATTCACTGGGAAGCGTGTTCTCGTTGTCGGCTGTGGAAATTCCGGGATGGAGGTGTGCCTAGACCTCTGCAACCACAATGCAGAGCCCCATATTGTAGTAAGAGATGCTGTACGTGACTTCTCCCTACTTCTCAATTGTTTTTCTTTCCTGTGTTATTAAGCATTGTTAATTAGTTATACTGTAAACTATATATGTTCTGTGACTTCTCTCCGTTTTCTACTCTTAATTCTAAGTGATAGTACTGTAGTAACAGGAGATGCCTCTTGGTTGCTATTTTTGGTCGTTTATAAGCTCTGGCTTAGCCTATGCTAGTTGTCAGCAACTTGTGCTTTTCTCAAGTTCATGAGCTTAAGGAAGGCTTAGAGCCTGAAAATTTTCATTTTGTTGCATTAAAAGCAAGATTTCATGAGCAGCTTTATTTGCCTTAAGTTATGCTAGTTCCAGGGTAGTTGTCACTTAGGAAAGTGAGAGATTCTTGAGACTTTGTAGCTGCTACTTGTATTCGAGTTAGTTCTTTCTCGGGATTCATCCCCATGCGTGTGTACTTGCAGCTGCTCTAACCATCTGTGTGCGTGCTTCATGTCCATGTATGTTCTTTTGGTTCTTTCATTGCTTTCTGCTAATAATTTTCTTGCCCCTGGCAGTGCAAAGAGTATTCTCGTCTATACTTAGTTTAATGAGAAAACTATGGTGTGCATGCACTAGCCATGGGTCCCCATCACCACCATGAGAGTATAGCATAAGTTTGTCACTTCAAAAGAAACATTAACAAAATGGCTTGAGAACCTACCTTTCACGACTAGGTGCATTCCTTTCTCACAGCTCTTTTCATCTTTGAAAGAGCTTAGTCTAATTAAAATAGCTGCAATCTGTGTTACATTATATACTATACTATGTTGGAGATAAGGGAATAAGTTTGGTCCAAGGTCCGCGTTTTCAAAAAAAAAAAAAAAAAAGTATGGTCCTGTGATATGTTGCTACTTGTAGCATGCAGAAAGCTGCATTTGGAGAATAGATATTTATTATGATTAATTGTCTGATCCAATGATTAGTCAGATGTTGCCTTTTGTGAGCCCAGGCTGAGATTGTGTTCATCATTGGCAGGTACACATCTTGCCCAGGGAGATGCTTGGTTACTCCACCTTTGGTCTGTCAATGTGGCTGCTCAAGTGGCTCCCAGTCCATGTTGTGGACCGTGTCCTACTGTGCATAGCACGGGCCATGCTTGGGGATACTGCTCAGCTTGGGCTGAAGCGGCCGGCCTTTGGTCCTCTTGAGCTCAAGTCACTGTCAGGAAAGACCCCAGTTCTTGACGTCGGCACATTTGCAAAGATTAAATCTGGTGATATCAAGGTCCGTTTCACGCCACTTAGGCACAAAAGCACGAGATTGATTGTTCAGTGGAATTAGTTTGATCAACGTCTGTCTTGATTTAGTCCTCACATGAATTTTTAACCCCCATTGATTGAACTGTGCAGGTACGACCTGCTGTAAAACAGATATCAGGACGAGTGGTAGAATTTGCTGACGGTGAGTTGGAGGAGTTTGATGCCATTGTGCTTGCGACTGGCTACAAGAGCAACGTTCCCTTCTGGTTGAAGGTACTTTAAACTGTTTTGGACTAACATTTACTTTGGGCTGCCATTGCTTTTCTATGAAAATCCAAATCTGACCATGTAATGGAAATATTGTAATTCCTTAGAACAATAAGCTTGAAGTTAGATAAGAAAACAATAATGATCATGCCCTTTTTAAGATTGATTGTCATTTGCCAATTTATGTAGTGGAAATTGATTGGTAAGATACTGTCCCTGATAGCTGAATCGTGTTCTGCTTTGAATTGGTCAGGACCGAGTGTTATTTTCTGAAAAAGATGGCTTGCCCAGAAAAGCATTTCCGAACGGGTGGAAGGGCGAGAAGGGCCTGTACTCGGTTGGATTCACCCGGCGTGGACTGATGGGGACCTCGGTCGATGCCAAGAGGATCACCCACGACATCGAGCAGCAATGGAAGGCCAAAGGGACGACGCATCCGGACGGTTCCTCTACCTCTACCTCTCGTCGCTGCTGCTGTGTACCATGATGAGTTGATGACGGGAGGCGCGCGTGTGTGTCATCTCGCTGAGAAAGCTTGTGAATATTAGCGGTAGGTTTGGCGTGAGTGATACGATGATATTTGCCGACTGCTGTGTGAGTTGCCAAAGGGTGGAGTATGCTCTAATTCTGCTTCTCTGTTGCTTGCTTTGTGTAGTAGTGCTTGTATATGGTATTAGGGTATTGTACTGTACTGTCTTTTTTTTTTTTTTTTTTTTTTTTTTTTTTTTTTTTGCGTTTGTTGGTTTTGATGACTAACCATCCTAAAGTAGGGCATAGGCATCCTCGAGGAGGGGGTGAATGAATACTGAGGTGCCCGGCCGTGTTCTTGAAAAGTCGATCGGGCTCAGTTGACTTGGCCTCTTATCTACTGATAATGAATGGATCTTGCCTGGTTTTATGTACGGTTTCGCTTGTCATCGTTGCTGTGGTCACTGGTGAACCTGTTATTACTATGTTATTACTACTAGCTACTACGAGTAGTCTACTACTAGTACGGCGATGGCTTTGCTCCATCACGTTACCTGCTTTCGGCATGCATGGAGCTTTTGGATGCTTTGGAGGTCCCTCGCACGCACTCAAGGACCATGCCCTACATATGGCTACAACAGCTCTATTCTATATGCTTGAATAATAAAGGACAAGATCGGCTGCCGTACCGGCCGATTTGCTTTTGGTGGCCGGACGGACGTGCACAAAAGTTTTGGTTGCTGGGCAGAGAGCATGCAGCAATGCAATCTTTGCGTTGTGTGTGTATCAGCGGCGAAATGACAGTTTGATCGATCGTGCCTGCCTGCCAAAGTGCAGTGCCAAGGGAAGGGAAAAAGGGCCTCCAGAGGTCACTTGGCAGCAGAGGACGATCGACGAGGTTATTTCCTGGGCCGTGGACGGTGGAAAGACAGCCTGCGACGACGCTAATCATTGGCTAGCTTGTTCATCCTGCTGGTACAGCAATTCGACCGACCACGTATATAAAGCATGTTCATCATGCTGCTACATAGGCAAAGTCGTTTCCTGACAATTTACTGTGTCTATGCATCAAGCACACCCCTCCTAAATATTATGTACACCGATGGCGATGTGGGTGAGTTGGTAGCCACGCGTCAAGCGACTCACGGTTCAGTCGTCGCCAATGCTATCTAATGATTGCTTAATAAACAATTGTGGATACTTCCTCTGTCCCATGGACTTTGGCGTTGGAAAACCGTGTCCCCTCACAAACACGTTTTTCGGACGACATACTCCGTGGGACAGAGGGAGTAGCAGATGAGATCTAAACCGAGATGAGGATAAGCAGCCAGAACAGAGACAGTCGATGGAATGCATGCAGGCGTCCTCTCGACCGTGAAGCTAGCAGTCTAGCCGGCTGACATTTTCAAAAATCATTGGAAAGATCTTTAAGTCTAGTTTTTTAACAAATTTATTTGGAGATGAAATTGTTGCACGTTTTTTTCTACAAATCTAGTCAAAATTAAGCATTGGTTTTTATCCCATACGTCATCTAATATGGGACGGAGGGAGTAGCCGGCTGACGAAAAACGGAGATTGCATTGGTTTTTAACGTCATGGCAGCGCACATGCATGCGCGATCGTCTGGTCGATCGATGCATCACATTCACATCACCTCGGCTGGATTTGACCCCTACGATGGAGGTGTCACAGCACGATGATGAGGTAGCTGCTGGTCGATGTGATAGCAACGACGACGTCTGTGATCTAGACAGTCTGCCTGACGGCACCGGTCACAGTCAGTCGGTCGGTCGGTCGGTCACTTCCACTGGATCTTCCTCGATCTCTCGAATGTCGTCTGCCTGGTCGATCGGTCGATGTGATGGAGATCGCTGCGAATTAAGAACCGTGCATGCACTAAGTACGTTATGGGACGTCACAGGACACCGACGACGACGGGGGGCCGGGGTCGTCGATCGGTTATGGGACGTTGCACTCGCTCGCCGCGCGTGGCATGTAGTGCGTCCATACTCGCGTCCAAGGAGACGCCAACGGAGGAGGGAGTACATCCATTGTAGCGTCCGTCCGCCGATCCGTCCGCCTGGCCTTGACCTGGACGGTTGCCATCATGCATCAGCCGCCGATCGAGTTGCAGTGGCTTCACTTGCTTGGCGAATCAAGCTCGATCGCCCGTGCCCGCCGTTCATCATCATGATCGTCGTGGCAAATAAAGTTTCGCCTGATGACCACCAGACACATATATATACTACTATATACTAGCAGCATCGATCTACCACTTGCCTTGCCAGTGGACGCACGCACATGATATTCGTCGCGTCGTAATCATGTCCTGCGCCGCGCCGGCGGATGATTACATTACTGGGACGGCGACGTGCTCCTGTTCGATGTCCTCGGTTGTCGCAGTGGCGCCCGCCGCCCGGCGCGTCGTCGACACGCGCGCGCGCGCATTGCAGTTTCCCAGTCCAACAGGGCACGGCGCCCGCCACTGCGTGTAGTGTCTCAGTGTGCTATGCAGATCCGTTTCCCGGACGTACGTTTCCGGGTTGGACTAAACAAGGCAACAAAAGGCTGTCTAGCTAGGAGGACTATAGGATTGGATACCCGACGACGAGGCGACGACGCGACGCAAAAGGAGTGGACGGCATGCCGCAGCTGCACCCGTCCCGGCCGGCGCGGGCGCGCGACGGACGTGCTAGCTAGCTAGCTAGCTAGCTAAGCTAGGAGTAGAGCACATGGCTGCCTGCATGTCCAGGCCAGCAGATCGATTGCAAAAGTGTCCGTGTCCCGCCGGGCGTCCGGCGCGGGGCGGAACCCAAGGACCCCGGCACATGCACGCACGCGTGGGCAGCTGGGACGTCGGGTGGTGCGCGCCGTGCCGTGGTCACCCATCGGTCCTATCGCCGGCGGCCATACGTTGTCCTCCTCCGTCCTCCGATCCCAAGAGCATGCATGCCGATACTATCCCTTTTGCCCTTTCGCCGGCACTGAGCACTGTATGTACTCGATCGCACGCACTGGCACAGTTGGCACACTGCACCTCCCAGGTCCTTGGAACGAAAACCCGTGCCCGTCGATCGCTCTCCTGCTTTCGGAGCATGGCAGGACCGGCTTGCCTTGCATTGGCCTATTAGCTCTCTCGATCGCTGCCTTTCGATCGTGCCATGGACCATGGTACGTGCGGTAGAAATACAAACGCACGCGTGCAAGTCGTTTCTCCTACCTAGCCCTAGCTATATACTACTTCGAGGAGTGCAGCGAAGAAACGGAGTGCAAAGTGCAATGCAGTGCAGTGCAGGGCTAGCTGGACCGGTACATTCATAAAGCTGCCTGCCCGGCCGGGTGAGTAGTGCCGCTATATATCTAGCTGTATATATCTTCTAGTATCTCCTGAATGACGAGGCCTTCTGATCCTGATTGAATGAATGACGACCGACCAACACTAGGCGTGCACTTGCAGTCTTGTCAGGGCATATACACCGGAGATTCTCGGTGACCAGTGAGAGTGAGTTGAGTGCGCAGTGCAGCAGAGCAGGTTACGTTATTGGTTGGTCTACCATTTGCCTGAGGCTTTTTTGTGGACAAAAGCGAGAGCATTGCCATAGCAAGCCCATCACAGGCATGGAAAAGTCAATGCTAACCAAGCAAGGCTGTCTGTGTTAATCGGTCGACGAGCTAGTGGTAGTAGCAGGAGACCGACCTGGCTTTCATTTCGCTTCTCGACCAATGCAAATCACACCTCGATCGCGCGCCCTTGATATGCTTGGTCTAAATGGAGTATCGAAGTTTGATCAAGCTTATTTAAAAAATTTATATATATTATAAAATAAATAAACAATTATAAAAGTATCTCTAATAATAAAATAAGTCATAACAAGATACATAATATTTATATAAAAAATTTAAATAAGCTCCAAAGATCAGATTTTTATGGATAGTGACGTGCCGGATAGTGACATTGCTCGATCTGCTCGATCTGCGCTGATGTGCTCTCACTAGTGTACTGCATATGCATGCATGCCGCTCTGTCGTGTTCTACTAGTGCCCTCTCCGGCCAGAGCTCCACGAATTGGCTGAAGGGGGCTCACTTTTTGCTGCTTGCATTGCCGTCTCTGGCCTTCTTCCTGTACTGCATCTGCGTCCCAGCAGTCGTGCCAGTGCTGGTATCAGGTACTGTATCTGCTAATGCGCCGTAGAATCTATGTCGATCTCGACCTGTGCCGGCCGGGGCCGGGGATTTCATGCTATGCTAGCATCCACTACTGCCTCTTGCATGCTCCACAATCTTTCATGCAAAAAGTAGCGTCCACCAGGTCAGGTGCTGTGCAGGTGGTAGGCTGCGAGTGCATGCGAGCAAGTGGTTCACGGTTCCAGGCTTCCCTTTATTCCCAACTGAGGCAGGCATGTGAATCTAGAGATTTTCATCCGAGTGCTTCGTCGCGTGCTACATATATTATCTGCAAATTACCATGGATAGACGCAACGGCTTGCGTCACGCCTATGCACCGTACATTGCGTGCGTGCTTACACTTACAAGCGTGACGAGCAGCCGTGGATGTCACAGGTATAAGTGGAGCTAGCTGATGCATGCGCAGCACCACACCTGCAGTGTGCACGCAACCATTGTTGGTTTCAGGAAATAACATTTGTATTACACTGTATCTGATCCTTGAATTTTATTAAAAATATTTCCAAATTCACGCGATCCGTATATCATTCAAATCGAAGCATCATGTACCATACGCAGTTAAAAAAAAAAAACATGTGCCGTTTGTACCCGCGTCGAACGCAGTAGACAAGAGCGAAGCCCGGATCTATTAGAGAAAACAAAAAAGAATGAAGCCCGGAAAAAAGGCCCATATAATGTCACGCAATACTGATAGGCCCAAATATATTCCAGCTGGAGGCCCCCGACCGAATAACGCACAAGCTTCCGTCCGTAAAATGGGCCACACTTTCTTGCTCTGCTCCGCCTTGTTTTTTCCTTCCTAAAGAAATTTGAGTAAGTAGTATAGCTTCAGCATCGTTTTGATTTAATTGACAGGCACGAGTTTGTTCCCAGGCGGTGGTGCCAGCTCAATTCGACGTTGTCTGACTCCATTTTCACTACAGAGTTTCTTCATCGAGGCAGCTGCACTCTCGATCTCCATTGTAAGCTCGATTCTTGCGGCGACCGAAAGTGAATGTACCGTGTACGTGGGCCGTTGGTCGTTCCATCAGGGTAGACTAGGGGTGACCAATCGGTTTTAATTGAGATTCCGATTCGGTTTGTTCAATTTACACAAACTTCAGTTTGCAACAATCATAAGACGATCAGTTTCCAAGCCGATGAATTCGGTTTGGATTTGGTCCATTTGGTTTTTTTTTTTTTTTTTTTTTTGCTTCCACTGGACGATGTGGAAGATAGAACTCGTAGCCACTCACTGTCGCAGAGGAGCCGTGCTGCCCCACCACTACCTCCGGCCCGCCTCTGCCTGCTGAGGAGCCACGCCACAAGAAAACATCGCGGCGAGGAGGCGAGGATCCACCGCGCCTTGGAGCCCCGCCGACGAGGAGTAGGCGCTGCGCGAAGCCGCGAACCCTGCAGCATGCTTCAAGCATGCGGTTGGGAGAGAGTGAGTTTTTTTTTTTTTTTGAGCAACACCACCCTCTTTATTTAAATAGGAGAATTGTACATATTACTCACACCATCAGGTGGATTCAAGAACCATACATGCCGCCCTACTTCGGCATGGATCAAACTACGAGCTATTCTATGAGCATCGGTGTTTGAATCCCTATACTCATGTACAAACTCGACACGACTAAAATCAGCCTTCCTTGCATTGATTTCCCGGATAACCTGTCCGTAGATCCCGAGATCACCTTGTCGGATGCTCTTCACGACGTTTAGACAATCACTAGCCAACCTGATACTATCGATTTGCAAGTCTGAAGCAAGAGTCATCCCTTCTCTGCATGCTATGGACTCCATCACCTCCGAATCAACAATTCCACGAAGGACCAATACCGAGGCGCCCATGAAACGACCATCCTCGTCTCTTGCTATTGCTGCCGCCGATGCGATTGATCCATTCTTGGACAAGGCTGCATCAACATTAATTTTAACAACACCTGTGGGGGGTGCGATCCATGCCAGCTGCCGTTCATTCACCTGAGCCTATGGCCGCTGCAGATGCACCTCCTCTCCTAATTCTGACACTAGCTTATCCACAATATTATGCGTCGACAGAGGACTTAGATAAACATTCTCGTGAATCGCCTTCCGCCGTGCATACCAAATAGCCCACAATGTGATCGCCACTCTAACGACGTCCTCTTGTGGTAAGATCTCTGTCATGATCGCTATCCAAGACTTGGCATCATTGTCCAAAATTCCACTTAAGAGCTCCACTGTCTCTTCTTTTTCTAGCACCCAAATGCATCTTGCCATAGTACATTCCAGCAGAGAGTGTCTCCACGAGTCCTCCATCCCACAAAACAAACAGGCGCTACCTTGCGCCATCTTTGGTGAAGTACATCTCCTATCGGTAGCGAGTGCTTCGCTAATCTCCAGAGAAAAATATGGATTTTTGAGGGGACTTTCACCTTCCAAAGCGACATCCATTCCCTCTCGTTGGCTCGATGATCCGACCGGCCTGCATCATTCCTCATGGCCGCGTTGTGCTGCTCCCTTCAATTAACCAACATGTAATACGCCGAGCGTACCGAGAAGTTACCCCGTTTGCCAAAATGCCAAGCCTAGAAATCCTCCTTCCCTTTTGTGCATAGAGGGATATTAGCAATCATCTTCACATCAAGAGGGGTGAAGAACTCCTCCAGCATGTCACTTTTCCATGCTGCTTTAGCTTGATTGATTAGTTCGCTCACAAACTGGGGTGGGTTTGGTTTAGCCAACCTGATAGGGCATCGCAAGCTTTCTGATGGTATCCAATTTGTCGTCCAGATTGCTGTCTTTTCTCCCGTGCCTATGCGTTTTATCAACCCCTCCTTCAGCACTTCACGTCCATCAATAATGGACCGCCATATGTGCGATGGGGAGGAACCAAGATCAGCCTCCAGAAAATCCCGTCCTCCTAGATAGTAGACAGCTTTTAGAACTCTAGCACTCAGGGAGGTCGAATCTTGTAATATCCTCCATGCTTGCTTCGCTAGCAAAGCGAGATTAAAAAGCTCCATGTCTCAAAAGCCCAGGCCACCTATAGATTTAGGCTTGATCATCTGGTCCCAGGCCACCCAACATGTCTTCCTCTTGCCATCCTTACAACCCCACCAGAAATTCCTCATCAAGCTAGTCAAATGCTCGCAAAGACCCTTTGGCAGTCTGAAACAAGACATCGAATAGGTTGGAACTGCTTGTGCCACTGCTTTTATTAAGATCTCCTTCCCGCCCGCAGACAAGCATTGTTCCAACCATCCCTCAACCCTGCTCCAAACCCGGTCCTTCAAATACTTAAAGGCACCGTTTGTAGCAGTTCCAACATCTAAAGGCATACCAAGGTATTTTTCACTCAAAGCCTTAGTATAAACCTCCAGCTCGTTCTTGATAACATCACGGATTTGCTGCTTAACGCCCTTAGCAAAGTGTATGGATGATTTCTCCTTGTTGATTCTTTGCCCCGACGCTGAGCAATACGATTGTAAGATCCCCTTCATCAACAAAGCATTCTCCCGATTTGCTCGAAAAAACAGCAGGCTATCATCTGCAAAGAAAAGGTGGCTCACCATCGAAGCTGATGGTGCCACCGTAATACCTTTGAGCACTGATGACTGAATTCTTGATTTTAATAGGCACAAAAGGCCCTCTCCTGCTAGAAGGAACAAGTAGGGAGAAATTGGATCTCCTTGTCATATGCCACGTGTCGGTCTGAAACTTTCAAGTTTGTCACCATTGAATAGAACTGAGAAAGAAACCGACCTGACAAACCTCATGATTGTGTCCACCCAACGATGGTGGAAGCCAAGCCGGCGCATTATAGCATCAAGATAATCCCATTCTACACGATCATATGCCTTCTTCATATCCAGCTTCAGAGCACAGCATCTCAGATCACTTGCACATTTCCGCTTCATAAAATGCAAGCACTCATAAGCGGAAATAATATTGTCCGTAATAAGGCGGCCCGGGACAAAGGCGGATTGCTCCTCAGAAATAATTTTAGATAGGAAAGTCTTCAACCTATTTCCCAACACCTTGGATGCAATTTTATATATAACATTGCATAGGCTTATGGGTCGAAACTGACCAATTTCCTCTGGGCTAGCCACTTTTGGGATCAGAACGATCAATGTTTCGTTGACACCTGATGGCTCCTCCTCGCCATTGAGAAGCTTCAGCACCATGGAACCATCGGGACCTGGTGCTTTTGTCGGAAACATTTGGAACAAAGCGTCCTTTACCTCTCCCTCCTTGTAGGGAACAAGTAGAGTCTTATTCATATCAGGTGTTACCTTAACTGGAACAGTGGACAGTACCTCTTCCATATTGCTCGTTCCCTCGAAAGCAAACAAATTGTTATAGAAATTGGTGACAATTGCACGGAGCTCAAGATCAGCCTCGGTAAACTACCCATCCTGCTTCCTTAGCCGTGAAATCTTATTTCTACTTCTCCTCTAGCTCGCCCTCATATGGAAGAACCGGGTGTTCTTGTCTCCAGCTGTTAACCACAAAACTCGAGATCTTTGCCTCCACATAATTTCCTCATGGTGGTTAAGCTCTTGAATTCGCTCAACCAGCTTCAGTTCCTGCTGGAAGGGCCCAATCGTCCTGGATCCAACTGCATCTCCTCTAGTTTCTTATTTAATTTCTAGAGCTCATGTCGTACTTGACCAAAGGTTGTACGCTCCCAAGCAGACAAGTGTCCTGACACACCTTTCAACTTGTCTTGCAGCTCTCTCAATGATTTTGCCTCGCCTTCCCGTTGCCAGGAGTCCGCAAGCGTGCTTGAAAATTCTGGGTGTATCTCCCACATTTGTTCATACCTGAACCTTTTACCCTTTTGTTGCTTGTGAGCCACCGGTCTCCACTGTAGTAGAATCGGCCCATAGTCCGAAGCAGCAGCAGCTAGATGTTGAACTTTTGCTTGAGAAAATCTGCTGCACCAATCTGCGGTGGCGAGACCACGGTCCAAACGGACACGACAGTACATGCCTCCCACCACTTTCTTCTCGAAGGTCCAACTGCGGCCCTCAAAGCCGAGGTCATTGAGTCCACATACGTCCACCATCTCTCGGAAGCCCTCGATCTGAGCTCTGCTCCATTCTTGAATGCCTACGTGCTCCGGTTGATGTAAAACTTCATTAAAATCACCAATACAAACCCACAGCAGTGGGGATGATGATTTAATAAATTTAAGCAATCTCCACGTCTTGTGTCGCTCACTTAGTTGTGCATCCCCATACACACATGTGAGTCTCCAGGGTTCTCTATCGCCCTCTTTAAGAACAACATCAATATGATACTGTGAGTATGGTAATATTTCCACTCGTATATTATTGTTCCAAAAAATCCCCAGGCCACCACTACGACCCATACTGCTGACAGCAAATGACTGATCAAAGCCTAAAGTGTTCTTCAAACTTTCCACCCTCGACTTGTGAACTTGGGTCTACTGAACACATATCACGGATGGGGCAAAACGCCTCGCCAACTCGCGAAGCTCTTTCACTGTCGCGGCATTGCTGAGGCCACGACAGTTCCAACTCAGGCAACTCATTGCAGCTGGCGGCACTCCTCGGGGGAGCCCGCCCTAGCCTTAACCTTTGCTACTTTCAATTCTGTCTCATTCTTCTTTTCCTTCGATGATTCAGCCTTCTCTTGATGGGGAAAGAGCTTAAGCTTCATGCAAGGCATAATAGAGGCAGCAAGATTTTTTAGATGATGACAAGTTGCTTCCACTCTTATCAAACCTCTGGTTTTAAGCAGAATTAGTACTTTATACGAAGACATCGTCGTGGGACGCACCAAATACCCAGTTCCAGTGCTTCTGCATCTGGCATAATTCTTGCTACCTGCATGTTCTTCTCCATCCTAACACCAGGGAGCGTTTTGAAGATTTCATAGAGGTCAAATAACTTCTCTTTATTTGATATTGATGCTATCTTATGGTCCTCACAGCCCAAGCACGTGACAATCGGTGCGACTCAAGTAGATTGGTCATCCCAATGTGTATTGTCATGAGAAGCCCACCAAAATCAAGCAAATCTTTCCTAGCATCCCAGCTTGCAACTGTATCTGCACACACCGATGGTACAGACCTCTCGCCTCTCCGCCTTGGCCGCGGAGTTCTTCACTGCCGCTTGTCGCGACGGGCGGGGGCCTGTCCCACGCCGCGACCCCTGGAGGGGCGTAGACGAGCACGGGCGCAATGGGCGGGACAGCGCGCGGTGCCGCAGAGCACACGGGAAGGGGGAATGGGGAGCCGCGCCGCAAGGGGCGGGGGCGTGGGGGGGGCGGGGGCGAAGCCGACGGCGGCGGGGCGCAGGTGTCGGGCCACGGCCGCAGCCTCGCTAGTGTCGAGGTCGCCCGAGCGCCGCCAGGGGTGGGAGGGGGCGGGTGCCGGCGGCGATCCTCACCGTCCCGGATTGGTGGTGGAGCGGCAGCGCAAATGGTTAGGGTTCGGGAAGAGGGGGCGGGGCGGTGCGACCTCGGGCGGGCGGAGGTGGCGCGGCCGACGGCGGCGGCGAAAAGGGCGGCGCCGCACGCGACCGAAAGGGACGCCGAATCCCTAGACGCCATGACCGCCTCGAAGTCGCGAGTAAATGCGTGGCTGTGAGGGTAGCCGCGATGTCCGGGCGGGATATTACGCGGGTGTGGGCGTGGGCGATGGGCGGGCGGCGGGTGGCGGCCGATCAAGGGGACGGCGTTCGGCACGGCTGCACGCTGCGCTGCCGGGCGCACGCGATCAGGCGGGGGGCCGAGGCGGGGCCGGACCGGGCGGCGCGTTGAGGACGGTGTGGAAGACGGGGACGACGCCGACGACGGGCGAGGGCGGGTGAAGAAACCCTAGTCGCCTAGAGAGAGTGAGTTGACCGAACACGGGAGTGCTTTGGGCCTTTGGTTTTGGGGCAAGTGTATGTATGCTTGTATGAGTTGGGCCATATCGTTGGGCCGTTGCATGCTGGGCTGTTGGCTGTTGTCTGGTGTTGATGATGCATGCGGACTGTGTGCGCTCGTCGGTGGTAGTCAGTATATGATCGCTTTGTTTCACCTCATCGGTTCGACTGGAACATGAAACTGAAGACGAAGCCGATATCCAAAGTTTTCAAATGTTGAAACCGAAGACCGAAAAAATCAACATTTTAACTCGGTTTGATTGGATTTTGGTTCACGGTTTAAAAGTGGCCAGCCCAGCAGCCGTACATCAGACGATCAGCGGATGGGCCACTCGCCGTAGAGTGCGGATCCGACACGATGAGTTTCCTCGTGAAGTGCGGGCGTCGGAGACAAAACCCTCCGCTCCACGTTGCAAAGCCACGGGTCCGTCGGTTTCTCGCCGTCAGGCCAGTGCGCGTGCGCGTCGAGTCCATGTCCATCCATCCATCCACATCCACCACGCCACCACCGCGCCCGCAAAAGCGAAGCGAGTGTACCGCGACGACAGACAGGCAGCACTACCCACACCACACTCCCGGCGAGGCGATTGGCCGCTTGGCTGCGACGCCGACGCGGGCGGTGACGTATAGCCCTGCGCTTCGCTTAGGCTTGGCCCCGTCCCCGCACGCGCCGATCGGGACGGGACGCCGGGGCGCGCAACGTGGCCACGCGAGGCTGCAGCGACCCGTCCTGTCAACGACACCGGCGTCCGCGCGCCCCGGTGGCTTTCCTTCCATTGGGCCACGGTTCTCCGTGGGCCTGCTGCCGGCGTGTGTTGCTGTCCGCGCCGAGCACAAATGGATTCAGGCGCGGCTCCGCGCCGCACTGCGCCTGCTGCATCTGCGTGGTCCATGCATGATATGATACATTCCTTTCGGTGACACCATCTGTTGGCCTGATCCAAGTGCGACGTGGTGCGCTTGCAATCGTCGAAGTACGAAGAGGGGAGGGCTTTACTAGACTGGTAAGTGCCCCACGCTAAGGCGCTAACCATTCTCGGCTTGGGTTTGGATGGGTTAGAATACAGCCATACAGAAAAAAGGGAGGCAAGGAATCCGGCGCACCGCATATGATATTGCTCTGGTGTTTACCTTTACCTTGACTTTAACCCCCCAAACGTGCCAGACCGACCTGGTGACACCTTTTCCTTTCACCGCCTCAGCTGATAGTTCAGTTTCCGGAGGTCCTTCGTTCAAGGGGTGTGAGCTGTGCGCCCCCGCCCACAGGTCAAGCAAAGAAACTACTCACTCCTAAAAATGGTAGTCATATTTGACAATGGAAAAAGTCATATAAAATAGACTTGGACCTATAATTTCTCTTATAGCTAGTATGTAGTTAATGACCAAAGAGTCAAAACCATCCTAAAGCCATTTTTAACACAAATCTATTGATGTAAGTTACATTTTAAACTTGCATATAATTTGATTAATCGCTGATCAAACTTTATAAAATTTGACTTTTCCTCTTGTCTACTACTCCCTCCGTCCCATTGAGTTTGTCACCTTGGCCTCCGTGCCATCTTGTTTGATCATTCGTCTTATTCAAATTTTTTGTATAAATATAATTTATTTTATTATGACTTCTTTTATCAACAAAGATACTTGAATATTGATTGATTTATTTTATTATTTGCATAAATATTTTAAATAAGACGGATGGTCAAACATGAAGTCCAAAAAAAACTAAAACGACAGATCTCCGGTGGGACGGAGGGAGTACCTATCATTTCTATGAGGAGGGAGCATAAACCAACAACACGAGGACTAGAGTGACCGATCCAACAGTCTCTCCCAAATTACAAGTCACACAAAACTCTGTCCTGCTCACCGTCGAAGCATAAGTTTGGCGAAATACGAGAATAGAGACCACGATCTGCCATCTACGCGTGCCATTTGAACGCCACGCTTCCTGTCTCCGCTGATCTTAGTATCTAACCATACAATGTTCGCCTGTGTGTTGTCACCTGGTCCATATATCACCGATATATTATATCATGCTAATAAAGCCCAACTTTCTTCACTGTCTATTGAAGTTGTTTGGAGCCATTTGTGCTAAACAGAGTACGAAGTAAAAATCAAACGACATCACCAAAAAAGAGTCTCTAAAATTGTGTTATGACAAAGGTTACATCGAGGGTGAGATGAAAAATAGTGGTTTCACCTCGTTATTATGCGCCTTACGCATTCTACTTCTTATAAGAATATGTTTTAAGAGCATCTCTAGCAGCTCCCCTTTCTCATCCCCCATCCCCATAAACCTGTCATATTGGGGAGATGGACCAATTTTACTCCTCCAACACCCCTATATGATCCCCTTTTATTGGTGATCACCAATATATCCTCAATCTCCCCTCATATAAAGGGGGAGTTGCATCTCCCCCAATAGCTGGGGTCCACCACTAACTTCACCATCTTCCACACCATGCATGACTATCACCTTTTTTCTGATAGGTGGATCCTATATATATTGGGGAAGATTATTGGTGATCTGTTGGAGCACCTCCCCAAATATCCTAGAAAAATAGTATTGGTGATCACCAATATCACTTTATTAGGGATGAAATATTGGTGAGCTGATGGAGATGCTCTAAGGAAGTTTGCACGTAAATCTGTTTTATGAAATAGTTTATCAAAATGTCTCTGGATATGTTGACTTCACTGCTAAAGCGTGGCCATGCGAAACGGGCTTTTGAAAAAGCGCAACGCCTGTAAACGGAGATGCTATGACCCAGGGGACAGCGCGACACTTTACGCCAGTGCCGCCACACGTGGCCCCTACGCGACAAGCATCGAATCCTCCCAAATCCGGCACACCACCCGCGCCACATCACCGCGCAAATCACATGGCTCCATTTGTTGCCGCCGAGCGCCGAGCGCCGAGCCCGAACCGACCCACCTGGCCTCCGTCCTCCCCTGCGCCGGACACACCGCGTCCCGCGAGCAGAGGCCGCCGATAAGGTCGGCAACCGCCACACCCAGCCAGGCCCGACCGGCCGGGCCAGATATATATAAGGCGGCGGCTCGGCAGGCGCTTTATGCCCCGGGACAGAAATATCTGTGCACATGTTGGACTCGCCCCGCACCGACGAAGGAGACCAATAAACCCACCACGCACGGCCACACACCACACACACAACGAGCGAACACAACAGCGAGAGAAAGGAAAGAAAAGCGAGCGGCTTTCTTCTTATCCAGTTCCTCGCCTCGCCGTGCGCGCTCTGCAGGGAACGGGGGAACCGGGGCATCTGTGGTTGCAGCGAGCACGAGCAAGCGTCATGGGCAGCGAGTGCAAGAGCCACCTCCAGCTTCACGGCGCCGGCGTCTTCGCCAGCCCGCCGCCGCCGCCGCCGCAGCAGGAGCAGGCGGGCGCCATCGCGCCGTTCGTGGCCAAGACGTTCCACATGGTGAGCGACCCGGCCACGGACGCCGTCGTGCGCTGGGGCGGCGCCGGCAACACCTTCCTCGTCCTCGACCCGGCCACCTTCTCCGACTACCTGCTGCCCTCCTACTTCAAGCACCGCAACTTCGCCAGCTTCGTCCGCCAGCTCAACACCTACGTGAGTGTTTGCTACTAGCTGCTATTGCTACCTCCTCTGCTCTCTGATCCGCTCACTCGTGTCGTGTGATCGTACTAACAGTAACAGCTCTACGGTGACAGGGGTTCAGGAAGGTGGACACGGACAGGTGGGAGTTCGCGCACGAGTCCTTCCTCCGGGGCCAGGCGCACCTGCTGCCGCTGGTCGTGCGCAAGAAGAAGAAGGCGTGCGCCGGCGGCGGCGGCGGCCGGGAGCTGTGCGAGGAGGCCGGGGAGGAGGTGCGCGGGACCATCCGGGCCGTGCAGCGCCTGCGGGAGGAGCAGCGCGGGATGGAGGAGGAGCTGCAGGCCATGGACCGCAGGCTGCGCGCCGCCGAGAGCCGCCCGGGCCAGATGATGGCGTTCCTCGCCAAGCTCGCGGACGACCCGGGCGTCGTCCTGCGCGCTATGCTCGCCAAGAAGGAGGAGATGGCCGTGGCCGGCAACGGCAACGGGTCGCCGCCGGCGCCCGTGGAGGCTGCGCCGGGCAAAGGCGGCGGATCGCGGACGAGGCCGCGGACCTGGCGCAGATCAACCGGGGCGCCGTGCCGTTCCCGTTCTCTGCTCTCGGCCAAGTGTTCTACTAGGGTAGATAGGGGGACAGGTGTTAGTGGTGGTGTATATACGAGTTAAGTATAGCTCATACTAGATACTAGATAGCTTTGCCTCCGTTTAATCAGCTACTACCTGCTACACTACAGGTATTATATTAGTTAGTACTAGTATAATAGTGTCTGAATACAAGTTAAGTGAAGTGTGGCGATTTAGGACCCGTTTGGTCGCTTGGCAGCGCTCGTTACAGCACCTTGTTCGTCTTCGTGAGAATGGTTCCTCTCCGGCTAAGTAGTTTAAAACTCTGAAAAGAATCATTTCTCCGTTTACTAAACTAGCAGCTGGAAGCTAAAAGATACATGTTCCTCACTGTTCTCACGAGTGGAGAGATCTTGCCGTAGGTAAAATCAGTGCGTATCGCCTGTTCCAAATTCTCCAGAGCACCGCATGAGAGGCCTTGAGCTAAGAATCAAGGTGTAGAACTCTTACCAAACTACTGTCATATGCATATGTATACGTATGTGGCTAATGTAATGTTTGTTATTTGTCTTTCCGTTGTAGAGCCTGCTGTTAACAGGAGGTCAAATGATCTGTTGCTCGTGTAGAACGAATCTTCAGGCTAGGTTCAGACCAAGCAAGTGTGCAAAGATAGCGAAACTGAGCTTTTTGGGCTCAATACTCTACCTCCAGCCGCCAGCGCGCCTAGTGTTTCATACTCTGGTTACGAGTTACGACGTGGCAACATGTCTTGGTGACATCACACACCATGGCCTTTTTGAAACAGTTTTATTTTTATTTAGTTTTGAGTGCTTTTGGAAGATATTTTGGGGCAATATTTGGATTGTCTCCAGCAAAGATAATCTGGCAATCCAGGACCACCTTTTTGTATATAATAAGTTCTGTTCTCAGAAAATGGGTCACCTTCCGCGGTCAGTGGGCTTCCTCTCGTAGTGACCCCCCGGCTATACTGGGCCAATATCAGTTATCACAGGCAGTCCCAGTCCTGGTCTCATCTGCAGTTTGTAAAGGGAATGTGTAGTTTTTTCCGCATTCCTTAGGAGTCCGCATATATTAATGTTTGGAGCATGGAGAAAATTTCAGGCACTATATTTTTTTCTATGAAACTAAAATGGTTTCTATAAAATTCATGCACACCCTACATTCCAAAAAAAAGCATACTCCATAGCTATTGGCGTGGCTTGCATAGAAGGATGCATTTGAGATTGATATGATCATCTATACAAGGAACACACAACATGTGCATATTGATACAAAATTACTATCTTTGGCTAGACTCGTTCAATCAACCTTGGATTGCATTACAAATTATTGCAAATTAATACATAAAGTGCTACTTTCTCCATTGCAAATTGTAAGTCATTCTAACTTTTTTGAAGAGTCAAAACATCTTAAGTTTGACTAAAATCATAAGGAAAATTGCAAACATTTATGACATCAAGTAGGTATACTGTGAAAATATAATCAGTAAAGAATCTGATGATACTTATTTTATATCATAAATATTGTTATTTTGTTATATAAATTTGGTTAAATTTGAGCTTCTTTTACTCTCTGAGAAAATTAGAATGGCTAACAATTTGGAATAGAGGGAGTGTTTCCTAACATGCCTCTGTCTGATGGGAACAAGAATGTTCGATCTTTCGTAAGATAGAGGAAATATTTTGAGAGGATAGAAATGTCTAATATATCTTTGGTCAAGTTTAGATTAGTCTCAATTTGATGAAAACTTAACGCTTGCTTAGCCAAGACACACACACACACACACACACACACACACACACACACACACACACACACACACACACACACAAAATTCAACTTTGAATCACAAAGGTATGAACTGCAACGCCATGTCTTCTCTAGTTATCAATTATGCACTATCAGATTAATCTATCCATGAAAGCTAATAACAACATATGAATTGAAGAGAATACTAACAAAAACAACAAAAGACACAATCTCAAATATTGCTAATATAGATTAAGCTCAGAAGTTGGTGTTCCACATACTAATGAGCAACAAAGCTAGTTGACGATAGATTAATTATAAGCAAAACTCAAACACTAACTTAGGTGACGAGTACTAAAATACATAATTTTAGGGATAGCCAAGGACCTCTAGGCGTATTCCTAATGGACTCCAACGTGATACACATCCAAAAGACGGTGGCACAACACTCTGACTAAAGATTTTGTATTGTTTGGACTTTGGACGGTTTACATGGACTTGTAACGAATTTGGACGTGGAACCAATGCCAAAGAAAGCTTATCTCTTTAGCTTTCTATGCATATGTAGAATGTTCAAAATGAAGAGTGTATGCAAACTGGGAGATAGTTTAAGTGTAGGATGCACCTGAAGTCTGAGGTGGACTCAAACTTAATAGGGATGAACATCCAATTTGATTTCTATGCCTATGCATGCTCTTCCTCTTCGCATCCATGCATGCTATGCAGGTACCTTTTGTAGCTGTTGCAGGGATCGATCTTGTTCCCCCATTCCCGCTGAAAGAAAGCTTCATGCAACCACCCATGCATAAAGGTGCATGAGGCCGATCTCTTCCACATTAAGAAGCGGCGGCCGGCCATTAGGTGCACCGGCCACTGTACCATGATGGAACTGTCCATATTGCCTATTGGTGCCAACCGTGGCTACATACTACGCTTCAGGCGGCATGTCATGGTCTCATGGATGGAGGCATACGGAGCAAAACCGAACCGAATGATATGATGGGCTGCACGCTGCAATAACCAAGCCGAGCAGCTAGCACTCCCTGATTTTTGCAGGTCATTTGCACTGGGGCGTACGTGTACCAAATCCATCAGCGGACGGCTCCAAACAATAATGTAATGTAACGCCGCTGCTAGGCTCTCGTTCGATTAAACACCAAATTAAACGGGCTCGAAAAGGTGCTTTCCGTGTCTGTGTTTAATCAGTACGTAACGTCGCCGTACCCGTACCATCCAACGGCCAACCGCTTGCAAATCTGTCGTGTGCTGGCCTTCATTTCGACCGCTTAATTGACTGATGGCTCTAACCCGCGCGTTTATCTGCCTGTCAGTCATCTCTGATATGATATCAGGACCTGCACGCCAGTGCAAGTCGCTTGACAATTTTGCTGCAAACGCGAGGAGGTCCGCGATGCAAACATGATGGCCCATACATGCACGAGAAGGGTGCCTGCTGTCAGTGACGTACTATTGGTCAAGAGCGATGGTCGTTGAATGAATTTAACCACATTCAGGGCGTCCGCAACGGCTGACACTAGCTAGGAGGATTGCTCAACCAATCAGAAGGAGGGAGAGGATGAATATTCGCTAGCGACGACGGAAGCGCCCAGCTCGCACGTCTTCCCATGTAGTCTATGTCACTGACGTTCTGACCACTTCCTCTGTCTAGCTTGTTTCTCCATTTTTTTATTGTTTTCAACTTGCTCCGGAGCCGGCGATTTACTGCTACCGTTGGGGACGCCCTTCATAGGTGCTTGTTTGAGAATGTATGGAGCGTTGAATATGGATCATGCCCTCATGAGTTGTTTGTCCCTTTACTGGCGATGCCTCCTGAGTCTCTGCCTCCGTCACCGTGCATACGGATAACTGTGATGGATGTCATTCGTTTAGATGTCAGTAACTGCTGATTTTTTTTTCGATAAAAAGCCGATTGCTCCTGCTCTAGCTCGTTGCCATCTAGATGAGTATTTTCGATAAGAACTTTTTTATTATGAAAAAAAAACCAATGTCAGCCAGTCGCAGGTAGAGCGTGTTGGAAATAAAAGCAATTTAGCGATGCATAAAATAATTCCGACAATAAGGAAAAGACCAACAACATGAATATGATTTAACACCAGCACTAAGATCTGAGGCATAGCCGCTCTATCTAGTGTGAACGACGTAAGAGAAACGAAAAACGAACAACAAAAAAAGACAAGACATCATTACGGTGGGGATATCGGCGCCAGAGGGCGAAGACGAAGACGAAAGCGCACCGCCGACGGAGATTGGGATCGGCGGCGGGCGGCGTAGGGGAAGAAGACGCCCAGCCGGCGCCGCGCGGGGCGCTTCCCAAAAACCCGACACGCCCCTACCCCGTGCGGGACGCGAGGAGACGTAGGCTTCGAGCCTGCTCTCCCGGCACCGATGGCACGTCGGGCGACGGATGGGGAGGACAGCGGCAGACAAAGACTGTGGAACGGGAAGAGATGAATTCTCTCTGTATGGAGGACGACGCCTCGTCCCTTATTTATACACGCTGTCGCAGCCTAAGGAAAGCGATTAGCCGCTTAATCACAGCGTTACGGTAATTGTCCTTCCGTTTGTACACTTACCATAACGTGAGAATAATTGCTTACCAAATAGGCCAGCGCAATTTTCTCCATGCATGCAAAAAATATCAAGTGACAAAAGGAGGCCGCGCACCCGCAAGGGCGGAGGCCCGAAATCGCCGGACCATTCACGCCAAGATGTCGTGCGTGCGCGCGCCCATTGGCCCGCCCGCCCGCCCGCCCCAAAGCGAGGCGAGCAAGCAGCTTGCCGCTGCGTGTGGTTCTTCCTTTTCCCTCTCCTCATCCATAGCTTCAACAAGAATGAGATAGCTCAACTATTTAAGTTGGCCTCACTTCTCTTGAAGTAGTAAGGTGGGACTAAAGTCCCCCACCTTTCCATATATACATGCATGTGTGAGTGGGCCTTTGGGATTTATATGGAATTGTTTGGCCCATGGCCCAAAACATCTAACAATCCCCCACCACATCCCAAGGGCACGCGAAGTCATACTCCCTGTACCACGCGATCTTGTTAATATACCAGCTATTCGGTGGAGACCGGTTAAGGTTGAACATCCACCTAGAACATCAAGATAGGCCCATCTCAGAATCGCATAATGGACTAGGCCTTGAATTGGCAGCTTTGGTGCGAATAGGCTTCACTTAAAGTCTTGATCGATACTAGGCGCCATCGCCAACCCCGCGAGTGGAGCGTATAAGTCATACTCCTAACTCACTTCATGAGCTTATTAAAGAATACCCAATTCTTATAAACTGCGACTAACAATTGGGCTCACATAGGTGTGTTTTTTACAGGGGATACTGTAGGGGCAAGATCTCGCTATAAAGCCTCGAGAACACATTAAGACAAAGTCAACCCCGCCTTTACGTAAATGAGAGTACCGCATCTCCAACGGAGTGGGTTAAAGGAAAAGGTTGTACTCTCCCCGTTAACCAACGGCTTGTTCTTCCCGTGTCCTAATTCACGGGATCTCCGATCACATAGGTTGGGTTACTGCCGAGGTTAACTCACATGGGTCTCAATCCCATCTCCTTCGATGCATTGTCAATCACCGTGCGTGATAGTCCCTTGGTGAAGGGATGCGCCGGGTTCTTAGTCGCCCCGGATATATTCCACGCCTATTACTCCGAGCTCCTCAATTTTCTACGACGGACTTCGCCTACGCTTTATATGTTTGCTGGACTTCTTTCCATTATCCCGACTATTCTTCACATTTGTGATCACTGTCTGATTATCACAGTTTATGAGAATAGCAGGAATTGGTTTTTCCACCATAGGTAAGTCCATCAAAATTTCTCTTAACCATTCAGCCTCACTAGAGGTCAGTATCCGGAGCTGTGAGCTCTGTCTCCATTGTAGATTTTGTAAGTATTGTCTGCTTACAAGATCTCCAAGAGACAGCGCCACCATCGAAAGTGAATATGTATCCACTAGTGGCCTTCAACTCGTCGACACGAAATCCGGTTTGAATCACTATATCCTTCAAGTACTCACGGGTACCTGAATAGTGAATTCCATAACTCATTGTGCCTTTTAGATAGCGCATTACACGATCAAACCCCGCCAATGATCGGTTCCTGGATTAGAGGAAAATCTACTCAACTTGCTTACAAAGAAATGAGATATCGGGGCGGGTTGCGCTAGCTAGATACATCAATGAGCCAATAATGCAGGAGTATCTCGGATGATCCTTTTCTAGCCTCTTATTCTTTCAAGTATTAGGCTAGGATCATAGGGTGTTGGAGAAGGTTTGCAATCCATATAGCCAAAGCGGCTCAAAACCTTTTCCACATAATGAGATTACAAAAGAGTAATCCCATTCTCACCCTTGTTAACTTTAATATTGAGAATCACATCGGCTACTCCCAAATCTTTCATGTCAAAATTTTGGGATAAGAATGACTTCACGTCATTAATCTCATCGATACTTGTCCCAAAAATTAGTATGTCGTCCACATACAAACACAAGATTACTCCTTTGCCCCCACCATAACGGTAGTACACACAAGTGTCGGCTTCATTTATCGCAAACCCAAAGGAGTCAAAGTCTGCTCAAACTTCTCATGCCACTTTGCTTAGATGCCCGCTTTAGGCCATACAAGGATTTGAGTAACCTGCACACCTTGCCCTCTTGTCCTTGTGCTATAAATCCATCGGGCCGGTTCATGTAAATTTCTTCCTCTAGCTCTCCATTAAGGAAAGCCGCCTTCACGTCCATCCGGTGGATAAGAAGACCATAGGAAGCGACCAAAGATAATAGCACTCGGATTGTAGTTAATCCGCAACAGGTGAGTAGGTGTCAAAGAAATCCTCGTCTTCCTTTTGTGTAAAACCTTTAGCAACAAGCCTTGCCTTGTACTTTTCAATAGTACCGTCGGGCCTAAGTTTCTTCTTAAATACCCATTTACCAATCGGCCTCGCAACCCACCTCGGTTTGTCTACTACTTCCCATGTTCCATTTGCGGTGATGGAGTCCATCTCACTACGGACTGCATCCTTCCAAAGAATCCGCATCCGGTGATGCATATGCCTCTGCAATGGTTGTGGGAGTATCATCTATGAGATACACAAAGAAGTCATCACCAAAGGATTTTGCAATCCTTTGTCTCTTACTCCTTCTCGGAGCTACAACACCGTCATCCCCCTCATTACCAAGTGGATCTATGATTGGTTCAAGAGAGGGTGTGGGTTCGTGAATAACTTCATTAGACTAACTCGTAAAGAACAAGTAACATTCATCGGGAAAATATTCTCAAAGAAAGTAACATCCCGTGACTCCAAGAGTGAACCAACTATAACATCCGGCGCTTCATTTAATCACTAAGAACTTATACGCCGTGCTATGGTACGCGTATCCCAAGAAGATACAATCAACTGCTTTTTGGTCCGAGCTTGCGTTTCTTATTAATTGGTACGCTAACCATGGCCAAACAGCCCCCAAATGCGCAAATAATGGAGTGATGGCTTCCCGACCTTTCCATCCTTCATACGGAGTAATATCACTATTTTTAGTTGGAACTCTATTTAGAACATGACATGCCGTTAAAATAGCCTCCCCCACCATGCTTTAGCCATACCGGATGTTCCTAACATGGCATTCACCAAGTCCATTAACGTCCGGTTCTTTCTTTCGGCAACCCCATTAGATTGGGGCGAATGTGGAGGTGTCCGCTCATGAATTATTCCATTCTCCGCACGTAAAAGGTCAAACTCATTGGAAAAATACTCTCCACCACGATCGGACCTAACACGCTTGATTTTCTTTTTCTAATTGGTTTTCTACCTCAAATTATAAGTCTTAAAACATTCAAACGCCTCATCTTTAGATTTTAGAAGGAACACATAGCAAGATTTAGTTGCATCATCAATTAAGGTCATAAAGTATCTTTTTCCTCCTTTTGTCAACACACCATTCATTTCACAAAGATCGAATGAATGAGCTCTAATACTGCTGCACCTCCCGCCTATAGCCTTGTGTGGCTTACGAGGTTGCTTTGCTTGCACACATGCTTGACATTTAGAGCCTTTGACTATAGAAAAATTCGAATTAAATTCATAACGGATAGACGCGACATACAACCAAAATTAATGTGACACAAACGTGAATGCCATATATCAGCCCACCGAATTGTTTGAATCACACACATGGTTCACAACTTTATTACAGAAATCGGAGAGTGAAAAGCGGAACAAGCCTCCGCCTTTCATATAGCCTTTGCCAATGAATTGGCCATACCTCGAAATGACTACTTTATTCGACTCAAATACCAAAATTGAATCCATCTCGACACAAGAGGGATCCACTAACGAGGTTCTTCTTTATTGAGGGCGCATGCTGCACGTTCTTGAGCCGCACGATCTTTCCCCGAAGTGAACTTCGGATCGACCGAACCAACACCAAGAACGAGAAGCATGCGAGCCGTTTCCCATCATGACGGTTGAACCTCGTGTGACCTGGTAGGAAGAAAACATAGAGATATCAAGTACAAACATGAATATTGACACTGTATCTATCCACCAATCATTAGATTGACATACGAGAAAATACACTAGGTAAAGAATTACCATACCCGCATCCGCTAGGATCGCCAATAGTCACGTTGGCAGATTTACGCCTCGCCGATTCTTCTTGATGCCCTTGCGTTCTTGCACTTCTTGGCGAAGTGTCCAGGCTCACCGCAAACAAAGCACATAACTTCATCCATGTTCTTCTTCTTGAACCGAGTAGTCTCGAACAGCCTTACTCGCTTGTTCTTGCCAGCGTCTTTGCATCACATTGGCGGCTGGATCTGTTCGGGTGCCTTTGGTGGAGCATCCTTTGCCCGAGCCTTCTCTTCAATATCAAGACCAACCAACGGATCCTCAACAGAGATCTTACGTCTTTTATGTTTCGTGAGCGTGGCAAAGTTCCTCCAAGACGGAGGCAATTTAGCATTAATGCCACCGGCCACAAACTTATCGGGCAAAACATGTCCGAGCTGTTCGAAGTTCCCTCACAATGAGTTGGAACTCATGAGCCCTGCTCCACGACCGAACGGTTTTCAACCAATTTGTAGTCGTGGTATTTCTCCATCACATACAAACTCGTGCCCGGCATCTGCAAAGACCGAACTTGTGTTCAAGTGCCTCCCACAATTCAGCAAAGACTCTTGATGTTCATGTAAACATCACACACCGGGTCGAGAGAACGCCAAGACGCATCCGACGAAAAATCGCCGTAGCCGCAGTAAACTCCTGCACCTCTTTCTCGGATCCGAGAGGTAGTGCGGGAGGATTACCCACGACCCAAAACACGCCCATAGCAGTCGGCCACAATCGAAGCCCTCGTCGCCACCTCTTAAAATTCACACCCGGTGAATTTCTCCTGTTTCATCGCATCAAGATATCCCTTTAGTCATCGCTAAATGCCGATCAGGTTTTTGGATTGTTGGAAATAAAAGCAATTTAGCGATGCATAAAATAATTCCGACAATAAGGAAAAAGACCAACAACATGAATATGATTTAACACCAGCACTAAGATCTCGAGGCATAGCCGCTCTATCTAGTGCGAACGACGTAAGAGAAACGAAAACGAACAACAAACAAAGACAAGATATCATTACGATGGGGATATCGGGCGCGTAGGCGAAGGCGAAAGACGAAGACGTAGCGGCATCGTCGACGGAGATCGGGATCGGCGGCGGCGACGTAGAGGGAAGAAGACGCCCAAATGAAAGAGCGCGACGGCGCTTCCCAAAAACCTCGATACGCCCCTACCCCGCGGGGACGCGAGGAGACGTAGGCCGGAGCCCGCTTCCCCGGCACCGATGGCACGTCGGGCGACGGGATGGGGAGGACAGCGGTAGCGCAAAGACCGCGGGAACAGGAAGAGATGAATTCTCTGTATGGAGGACGACGCCTCGTCCCCTTATTTATACACGCGCCGCAGCTAAGGAAAGCGATTAGCCGCTTAATCACAAATAAGTTACGGTAATTGTCCTTCCGCTTTGTACACTTACCATAACGTGAGAATAATTGCTTACCAAATAGGCCAGCGCAATTTTCTCCATGCATGCAAAAAATATCAAGTGACAAAAGGGGCCACAAGACCCGCAAGGGCGGAGGCCCGAAATCGCCGGACCATTCACGCCAAGATGTCGTGGCGTGCGCGCCCATTGGCCCCGCCCGCCCCCGCCCCGCCCCGAAGCGAGCGGCGGCGAGCGCCGTGTGGTTCTTCCTTTTCCCTCTCCTCATCCATAGCTTCAACAAGAATGAGATAGCTCAACTATTTAAGTTGGCCTCACTTCTCTTGAAGTAGCAAGGTGGGACTAAATTCCCCCACCTTTCCATATATACATGCATGTGTGAGTGGGCATTTAGGATTTATATGGAATTGTTTGGCCCATGGCCCAAAACATCTAACAGAGCGTCAGGCGTCAGCTAATCGGATCGGATGCAGACATGCTAGGGGTGTTTATTTTGTGGAGTGTAGTTCATCGTCATCTCACTCTTCAATTTTTGTTTGATTTGTGGAATAGAATGAGAAATCTGTTATCATCTCATTTCTCACAAGCTCTGTTCTCTAGTGTTCTTAGGTACTTTTTCTCATTTGGTGTTTTTTCTGGTATGTGAGTTTGTATGAGGTTGGTCACTAGTTGATCTTCTTCTTCTGAACATTGTCCGTCTTGTAACAGCTGTGTACCATCCGTGATGATAGAGGCTAGAACCTTGGTTCCCTTATCTAAAAAAAAAAATTAGTACTACAATAGGAAATAGATTCATTTCACTAAATTCAAGCATTGGACTCAATGCATTACCCATCTAACAGTGTTCGGAGGTCTGTTGCGTTCAGGTCTTGTCATGGTCTTCTCAGACGAAAGGATCAAAAGGAACCGCAGCTTCTGGAAATGGCGTGATCAATACTAGCAAATACTTTAGTACTAACACAAGATAAACTGTACTTAGGATAAAAAAAATGCTGCACAGAAATGGCATCAAGAGCTTGGAAGTAATGGAGATTATGTGATCTCTTTTTCTGCCTGTGGAAATCCTCCAAATCAGTCGTCAGAATTGGTTGCCTACTGAAAGGCTGGAACGACGTAAATGATCTGTTGCACGATTTCTGTATGTAGTATGTAGATCGGCCTCGTCTACCGTTTGCCCTGGACCAGTGGATCTTTCTTTCTCTAGATTCTCTATAAAGAGATGCACGTAGCAGCTTCTTTTTTTTCTCTTTTGCTGTTACTGTGTATCCATCCATTCCACAGCACTAACAAGTAATATGAGTATTACCTGGGGACCTTAGATTCTATGTATTACAATATTACATAATTTTGTAGTTCATACAACTTCAATATGTCATGTACTTCAAGACAATCTCTTCTACTCCTATATAATAGGCCATGAGGCTCAGCAACAAATCAATTATTCCAACAATTCTAGTCTCCTACAACATCACAGTGAAATAAAAGGATGACATGTAGGAAAACTTAGACCTTATTTGGCAAGACCTTTTGAGCGGTTTTAGCTGGCCAGTTCCTCTATAGCCGTAGGTTTGAATGACTACCAAACCTTAAAAGTGAGAAACGTCTCCTCAAGTGAAACTCGTGGGAGATGGCGCCGTTTTTTCTATCTATTCTAAAATCTAAACTGCGGGAGTAAAGCCTCAATCCGTGACTCCTCCGGCTTCAGCAGCTCCTTTGGTAAAAACCCTTCACCGGCTCCGGACCCTTAGCTAACATGGTAGGCATCGAGATGACTCCTTCTCTTTCGGTTTCAGCCTTTCAGGGATTGGTGGCACATGGACAAGTGAGGGACGGCACTGAATGAAGATGCAGATAGCGAAAGAATTGACTCGGATTGATTGCAGTTTAGCATTGCGGATGGGGTACCGCATTCTGTTCAGACAGTTGCCAAAGCACCCTAATCTCACCTGTATTTTAATCGTATTATCCCAAATCAACAGCGACTGTTTTCTAATTTTCTTGTAGTAAAAGAATTCTAAGCACAGTGGGACATCTCGCAACAGTACCCATGAGGAGTACACTCGACCAATACTTGAATAATGTATATGGAATTATGGATGCAGGAGGCACCGACGAAGCCTCTAGAATTCATTAGCCCATGACGGCACTGATGCAACGAAACAAAGAAAAAGAAATGTCAAAGCAGCTTAGTCGTCATGGTATTTCCAAATATACCAGTTCCCTATAGTTTGGCGACCGTTCATGTATGTACGTATGAATTGAATCAAGGCCGTGCGGGGGGGAAAGGTGGCGGGTTACGGTGGACGAATGCAAGTGAAGTACTGAGGCTCTCGTCCTGCTCCTGTAACCAACTCCCAATCAAAAGGGAGACGAGCTGGCCCCGAGTTTCCACGCTCCATTACTAGTCCGCGGCCCGCCGGCCTGCATTCAGATCGATCGACCTTTGTTCCGCTCCAAGTCGCAACAGCGATTGATCATTGATGGGACTAGCTCGCGTGTCATCACTACAGAAACAGGCGATGCACCCTTCCCCGTCGATGGCTCGATCTCTTCCCGAGTCGCCGGCAAGCACAAGCTATAGCTACCACGGAGGACAGCTTGCATGCCAGCCGGCCTCTAGACTGCCGGAGCATCCGTCGTCTCTCAGCAGTAATAAGTGCTTCGAAGTTCGAACCATACGCTGAACGCTGCAACTACCAGACAGAGACCGTAGTGATGGCCACAGGATATGGTTCGAGGATGCCGCATTGTTCGTAGCGATATGCGTATGCTGTGCCATCGTCCCATCGATCGAAAGCGTATGCGTATGCTGTGCCATGCGTCGCGCCACCTGCTAATGCCACAACCGTCCTCACAGCGCGGCGCGCGAACAGGCCGGCCGCGGTGCTGTCGCCCGTCGGCTTGGGACGGTGACGGGCATTCAATGGCGCGAAGCAGGCAGCCAGGTGGGGGGCAGTTGAGTTCCCATATGGGCCATGGCCGGACCCTGGTCGTCTTCTCTCTCTATCTCTGCTGCCCTATCGCTACAGTTCCCATATGCTGAGTGCTGACTGCCGAGAGCGAGCGAGCAAGAAGTCCTTGGCCGCCCGATCCCGGTGGTTCAGTGGTGGCGGCACTCTATTACTGCGGTTGCTGTGCCTCAGAGCTGAGCAGCAGTGAATTATTGATTCCTCCTTTCGTGCCAATTAATTCTCCCAACTCCCAATCTACTCCCTGGTTTTGGTTATAAATATTGGCAGGTGCCACCTGCTGTGCCATCATCGTCTGCATCGCTCGCTCTCCTCTCACTGGGAGAACATCTATCAGCAGCTTTGCTCATTGGCCATCTTCGTCGTCTTCCATGGAGAGGCTCCTTGCCGGCCTACTTGGCCTCCTATTGGTCAGTCCCTCACTGCCACGCAGTTCATCTTGTATTCTTGTGCATGTTTTTCTCCCATCATTTGATTCACCAGCCTTTACATGTTTGGAGTTATGGACAAATATGAGGGAAGGTCAATTTGTTTCTTCAGTAATGGTTTCTTACATCACACTAGTACACGGTTGCTATCTAGTGATGCCTAATAACCCAATTAACATATACTGCTGCATCTGAATTTGAAAACATTCAGAAGATATTCAGATTAACATATATATAAGTTGTATGCTTGCAAATTCTGAGTTTTTTCTTCTTTAGAGTTCATGAGCGTTTTTTTTTCTTCTTCTATTGTTATATTATCGATGTTACGATGTTAAGGCTCTTTTCACTTTCACCCTAGTAATTGAATAAGGTAGACGATTTGTGATGCAAAGAGAACTCCTGTGGTTTGCATGCAGATTGCGTCAGTAGGAAGCCATGCAGCTCGTGCTCCGGATCAATACTGGAAGTCTGCTCTTCCCAACACTCCTATGCCAAGCTCCCTCTCCCAACTCCTCAACACCCCAGGTATGTATACTCTTCAGTAGATAGATGCTCTTCAATCCCCCTGCGTGTTCATCAGACAAACATAGGTAACACACCTCTTCAATCCCCTTGCTTGTTCGCAGCCGGAGGCACAACCGTCAACGTGGGCTCAGGCGGTGTCCACGTCGATGCTGGGCACGGTAAGCCCGGGGGCACGACGGTTGACGTAGGCAAGGGTGGCGTCGGCGTCAATGTTAACCCTGCAGGCAGCGGCGGCAAGAAGCCCGGTGGCACGACGGTTGGCGTCGGCAAGGACGGAGTCGGCGTTAACGTCAAGCCTGGCTACGGAAAGCCCGGTGGCACCACCGTTGGCGTCGGGAAGGGCTGGCGTCGGCGTTAACGTCAACCCTGGCAAGCCCGCCGGTGGCACCACTGTCGGCGTCGGGAAGGGCGGAGTGGGCGTCAACGTCAATCCTGGGAAGCCGGGTGGTGCCGGCGGTACAACCGTTGGCGTTGGCAAAGGCGGCGTCGGCGTCGGCGTCAACCCCGGGTACGGCAAGCCGGGCGGCACCACGGTCGGCGTTGGCAAGGGCGGGGTTGGCGTCCACGTGAACCCAGGCAAGAAGCAGCCTCCCGTCAACGTCAACGTCAGCCCTTTCGTGTACAACTACGCCGCATCAGAGACGCAGCTGCACGACGACCCCAGCGTGGCGCTCTTCTTCCAGGAGAAGGACCTCCAGCCCGGCAAGAAGGTGACCGTCCAGTTCGCCAACACCGCCGGCGCCGGCGCCAAGTTCCTCCCACGGAGCGAGGCCGAGGCCATCCCCTTCTCCTCCGAGAAGGTCCCCGAGATCCTCAGCCGCTTCTCGGTGGACCCGGACTCCGTCGAGGCAGCGGAGATGGCGCAGACGCTGCGCGACTGCGAGGCGCCCGCGGCGACGGGCGAGAAGAAGGCGTGCGCCACGTCGCTGGAGTCCATGGTGGACTTCGCTACGGCCAGCCTCGGGACCAGCCACGTGAGGGCCGTCTCCACCGTCGTGGCGAAGGAGGGCTCGCCGAAGCAGGAGTACACCGTGACCGGCGTGAAGCGCGCGGCCGGCGCCGGCACCGACGACGACGCCGCCTGGTGGCCTGCCACGCGGAGCCGTACGCGTACGCCGTGTTCGCGTGCCACCTCACGCAGCAGACGCGGGCGTACTCGGTGTCCATGGTCGGCAGGGACGGCACGGCCGTGGACGCCGTCGCGGTGTGCCACGCCGACACGTCGGGGTGGAACCCCAAGCACGTCGCCTTCCAGGTGCTCAACGTGAAGCCCGGCACCGTGCCGGTCTGCCACTTCCTGCCGCAGGACCACGTCGTCTGGACCCGCAGCGGCTGAGGCTAGCTGCTGGATGACCGCCGGCCGTTTGCATTGGTCACGCCCGCCGCCTGATGGAGTGATGGTTTCGTTTCATTGTGTTCTAGTAGCCTCTAGGCATACTGTCATATTATAAGGAGAGTTTGCTTATGTTTCCAGTACAGTACTTGGTGCTTGTATGGATGGTGTTGCCATGCCAGCCAGTATCGACCACCTGCTTAGATTCTGTTGTATAGTTTTAAATAAACAGACATCTCTTTTATGTTTACTGCTTTCGGCCTAAACAGACTTCTGTTGATCTCCGACGCTTCGTCTAGTAGACTACGCAGACTCGGCTACCTATAAAGCATGCACACTACAGGACGAGAACTGAACGTGAAATACTCTCTCTATCCCAATTATAAAACGTTTGATTTTTTTTTGCCAAATTTGACCACTCATTTTATTTAAAATTTTTTACATAATATTATTTTTTTTTATCATGGCTTGCTTTACTAATAGAAGTTCTTCTAAATAACTTAAATTTAACCATATTTACATAATTTTTTTAAATAAGACGAATGGTTAAACTTGAAGGCACAAAAGTCAAACGTCTTATAATTTAGGATAGAAGGAGTAGAAAGTACCAACTCTGTTCTAATGAAATATTTCTTTCATCTCAAATTACAAGATGTTTGACTTTTTTTACACACTTGTCTTATTTAAAAAAATATATATAAAATATTATTTCTTTTGTTATGGCTTGCGTAGTTCTTCAAAAATAACTTAAATTTAGCTATATTTGTATAAATTTTTTTTATAAGACAAATGGTCAAACTTTAGATAAAAAAGTCAGACGTCTTATAATTTTGGGTGGTGGAGGAAGTATAGTCTCACTTTTCAAAGAGTCTATGGATCTCAAGTTGAACCACGTGTATACGAAAAAAAAAAAAAAAAAAGCTTCCTTCGTTCATGGATAAATAAATTCTAAAAAATCAAACAAAAATAAGTAAATACATCTTAAAGTTTTTCTAAGTTTATATAGAAAAGTATCATGAACAAATAAGCATGAAGCTGAAATTGATGAGAGTTAAAATTCCAGAGTGACCACTAAATACAAAAATAATTCCAAAATCATCAAAAGTTCTCTAACTGAACTGAAACAAGGCTAGATAAGTTGAATGCACACTGACAGTCAGATGCAACAAAAGCTGATGTAATTACTGCTCCCACTTAATCAAATGAAACTGACAGTCAGATGCAACAAAAGCTGATGTAATTACTGCTCCCACTTAATCAAATGAAATGACGTTCCATATAGAGGGCTAAATGAGGAAATGTTAGATCCTCCTCTAACTATTTCTCTTCTATGGTAAATTCTGTTGAATAATTATCGGTTGCTTTTACATGTACATGTTTCCACATTTTCAAAGCCTTTGATACACTAAAATTCTCCCTAGTTCCATAGCAGACATTCGTGGAATTCCTATATTATGTACTTTCTTGCCGTGGCAGATAGAAACCATCACAACTATGACCAAGTCTCGATGTTAAGTCTGCCAGCCCTTTCTAGATCCCTGAGCCATTTTGAGGCATCCGCTTGTTTGACACCACCTTCTTTACAAATAACCTCCTCTAGTGCAGCTGTAACATCAGAAGGCATTTTCGTCGAAGAGCCCGCAATGTAAATCACTGCATCGGACAGTAATAAGTTCCACACTCTTGAACTCTGTTCCTTTATCTTATGTTGCACATAGATCTTTTGAGGCTGATCCCGGGAAAAAGCAACAAATAAACCACCACCCTTTTTCGATGACAACACCCCCTCATCCTGGGCATGAGTTAACCAGAAATCCTTGTACAGAAAATCGTTGTCTTGATTTCTACAGCCAAAGAAAAACAGAACCGGGGCTGTTGGTTCTGCTGCAGCCTGTGCAGCCCTTTCCTCCACAAATGCACGGAATGGTGCACACCCTGTTCCTGGTCCAATCAACACGAGAGGAACCAATGGACGTGGAGGAGGCAGGGATCCTTGGTGTATCCAACACGGGATAAGATTGTCTGCACACAAGCATAATGTGAGAGGGGGTAGATGACTGTTTTGGTCAGTACTGAGCAGCATAGCTACAATAGCTAACTGAAGTTAAGCAGAAGCAGAACATACCTTTATTTGGATTGAGCCTGGCCAGCCATGTAGAGCACAGTCCATGCCGGGTTCTCTTGAATGGAGTAACCCATGATACAATGCTAACGGTCAAATGAATTTGATTTGGGTGTACCAGTGGGGATGATGAGATGGAAAAGGCTCTTTTCTTCAGTGGAGGAGTTAGTTGCACCAACCATTCAAAAGGCATTTGTACTGAAGGAAAATCCTCCAACACCTATAAATGCCACAGAATCATGTAACTACTGAACCATGGAAATGAACTGAAGAGAAAAAATGTGTATATTATTGTGAAAATTGTTCTGCATGCCACCGAGCCATCTATGGAAAGAATGCTGTTAAGAAAAATCTTCAGTGAAGCCTTCCTCACCTCTAGAACAGTCCTACTCTCCTTCTGGTTGTACTGGTAAAGAACATCTCTTCCTTCAGGAGAAGCAAAATACTGAAGCCTGTCCCTTTCACGTTCATTTGTTGCAAAAAAGCTCATAACCTACCAAAGAACATTGGAGTTACGTAAGCATTCGCAGCTGTCATGACATATATTAGTTAGACAACATATCAGACACATAGATATAAATATGTGACATCAAATAACAGAAAAGAGGTTATAAGATTAATTCAAAATATTGGCTCTTGCCTCGAAGAAATATCGCCGAGGGGAAGCTGACGCGACATCCATTGTCAAAGCAACAAAGGTCCTTAATTTGATGCGGTCCATCTGGCTATTCACAACTGAACCCTTGGAAACTTTATCCCCACTTCTCACACCAATCTGAGCAAACAAAAGGACATCCTTTCTCATTAGTTAACTAGATAACTGCAAAAGATGAGAAGATAAGAAAAATGCACATCTAAGGGCCAGTTTGGCAGCATTCTGCTCTGTGAGATTCAGGTGGAGCGCTGCCAAATGCCACTGCTACTGCTTGCTCTGCTCATGAAGCCTCCAATCATCTTGCAGTGGAAAAAACCCGCTCTCCACGCTCTGCTCCGCTCCCATTGTACTTCTCCACTACCCCGCTACCCTTCTTCTCCACCTCCCCCGCCCCTCGCCTCAGCCACCAGGCCACCACCCTTCTCCCCTGCAACCTTTCTTCGCCAATTCACAGCTGGCTGACCTTGACTCATGGGAGGAGAGCACGAATTTTCCAGAGGCCGGCCTCGATCCATGCAAGAAGCTCAATTCGCCGCCGCCGACCCCGATCTGGCCACTCTAGCTTTGTGTCACCAAAGCCTGAGATGGAGCGACGAGAAGCTCTACCAAACAGTTTTGCGGGGACCTAGAGCGAGTGGGAGCAGGAGCTAGAGTGACGGGAAGTTGCATTGGAGCTCTACAAAATTGACCCTAATTATCGCCCTTCCAATAGATAAACTTTGTCATTTCAGGAAAGAAAGGTGTAATTGTCTAAACCATCTGATAAACTGATTGTAAAACAAAAAGGTTGTTAAGCCAGCTGGATTTACAGCTACTAATGGGGATACAAGTATTGGAAAATAAAGAAAGTTGCTGTAACAGGATACCAAAAACACAGTTACAAGTAGATAACTCTATTATACAGAACAAAATAGATCCACATACCGTTATGTAACAATCTGGATCCAAGTTACAGCGTTCAATGAAGGCATCGACAGCTGATGGATTTTGACTTGGTAGAATTTCAAGAGCATCACCAATTTTATAGCTGATGGCCTAACATGAGAAATATGCAATTATCTTCCCATTTCTGAAGTATCACACTTCATAGGAATTCATGAGAAAATCACAGTGTAGTATAAATGACATACCGAAGATGGATCTTCCAATTCAAAGTGGCGAACATCTCTATCAGAATCCTCCTTAGTCAAATGCTGGTTTTTTACCTGAAAAGGGTGTTCAATATCATTGATTCATTAGCAACAGAAACAATAAAGAGATTAGTGCAGAATCATGGTACATTGACATAACAGATGGATCATCATTTTCACCAAGCTTGTCTGTCAATCTAGTCTTTAAAAATTGACATCCAGTATCCACTAGTTAGGTTTGACTTTATTTCACCATTGTAAACATCTTGGAACACCAATGAGACCTTATACGGCCAAAAATATTTCAATCTTTTTCCAGAATGGCCAAGGCCGAATTTCATTACTAGTGTAACGAAATTACAAAGTTTGCATATTAGAAAAAACTTAACAAAAATATATCAATCTATAACATGTAACTTCAAGCTGACCTTAGTACTGCAATGATAGTGATTAGCTGCTATCTCGTTACAGCCTTGATTTGAGCTCGACTCAACAGTAAATCAAACGAAGCTCGAGCTAAGGCCAAAGCTAGCAAGCTTTTATCGAGTGATCTCAAGTAGCTTGATTGAGCTCGTGTTAGTTGATTTTCTAGCATGTTTATCTCCTTTCAAACTTACAAGCAGTCAACGAAGGCCCATGTCCCAAGCAACTACCGGACTAGCAGACCACAGAGCCCACTCCCGTGTCCATCCCTCTGAGTCACAGATGCAATCCCTATCCTAGCACCACTTCTTACCAGTGACTCAGTGAATGCTGCTTCACGTCATTGGCCAGTGACAAGACGACCACCACACTCCTCACTCTCCATGCCGGTACCCTCTGCCATCGACCATCATGCCTCTGTCCCCTCATGGCCTAACCACCCCTTTCGCAGCTAGAAATGTACTGCACTGCCATGTTCAACCCCACAAATATCCAGGTTAAGCTCCTGAAGAGTGAAGACCTCAACACAGATATACTATTTCTCGAATTTGCTATCTTATTCTTTTCCTTTGTCCACTCGACCGTTTTCTAAAGCATCCCTAGTTGTATCTTTGGACTCTGAATTTCTTGTTTGGGATCGTGTCTTCCTCCATCCTCCCCATGACCAAGATGTCAAAGTAGATGCTGGTGGCGAGTTTTTCAGAGCCAAACTCGAGCTCCACTGCAAGATTGAGTGGGATCCTGAGCTTGCTCAGGCTCAGCTCGAGAGCATGACCAGCTCAAGCAATTAGTAGGTAAGTTCGCTTGAGCTTGGTTCATTGACAGCCCTATTTGGGAGGCACGTGTCTTTTTCAACAAATGAATTTTGTGAGTACTCTAGAGTCCAGAAAATAGTTTTTTTAGTACCACTGGAACAAAATTTAAATAATATCCATGACTAGAAATGATCAGTAAGCTGTAATTATTATGGTTTCAATGCAAAGGAAAACTAATTTAGATATGAAACTATGAAACAAGGATTACCGATAACAACGATTCAAATTCAAGTTGTAGAGCATATTACATACCATTTGAAGCATGTAAGGTGGCTCTCGATCAGCATGGAACCGTAGTGCAGGGGACATTGATCTTGCACTACTTATTACTTTACTGGGGTCTGTGAAATAGACAATAGCTAAATCATAAACAGGTACACTACAAAATAGAGCATACCAGTAAATAGTATCCAATTCATCCATTCATACCTGAAAGTATAGGATCTTGTGGAACTTCATTGGAAGGGTAATAAATCACATGAACTTTTGGATTCCCCAAAATACTCAAATTAGAATCATTGATGTCAGACACTCTAGGTAAGAGTGACGGATTAATTTCATTCAGAGATTTCCACATAGATAGCAACCAAGGATCCAAAGCCCCTTCATATCTGATGTTGCACAACGAAAAAAAACATTAAAGTTGAGAAATGTTTCTTAGGGAAAAGAAAATGACAATGTACAAATTTTACAACCACAAGGTCACAATTATTTACACAAAGCAAGTGAGATATTAAAATCGTACCCTGAAGGATGTTGGTCATCTCCCAGACCTATCTCTAGAATTGGTTCTGCACCCAGATGTAAAAGCCTTCTATCGAGCTTCTTTGCAGCAAACTGCAATAGTAAACACACTAATGAAAGGCAGACAGAAACAAGAGGACCATTGCAAACCAGAAGCCATGACTTATGAGAAGCATATTACAAGCTTACAGCCTTGGTTTGATTGAAATAAGATATAAATACAGATAAGATTACAACAGAATGTATGTTTACAATATACTCACTCCGTTCCAAAATTATAACACATTTTGGCTTTTCTAGACACATTGCTTTTACTATGTATCTAGACATAATGTATATCTAAGTGCATAGCAAAAGCTACGTATCTAGAAAAGCCAAAATGTCTTATAATTTGGAATGTAGGGAGTACAAAAGGAAAAGTTACAATATTATGTTGACTGTTGTGGTACATGCAAATGTTATCTGTAGCTGCTACAGTGGTTATATTAGAACTTAAGAATATACTAGCTTCAGTTTACAAGCATTCATCTAAAATAGTACTGGGACTAAAAAATAACTTTACATCTCCCCCAAATTATGGTGGTTAACACTGGATTGTTCATCGCAACCACCCAAAGCAAAAGGAACAGAGTAAGCAGTATATGTCATTATAACCATATACTATTTTCTAAAGATGCACAGTGTGGAACGTTCTTCTGGCAATAAGTCACTAAAATGTAGGCAATTAACTGCAGTTATTTCAACAAATCTACACACATTATCATACTGATGGCAACATATAATGATTATTATCAAGCTCAATTACCCAGAAAAAAGTCTCACATTGTACTTCTGGTAGCCTGAATCCCCGAGTCCAAACACTGCATGATGGATCCCCTGAAGCCATTGTCTGTCCAGATCCTTCCGAAGCAGGTATCTCCAAAACCCCTGCCCCAACATCCAACCCAAAATCCAAATAAGCAATTCAGACGGCTGGAAATAATCTAGTGGACCAAAATGTGCAGACCTTCATGGAATCCGGGGGATCGCCCTGCCCCGTGGTGGACACGACAAAGACCACGAACCGCTCGCTCGGCAAGCGACTCTGCACGAACAAACAGAGGGCATCACATTCTCACATGCACGGGTTGTTTGGCTGAGAGCTTTAAGTTTTAGAGCTTACGGGATCGAAGCTGTCCATGGAGAGCACATCGACGGCCGGGCAGCCGCCACGTTCCGCCTCACGGCCGATACGCTCTGCGGCGTCCATGGCGTTCCCAGTTTGTGACGCGTAGAGCACGAGGAGGCGGCCGCTTGAGGACACCGCTGAGTCAGCCTCCGCAGACGAGGGCGCCATGGTGTACGAGGTCAAAATCCGCGGCCTGCAAGTAACCTAGCGACGGGCGACGGCCAACAGGCGCCTCAATCGGTTCACTCCGCCCAGGTCACGCAAGCTCCTGCCACCACTGCAGCGGTTCACCCGTATGATCGCCTACCTTGAGCTTGGTGCTCGATTGTGTCCGGCGGCGGCGACGGCGGCGACACCGGTTGCGAAGCGAGGCTGCGAGATGGCAGGGTAGCAGGGCGAAAGAGAGTTGCTTTATTGCTCTGTTGACCATGACAAGGCCCAACCTATATATGACTGTTGGGCCTACCTCGGGCTGGATTCAGAGGTGTCTCTACGCGCCTCGGCCCGGTCCGTCGTGGTGCAGTGTAGCCTTTTCACATGGGCTCATTCTTTGGTGGCCTCCCCTAGGTCTCAGCTTTCAAACACTTTCAGAAAATCACACATCTCTGGGGGGAAAAAAAACACTTTCATAAGTTTCTAAGAGCCTCTGCTAAAAAATAAGTTTCTAAGAGAATTTTTTAATATATTTATATATGAATCACAAAATGTACAAATATGACAACAAAAATGATACAGAAACTTGAAATGCATGAGAAAATTCCAACATGAGAATTTGAATAGTGCGGTAAATAAATGGGAAGTTTCCACATGTCCGGTCACATGCCAGGGTTTGTTTGCAATGCATAAATTTTAATAAAACAATTCAATTTCACAAAAAATCAAGAAAACAATTCTCATGTTTCAAAGTCCAAACAAACCCTTAGTTTTTCTCAAAAACTCTTGATGATTCTTGTTGATTGTTCCGTCTGTTGGCAACTATATTTATCCTTTGGCTCGACTATAATAATAGACGATTGATCACAAAACTCATGTAGAAGAAGTTGGATAGAAATTCCTAATATCTAAAGAAATGCATTCTATATAGAAATCTAAAGGAGTATCATATAGTGCAATCCACTAGTACAGAAAATATTTCTCTTGGCGCTAGGGTTCCATTTGTACAGGCGGTTTCTTTTAACGGACGCCAGTGCTAAAAAAAAATACGTGGAGTCAGATTTAGAACCACCAGTGAAAATACATTAGCACTGGCGGTTGGCTAAGAAAACCACCAGTGCTAATGGCTCTATTTACACTGGCGGTTGGCTTAGCCATCCGCTAGTGCTAATACCCATTTACACTGGCAGCTGGCTAAGCCAACCGCCAGTATAAATAGAGCCATTAGTACTGGCGGTTTTCTTAGCCAACCGCTGGTGCTAATGCATCTTCACTGACGGTTAGCTAAGCCAACCGTCAGTACTAGGCCTGTTATAAATATCCCTTCTTTCTCACCGATGAGCACTGTGTCTCGCGGCCAACCTTTCATTGTTGGAGATTTGGAGGTCTAGATTTCGTAAAATACAAAGGGAGGAGGTTTTGATCTTCAATTCTTGGAAGGACGTTGCTAAGAAAGTTTAGTTTATGCCCCCTCTTGCTTCTTTTTAACCATTATTGCTCAATTCTAGCCACTTTTTGGATCTAGGGTTTCACCATGAGTGAGAGAGGAAAAAAGCTAGGGTTTTGTCTCTATTTGCTTAGATGAGGTGGTTCAAGATGGATTTTTGATGTCTCTCCTAGCTCTTTTGTCATGATTGTTTCTCGATTGGAGTTTATCCTCTACTATAGATTTAGTGTGTCATGAATAGGTTCATTTAGAGAGAAGAAATTGAAGATTGCTTCTTATTTAATTGCTAGGGTTCATTTTTATTAGGATTAATTTAATTAATTAGAGTGTATCCACTATATCTTTTTATCTCCACTGAATTGCATGTTCCGACTAGGCAAACTTTTATTGCTCCGGATCGGAGCATGGAAACTACTACACTACACATATGGATGCATATAAATCATCGAGCAAAATACATGAATGTGCGCATATCATATCATGGAGGAGAGCAACAATATAATAGTGACACACAGTCACTTCCAACGGATTTCGTACCTGTCCTAGAGATGTCGTGTAACACAGAGCGCTTGTTTGTCGGGACACGTAATCCCCTACTGCGCTAGTATTATGTAATCATGTCTAAGTCGTCACTCGTCAAGCACGCAGCATTGGATCGGACTACCTATATACAGTACTATATAAATATGTGTACTTGCATATAAGTACTCATTTTTGTTACAGCTTCTTGATGACAATGCGATCAGGAGCTTATCAAGAAGGACGACGTACATGCGGCGTGCGCCCCGTGCTCGCGCGGCGCCTCACCAAACACGAACTACCAGTCCACAGAAATGAAAGAATGGATGCTTCTATTCCATCGCTTTGCATATAGTACTCAACTAAGCTGCACGGATAGATCAAGAAAAGCTGTGTTCCAAGGAACCGAACGTACGTTGTACGCGCTATAGCTCGATCACCATTGTTTGCTCCAAAGTAACAAGACAGAGAATAACGTACGCGAGCGAGTGCCGTTTCATTCAGCTTTACTAATCTCCTTCGTGATGAAACGTGTGCTAGTTGCTCATCATCTCCTCCATTTTTTAATCTTTTTTTTGTTCTTTCCATTTTTAATCTTTATTTTATCTACATCACTATGGGCCGGCCGGCAGCAGTCTGGAGCAAGCCTCCGATCCATGCATGCATCGGCGGGCCGGATCGGAAAGAAAAGGGTGTGTAATGCCTACTACAGGAGTATACTTGCCTAAGGCGGGGGGCGGGCGGACGGGGCGGTTGAACGGATTCAGCAGCCACCAGCATTCCAGCATCAGGCAGCAGCAGGGTAGTTGAGATATATATGGTTGCTCACTTGCTCGATCATCTCTCTCTCAGTCTCTCTCTCTCTGCAGGCTTTGCGCGTGCACGTTTACCCAACTAAATCTCCATCTCATCTTCTGATATGATGGTGCCTTCTCGTTCACTCACACTTCAGCTAGCCGCCGCCCTGCAAGGGCCGTTGGTTCTGGCGACGAGTTGCTGCTTCTATAAATCTCAAGACATGTTGTCTCGGCTCTCAAAGGTGCCTACACGTGACACGTCGTCCCACTAACTAGCTAGAAGCAACGACGCAGCAGGCGCCCGGCCGGACGGACGACGAGGGATTCAATGGACAACCAGCAGCAGCTGCAAGGAGACGACGAGTCGTCGTCGTCGCACGCGCTCCCCAGCTTCCCCTACTTCGCCGTGCCGTCGCCGCCGTTTGCGGCGCCGCCGCCGCCGAGCTTACCGCCACCTTCTTCGGATGAGCAGCACAGTACCCTCATCGCAGCGCTCCAGCAGCAGCAACCGTCGCCGGCGTGCAATAACAACGACCTTCTTCCTCCTCTGGGTCATCTGGGGCCTGCTGAGCAGTTAGCGGCGGCGGTGGCGCCGATGATTCTGCCGCCGATGGTGGACTGGTCGGCGCTGCTCCAGCAGGCCAGTTTGATGGGGCCCGGCCTCCTACCGGGACTACTACAGCAACAGCAACCGCCCCAGCTGGCGGAGTCGTTGGACCAGAGCGGGGAGAACGACGGCGGCGACGCGGGGAGTAGTAGCAGCAGCAAGGAGAAGCAGCAGGCCAAGGGCACCGGCGGCGGCGCGGCCGGGAGGTCTGGGAAGAAGAAGAAGGCGAGCAGGCCGCGGTTCGCGTTCCAGACGAGGAGCGTCAACGACATCCTGGACGACGGCTACCGGTGGAGGAAGTACGGGCAGAAGGCCGTCAAGAACAGCGAACATCCCAGGTTCGGTCGTCGATTTCCATTCTCCATGCATGTTTTCGTTTCAATCATTTCATCCATGCATGCACCAGTCAGCTTTAATTAATTGATTTCATGCACCAGTCACCTTGATCGGGCGCATGCATGGCGCATCGATTCACACACGGATCAATAAAATCAATTGCATGCATAATCGATATCGCATCTGTACTATAATAACTTGCTGAAATATGTGGTTGCACATGTAACATATGCGTTTCGACTTGCATGCATGTTTGCATATATGCATGCATTCAGATGTCATCAGGTCATCATTTTGCATCATCTCGCTTGCAAGTTGCAAAATTTAGAAAACAAATCAATGGACGGAGGTTCAACGCTCCCGAACTAACTTGCATGCCCAGCATGGGTACGGTCTTTCATGTGTGTCAGTGTGTGCACTAAGCCGAGTCGTGTGTCAGCTTGTACTATTATTTTGCTATTGATATACATGCCCTGGTTATTTTATTGGATATATATGGTGTGCGCATGCATAATGCCATGACCGTAACTATGGCTATAAACCCGGCCGGGCGCCTAGTTTTGTTGTTCGCCAAATTTCTATCTACACATCTACTTGCTTATCCGCACATCAAAATGACAACATCCATGTGGTTCATCTAGCTAGTCGATGGCCTGGAAAGACACTACTTATGATGACATCACTTCCTCCATTTTAAATTATTATTATTGCTTACTTTTGCTTTGTGCTAAGTCATACTTTCTTAGACTTTAGCTAGGTCTATAGAAAAAAATATACTGACTTCTACAGATTCAAACAAATTAATGCCCAATATTCATGACTGGAATTTAATGACAATTTGGTATTATAGATGTCATTGAGCATTTTTCAGTGAACTTGAACAAAATTAAAAGTTCAAGAAGTTTGATGTAGCATAAAGCTAAAAGTAACTACAATTTGAAAACAAGAAGGTATATTAATGATTTCCATAGAGGAATAGAGCATGCAACATGATGCATGCCTTTAGTACACAAACCGTTTTTGTGTTGACGCCTCGCATGTTTTCATCGGTGGTTCATAAAAGGCAGGCCATGGTAGAAGCCAAAGTGTGAGACCATGGATACGAACCGTGTCAGTGTAAACGTATATAGTAGTGCTTGGCTTAAGGGTCTGTCACTATAAATATTGGATTATGCTCGTAGTAGCCTGAAGAAACCTGCTAGTGTAGATGCAGTAGCTTTAAGAAAACCATCAATGTAAAACTAATATTTACATTGGTAAAGGCCTGAAGAAAACTGCCAGTACAGATGTGTCTTACATTGCAATTTTCTTAAGCTGGCTGCCAGTACAAATAATTAGATATTTTTTCCCAAATGAGCTAGGATGGAAAAATAACCTAAACCAAACTTATCGTGCTCGAAAAAGATCTAAAACTTTGTTGTTAACTACTTTTTTTTTGAAATCATTAAGTACTAGGAAATTTTATTTAAAGTTTTTATATTTTGAAATTTGAATTCTTTGAATCCAAATGACCTTGGAATGGATGGAAAAAAAAGGCTTAAACCAAAGTTGTAGTAGTACTCAATGAGATATAGAAATTTTAAATTTATTTTTTTTCATTTGAATTTATTAGAATCTCATATGTACATTAAAATGTCTGGTAAAATTAAGGATTGCATCAATCATTTAGTCCAAAATCTGCCAGTTGAAGACTCAGTTAAAAAGGATTAAAGTCTCACCAAACGCCCACGAGCAAAGAAAAAACCTTGTGATATGCAACTCGTGAGAAATGGCTGTACATACATATGTTTTTTGTGAATTAGTGAAAATACAAAAGAAAAAAAAATCATTTCTAAAAATGATCTATCTATTACGGGAACGTCAACTAGGCTATATACAAATGTTTGCTTATACAGATAGTTACAAGGACTGTTATAGAAACCAATTCTTCATGTCTCTATATATTGTCATTATTTGGTAGGACATGATCTTGAGCCGAAATCTACAAAGTACTTTGATCGTATTGTAATTGAAATGATTGCGCGTAATGGATTGAACATAAATATACTCTGTATTGTGCATGCAACATAGTATACTCGCATCGGATCACTCTTGCATTGTGAACTCACTCGAGAGGATTAAACCTCTCCTGCACACTGTAAACAATGCTTCAGTTAATTAAATTCACTACCATTACATAGTATTATAGAGATATATTATTACATTAATCTTGTTGGGGAAAACTGACGGGCGTGCGCCAACTGCTGATACATGCATGCAGGAGCTACTACCGGTGCACCCACCATACCTGCAATGTGAAGAAGCAGGTGCAGCGCCTAGCCAAGGATACGAGCATCGTGGTCACTACTTACGAGGGCGTTCATAACCACCCCTGCGAGAAGCTCATGGAAGCGCTCAGCCCCATCCTCAAGCAGCTCCAGTTCCTCTCACAGTTCTAACCGAAGCTACCTTTGGTCATTGTTATGTCCTATATAATTATACATACATACATACACAAGCAGACAACGTAATAGTATATATACTCCTAATGGACAAAACTACAGATGTGATATGTGTACTGTAGCTAGTATATATTATACAAAAGAGAGTACAAAAGCGTAAAGTGTTGTAACCAACTAGAAGGGGGAAGAAAAGGAGAAAAAATGTGCCTGCCTCCCCGATACTGCTGATCTCGCATATATATGCCATATACCTTGTATATAAAGTTTACAAATATATATACTGATGAGGTGGATGAACATATAGTGATACGAAGTCATTTGTGTTTTACATTTTAGCATCTAGAGTATATTTGTAGTTTAAGCATGCAATGCATCTAAGGTCAGTATCAATAAGAGATTCATCTGAGTTTTATTGCATTTAATACTATGACATTTTATCAAATTTGATGAATTGATAGGTTAATTATATATGAAAAAGGTAGAGAGAGTTTCATAGAGTTTTGTTATCAAGATGACTTCACAGTTAATAATACAAAAATTGATATGACAGTCTATGTAACTGTATTATGAAACTCCCCACTAAGATTGATCTAAGAGTGTGTCTATTTGATCATCACGAGCTGTCTATTTGATCATCACGATGAGCTTTGCAATTCACATAAGTTGTAGGCGGATAACGGGGTTCACACTAAAGCTCAAGGAGGTCATGGATAGTAATTATGGATTCCAAGTGGGGTTTTGAAAAGTTTAAATTTAAATGGGCATCAGGTCGTGAGAAGGTAACCAAACAGGTTATGAGACCTAATGCCTTAATGAGAGTTGGCTCTAATATATTGTTAGATCAAAACAAGTTTGCTCCGGTCTCCAAGTCACGTAAGGTGGGGTCTTGGTACTTGGTTAATAAACATAGACACATAGGGGATGGCTTCATCCATTGACGAAATATTCCCTCAATATGTTGGATGAATCGGTAACCAAAAATTAATGAATCAATATGGAATGTTGCAACCCTAATCCGTATCCATAAGTATACAACCCCTTCCGATCCCTAAACCATAGCACGCCACCTGCTTATCCCTAAATCACAACACATATTGATCCATAAGTAAAAAAGAGCCTAGTATACATGGTCTAGCTTGGCTAGCAACATGACCAATCATCTAGACATTCTGGTAAGTATTAGTTAATATTAATACAACATAAATGTACAAAATCAGCTACTAACATATAGAACATAAGTTGTTACAAACTAAAAAAAATCAGCTACTAACATATAGAACATAAGTCGTCATCACATAAAAACTAAAAACTTATTAAAAAAACATATGCACCATAGTTATTTTTTATAGACCTCATTATAAAGGACACAATGGTTCAAGTGAAATTTGAAAAAAAAACATTATGTATAAAAATCATCCATTTAAAAGAAGATAAAAAAACTCTAGCACAAAAAAATATCTAATTAACTATCAAATCAAATAGACATAAATTGTTCTGACCATTAATCAATATGGATGTTATAACACTAATTATTATGAATTAATATACAATAGCCCTTTTTGAAAATTATATATAATAAGTAATACCCAAGACGGTAGGGAAAACCCTATAACCCTAATCGATATGCCTGCGACCCTAGTCAACATATTTGTTTCAACCCTAATCACAGATTTCGTTGCAGACAGCACAGTGGTGCAAGCAAAATTTCAAACGAACACTATAACAAGAAGGTGTCGCATTTTGAAGTATGAATGAAATAAAAAAAAAGAGACCGTACTGGGCCTAATACAGTGATTCCTTCATACGTATTGAGCACAAAGCATTTTTTTGTACGTGGGCTGCCTCTCCCGAAGGTGTGCACAAGGCCAGCCTGGCCTAGCCCAGCTCAGCCCAGCAGTCCACTCGCGCTTAGGTTCAAGCGTTAAGTCCTGAGCGCGAGCGTGATGGAAAGAAATTGCGATGCTGCTGCAACCCTTCCCATTTGCGCGAGCTCTCCGCCCCCGCGACGACTGGTTGGCCCGTCGCTGCCGCCCTGCGCCAGGTGCCTAGGCCTTCTTCGGGCCCTTCGCCGGCGCGCACCACCAGGTACGCCAGCCTATTGGTCTGCCCTTCCTGCTGTAGTGCTGTAAGAAACCTAGTACCCAAGCCCTAACTTACCTTTTGTATTGGGATCTGATCTAATTACAAGTGTATATGCATGTATTATACCTACTAGTATCTTCGATTGTCTTGTTAAATTATCTGGTGTACATGTGTACACCAGTTGTACTTTACTGGGTCCGCCCCTTTTTCTGGCGCCATGAATTTCAGCTGATGAACTCAATTTTCTAAAATCTCATTTTATAAATCTAAATAAAAAAAAAAAACTCCATTTTTGAATCAATGTGTTAACATGTATGGTTTGCTCATTGCTTCATTAAATTATGTTGTATATGATGGCATGGATTACATGGTTGTACAGAGACGAAATGAGTTAATGTGGCCATGCAGTAATTCATATTACCATCCTGTTCTTCGGACAGGTTCCTAACTGCAGGGTTAGTGCACTCAAGCTGCTTATTTGCTTACATATCCTTTCCTATCTTTTGCAATGTTGCAGGAACAGGGGAAATTATTCAGGAGATCCAGTAATTGGAAAATGAATAAGGGCAAGATTTTCAAGTTGGCTAAGGGATTTAGAGGAAGGGCGAAGAATTGCATACGGATAGCAAGGGAGAGGGTTGAGAAAGCATTGCAATATTCGTACAGGGACAGGCGTAACAAGAAGAGGGATATGAGATCCCTTTGGATTGAGCGCATCAATGCTGGTACACGGTTGCACGGGGTATGTATTTATTGCAATCAACTTGTGAAAAGAATGGAATTTTAGCATTTGTTGGGAACGTATAATATAATAATAATCATGCTAATTTTAGACCATCTAGTTCATTGCAGTACTACCTTCCTTGCATTTTACTGTTAAAGCACTCATAGCTTTCTTGCATCTGAATTCTTGCATTTGACTATCAGGTGAATTATGGCAACTTTATGAATGGATTAATGAAGGAGAACATCCAACTCAATAGGAAGGTGCTCTCAGAGCTATCGATGCATGAACCTTACAGCTTCAAAGCCCTTGTTGATGTATCCCGCACAGCATTTCCAGGGAACAGGCCTGTCAAGAAGGAGGGTCTAGCAGCTATCCTGTGAAACATATTTTCCAATGGGTCACTGAATTCATTATGATCATCCCTTCCTTGCAGTCCAGACTCCAGAGTTAATAATCCTATCTAGTAGCTTGTATTACCTGGTGACTCATGTAATTTTTCATGACTAGTATTTCTGCTATTCCCTTTTGCTACTACTTCTGAATTCTGACTGAACTGAAATACCTAGTCACACATTATTGTTCTTTCGTCCACCATCAGTTGGCTTTATGGAGATATTATCCTCTGTGATGTTGACAATTTCAGCAATCAAATTGATTCTGATCAAGGTAAAAGAGATTTAACGCATGTGGCTTATCAAAGCTTGCAAGATTGTTATTGTCTGTTGTCTGCCAAGTTTTTGCATGCATTTTGAAGAAACTACACCAACCAAGCAGCCATTCTAAATGTATACATATGCTACTTTTGATTTAGACAAAAATAAAGGAATCTCTTTATGGGCCTTTTATTTCTTGTCGAGGTAGAATGTATGCTGGTTAAGAATGTCAAGTTTCACTTGAAAGACTTATGGAGCATACCTGCTTGATCATTGTGCTAGTTATTGTGCCTTCAACAGTTCAACTCCATACTACCTCTTTGGATTAACTACTGGCCATGGAATAAATCTTGGCATCTCTTGTAAACAACTTGTTTTCCATAATAAAAGCTTATAAATTTAAACTTCCTTCTGGACAAACAACTTAATTTGCCTTTCCTGATATGTATTAATGCGAAGTCTATTTTTTTTTTTTTCTGGGAACAATCTTTGCTCAGATTATGTGTATATTTGTGTTTGCCAGGTGTCCTTTATCTTGTAAACAACTTGTTTTTCATAAAAGCTTATAAATTTCAACTTCCTTCTGGACAAACAACTTTAAGCTAATTTGTCTTTCCTGATATGTATTAATGCAAAGTCTAATTTTTTCTGGGAACAATCTTTGTTCAGATTATGTGTATATATTGTTTGCCAGGTGTTCTTTTTCTGTGTAGGTCATCAGATTATGTAGAGCCCAAACCTATACCTCATTATGTCATTAGATCGCTAGGGCTGCACCTCCAGAACTGAATAATTGCATTACATGTGCTGATGTGCCTACAGTTTCATAAATTAGCAATCGAGACAAGATGCAGGGCTAGCTAATCGATTTGTCGTTGATGCCAGGTTGCTCAAATCGAATATGCACCGAGGCAATTTCTCAACGAGAGATGCTGCTACTGATCACAACATATCTCAGCTGTGCTGTACGCAAAGTGTTTCGGTGTGTACAGGATCTAGACTAACTTTCTGTGCTGGCGGCATGGCATAAACACTTATCCTTTCCTTAACAGAGCAAGACGAGAACAGAAGACAGAAATTCGTATTCGACGGAATGTGCGCGTCGCTTTTGTTCTCATCAAATCTGCACATAGCTTTTGTTCCCATGCAAGTGAAGTGAGAACGCTGCACGTCGATCGGACATCGGAGCAGAGCAGCAAAGCCGGCCATGCAAGTGGTGCGCTTTGAGCTGCTAGTTTCTCTCTAGCTGGAATGCACTACTAGTAGTTTTCATCAATGAGAATCAAATCGCAGCTCATCTTTGCATTATCAATAGTGTCTCTTGAAAATTGTTTATCCAAAACTTCCCTTTATTTTCGGCGCCTTTACAGGTTGCGGAAAGGGACCTTAGTCTCTAAGTATACTGGAATAAGCTGAAAATTTGTGTGAACTGCAGAGGAAGTTCATTGAGGTCTGCCTTCTTCTTCCTTTGTTCGTGTGCTGCTCTTCTGCCATTCGCCCCTCGTAGCACACTCTATCTATTGTGTCATACAGCTATAGAAATAAAAAACAACAAGCATAGATATATTGTGGTTTATTGTATTGGAATCGTTCCTTGACACCTGTATGTTGTATCGGAGGTGACTTGCAGAATGATTCTGCTGAGGTGCTTCTGAAAGCTCGATATTTCATTAGGTAACACAGTACACGTCTTGCTTTTGCTACGAAAAATTGGGGCCCGAAAAATTGTTGGAACGAATTGCATCGGTTTAGGTCACAATGACAAGTCTTCGGCACCGGTTGACATGCTGCGAATTGCCAACTATCCCATGCATTCCCTTCGAGTTTTGACCGGGGCAAAAACAGGGGATTGGATTTAGGTGATGAATTCTTATCGACCATGCTACACGGGCAAGCAACAGAAACCTCAACTGCTGGGAGAAGTCTTCGCAGAACATTCATGAAGACTCTAGCAGACGAGGACATCAAGCATAATCATGAATTGAGAGGTTTCTGACTGAAGTTTTTGAGAAGCAAAATCGCCACACTGTTCCATTATTTATTCCACTAATCCACTGAGAATCAGTAGGTGTGCATTTTTCTTTGTAGCCTGTAGGCTGTAGCCACATATCTCTTTCACTTTTGGATGCCATAGTCTACAGGTCTAGTAAAGGAACCGAATTTTGTCACCTATCTGCATCAGTTATCTTCGAGAAAGTGGAAAAGGAAGGTTACCAAAAGCTCAAGTACACTGGCTTCTGTTTCAACTCCTCAAACTCTCGCTGTTGACGATGGTAATTTTCAGTTATTACCGCCATGCATGAAAGCAAAGCAAGGAACATTAAGATAGATTAATGTCTTTGGAGCAGGTGGGGTTGTTCATCGCCAGGTCCTAAGATGGGTGGCCATCCCTGGAAAAGTGCTGCACAAGATCACCTGAACTGAACACGACGGCATGCAAGGTAGTCTGACAGCGTACCTCTTCCCTGACTGCGTCAACGTTCCATAGTTTTGCAGCCTGACTACTAAAGTCGAAATGCTTGGTACTGTTTTTCTTCACCTTTTAAATAATATACTGTTTCTCTTTGTTATGTATGACACTTGTCCTTAAGATCTTCAGTCTCACTAACCAAAGGATCGGATAACAGGTAAACCCACAATATGCCCACCTAACATTTACTGGTTAGTGAGATTCAAACAGGTAAACCAGCCGGCTTATATGACCAGCCGAACAGCTCGGTGGTTTTGTTCATCAAGTAGATACGGTAAAATAGTTGTCTAAATACAAATCACATAATTATCCTATAGTGATGATAATTACATATTCAGATCAAGGGTTTCTTCCTGTGCTACACTATTTGAGACATTGTCCTCTTCTGACTTGCACCATCCTTCCTGGCCATCTCCATCACCAGAGAACAGAGCGAGCTCACTAAACATTCTGAGGTTAGTCTAGAGTGTTAGGTGAGTCGATGGCTATCTCAGGAAGTCAGGATCAGGGACCTAGTTATTTACAAATTCTAAGCATCATTTCAATTTCTCCATTTCACGGTAGTTGATCTCCGTGCATTGTTCGATTGCGATCGCATTGCGCATGTAAGCCAGTCAGGTTAGCTTTAGATATGATACCCGCGTATAAATTAGTGGTAGATAGGTTGTCAAGTAGTAGCTTTAGATATGATACCCTCGTATTAGTGGCAGATAGGGTATTCTGAATCCAAAATACACATGTAAGCCTTTCTGCTTTTAATATTGCACTGAGGTAGTATACAATAATAATATAAATACAAATACAAATCAGTGGTAGATAGGTTGTCAAGGAATTCTTCTTCTTCTTCTTTTGTGCGGTGGTGTGTGTGTGTTGGCCTGTTGGGGGAGGTTCTAATCGCTTCTTCATGTACAAGGAACCTAGCTGACTTCTGAAGCAATTATACCCTTTGAACAACAGCTATAGGTCCTTTTCGTTTCCTCTATTTTCCTATCGCATTCACCTTTTATTTGTTCTTGACCATTTCACCAAATCAGCCTTACGAAAGGGGCCTTTTCTTAGCTCGTGGTAAGGAGCGTTGGTTGTGTTGCCCAGCATGGCATGCATCGTATATAACTAGGATTTTTTTTTTTTTTTTTTTTTTTTACCTCAAAGTCCTGTAACCTAATGACCTGCTCTCGGATAAAGGTTTTGGGTGTAACGTGTGTTGGATCTCATGGCGACCGACGAGTAAAGTTCCTTGTATTTAATCCGATTGAAAATGTAATGTTTAGCTTTATTCGTGGTCTTCCTGCTTTGGATTGCAAAGTCAGACGGTGAACACATGCACGGAACCTCAGTCAATTATATATTTTGCTTTATTAATCATCTTCCTTCGGTTTGCTGAATATCTGATGGCCAACTTTGGTGATTCTTTCTTCCTCTCTTTTCTTGAAAAGTTTCCATTTTGCAGCCACGCCTATCAGCTGGAATGCATTGAACTAGAAAGCAGACTGCAGACCCACACAAATGACGTACAGGTAGCCAATAACTTTTCCCTATTATAAAATTTAGAGTTTTTTTTATTTGATAATAATTATCCTCTCTCCTTGCATCCCACTGCATCTGCATGAACTCCATATGACTATTCAATTCTTGGTATAAAACTATCTGTCCTTTTCTTTTACATCTTTCTTTTTTCCTACTCATATTATGTGGTTGTGCAATTTCTGTCAAGGACAAATAATCAGTATATTTCAGTTTTCTCTTGGTAAGTTCCATTCCTCGATAAAACCACTATGCATGTCTCTCACAAACTGTCCAGTTTCTTGACCCTTATGTCAATTTAAATGTTGAATCATCTTATATCTTCTCATGTGGGTCTATAGTTGCATTTTTTTTTCCTTAAAAAATCACCAGGTTCAACACAATGTTTCTCATTTTTGCAGAGACCACTGCTTCCTCAACTAGCCGTTTGTCAACAATACTGTTGAAACGTACGCATAGGGGTTGAACAGGTTAAGTATTGAACTTAATAAGTCACCCTATCATGATATGGATCAACCAATTACACAATCCCTGGAAGCATATTTTGGCAATCCGCCAGGAAGATTGCTTGGATTTGTGAAACTAAAAGCACAAAGCACAAACCTAAGATACGTACAATTCTAGTTCTCTCTTTAGTCAAACTATCTAAAATTTAACTAAAATTTGTAGAAAAGGCATTAATACAAAAAGGTACACCATAAAAAATACATTCTATGATGAACCTAACCACACTTAAATTGATATAATGAATATTATTATTTCTTATGTAGATCAAGTGAAACTTAAAATGGTTTGAAACTTAGAGTAGGCTCCGTACTAAATTGCATTATTTTATACTTTTATAAGGACCGAAAGAGTAGCTGATCATAGTACTATTGCGAGACATGGATGAGAGACCTGCAATGCAAAGAGTCTTTAAGCCGACACTTGGCTTAGAAGACACTACAGCCGGTGCAAGTCAAACGCGCACCGCAGTCCCCTGTTCCGGCGCACCGCTCAAATCATCTCGCCTAGTCAACTAGCTCCCGCTCAATCATTCCTTCTTCGGACCCAGACAGAGGCCCTCCCTACGCTGCCGCCGTCTCTTGCCATATGCATGCTCATGCTCTCGCTGTTGCTGATGCTGTGTGGCATCGAAATCATGTCGCTTTGCGCGAGAAAAGCTCGCGCGAGAGGGCCTCGGCGCCTCTCGCCTTTTTGCGCCGCGTGGTTCGTGGCCGCCGGAAATACGGTTGCCGAGTGGTAAACAGGTGTTGCTGCCGGCCCTTCCCAGCCACGAGCGAGCGAGCGAGAGAGGGCGTGCGGCATGCGCGGTCGCCCCGCGGCGGTTCTGCTGCGTGGTGCGTGCCTCCCGCTCCGCGCTCCTGGTGTCAGTCTCGGCGATCACACAAGGTGCACCGCGCCGTTCAGGGCTGCGCTGCGAATGCCAAGCACGCGACGCCACGCAACGCCACAGTCCGGGGTCGCGAGCGAGATTGTTGACGGATAAGCTAAGCTAGTTGCGTCGACGCGACCGGCGGCTTTCCGCATCCACCCCCTGTGTCCTGTGTACTCGTCTACCGGACGGCTACCGGGATCCCAGAAAGTGTCCTACAGGCTGCAGGATCTGAAATTACAGCCATTCTCTCCTATTCCTATCCTAACAACACGTGAGACCGTACCAGACGAACATTACCGGTGACATATATATTGCGGTTCGCGGAAGCCATCCACCCGACGAACACACATTTATTTCCAGTCACTCTCTATATATGATAGATTTGATATATCACCCCCAGGCCGCAGCTGGATTCATTGGCGCTGCATGCCAAGTGGGCATCGATCGGTCAACTCCAGACTTCCAGTTCATGTAGCCATGTACTCGGAGTAGCCGAGTAGGAGGACAAGGAATTGCTTTGTCTCGATCGGTGTTCATGTCGTTTACTCCCTCTGTAGTCTGTTCCATGGACTTTGTCGTTGAAAAATATTGTCTCCCTCACAAACACGCTTTCTAGACGACATACTCCATGGGACGGAGGGAATAGTTTGTTTGATACGCACGCTTCTGTCCTTGGAAAAAGACAAAAAGTCTTGTGTGTCTAAACCAATAGCAAAACAGACACATCTATGTTTCGAGAAAACAGGAGCACCGTACTAAAAATAATTAATATATATATATATATATATATATATATATATATATATATATATACACACACACACACACACACACACTATTAGGAGCCTTGGGCTTTCAATAAAGTTGGGGAAGCCCTAGCCACCCCAACTAGCTAGTCCAGCCAGTCCAGCCACCCACATATGCAGGTCTGCTGACACGAGACCCAATTTGACGGACGTATAAAAACACTAGTCGAGAATACGTACAAACCTTTTTATCGCGATGATGCATATAAACCAGTGGTTTTGAGTGCATTAAAACCTATTTGTTTCCGCATACAAATCACCTAGCGAGTAGACCTTCCAAACGAGTGGTCGACACCGACATGCACGCATCCACTCGAAGTTTCTTTTGTTTTTTCACAATAATTCCTCAACAAAACATCCGATTCAAAAACGGTTTTCACCATTGAACTCCGACATTTTTTAGCGCCGATTCAAGATCCATTGTGAATATATTTTTAAAATTTTTTGAAATTCATAAAATTTGCATATTAGAATATAGAGTTATACGCATCCGTCTATGCATAAAAACCTCTGTGGTCGGTGTGCGTAAAAACATGGACACGATCTCGTCCTCTCTAAAATTTAAAATTTGAATCATGCCACATAAGGGCTGATTGGATGCATACATTCACTCGTCAAGATGCATAAAAAAGTTTTGGCATCGATATTGCATATAAATTAGTGGTTGAATGAATAAAAGTTTATTTTATTACTGCATATAAACGATAAACATTACAACTGATTATGATTGAATTAGAGATGATGTAATCTTCTCTAAAATTTAAAATTTGAATCATGGCATGTGAAGCCCAGTTAAATACATATAATTATAGGATAAGATGCATAAAAAGTTTTTAGCGCCGATGTTGTATAGGAATTAGTGTTTGGATGAATAAAAATCATCTTTATTACCGCATAAAAACCTCTCAATGTGATGGACATTCCCTTACACATGAATTGTACATCCCATGCAAAATTCTATGACATCAAACAATGCATATAGCCCTAGTCAACTAATGCATAAAATCCTTACAAATACACACATGTGATACTATCCATAATGGTCCAAACATACAATATGCATAGAAACTCCAGTGAATAAAAATATCAAAACCCAACTAAGGTTACATAAAAACTAGTACTTTTGCTCATCTCATCCAAGCGTATAAATCCAATTGGATTGTGCCACATCACGCCACTATCATGGCGTGGAGAGGGGAAGCCGAACCAAAATGCATAAAACATTGCTTTCCACAGGAGAAAGAGATGCATATTAACCAAAGCAAAACTGGACTGCTGTAGCTCACATCGATGCATAAAAATTAAACGACATGTGTATACTAATCACCTCCAGCATTTTTATCTCAAATTCACAATGTATACAAACATGCATACAAACATTTTCAATCTCTAAGAGCTGCAAGCGCTGTAACAGAACCGACCAATTTATAAAAGCATAAGTGAAAAAAATCACTCGCTAAGTAAGTAATCGTCACACTTAAGCCATTATAAACCCGGTAGTCCGGAAATCTCGAAGGATTTCAAACCAAACATCATCAACCAAGATCGTACAAGTTTAGCGTCACCATTCACACGTTACAACATTTCACAAATAGTTCGACAACATCAGAGTGCGGAAATAAAGTTATTACAAACCAAGTTCTTAAAATTCGAGTAGCGAAAGCAAAGTAGTTTTGAAAGCTCGACCCAACTCACGCATTTTTAAAGATTAATACAAAGCCATCCGAGTCTATCCATCAAAAGCGGTTGGGGAGAATATTAAGATTAACCTTGCCCAAGGTCTTCTAGTCCATACAAGTACCCATGGAAGGTATGTCTGCGTCAAAAAAAACAACAAGCGGGACAAACCCCGAGTACGAGAAGGTACTCGGCTAGACTTACCCGACCGACTCAAAATAAAAGACTCCAAGGAGTATGACGGACTTTATCCGGGGATAGCTTGACTCTTTTGCATAAAGGCGGTAATAACACTTAAAGTGGTAGCTCGCCTTAACCATTCCTATTTATGCTAGATGAGCACCTATACTATGCATCATTATAATATATTAGTCACGATTAAGCAAACAAATAGTAACCATAATCATAATTATTAGCTTAACCCATCATCATCATTAATCATATTCCTTAGTCATTACTACGATGCTGCAGCTCAAGTCAAGGTGTTCACCGTCCCAGAACGATGGCGATTCGAATCGATTACTCGAGCTCGGGGGTATTCCTCACACAAACCACACTCACGTGCGAAGTGAGCTACAGGTTACCGTGGCACATATCCGGGAAGAAACGCGGTTTCGATCGGAACCACCATACCCAGGGACCGCCCGACTGCCTTAGCCAGCCATGCTGGACCTCGGACTTACTCTTCGCGCCCCTGTGGTCCCCCATCCATCTCCAATACGGTGCAAACGGGTCGAGAGCCGGCATGGATAGTGTTAGGCTTCGCGGTCGGAAGTGCTTATCCGGCCAGCTAAATGTGAGGCATGCGTTCAATATGACTTGGGGTACAACGTACAACGGTACGGTCCTTAATCGACACAGACGGAATCACTGTGGTCCAACCACCCCACAAGACTCCGCCCGGTCTCCATTTATCACAACCATAACTATCAACCAGATGATATCAACATAAGCCTTCCATCAATCATAAGTAACCACCTATACTCGCGGATGACAGGAAATCACCCGACTTCTATCGTCTAAGCAAGCTAAGCATAATACTCGCCCTAGACTAACAGGGTATATCAAGGTGGGTAATTCAATGGTAAAGCAAGGATATAATGCATCAACGGTTGCACACAACTCCTATACTTAATGCAACAATCATAAAGCATAATTAGACTGTTAGAAGGCGTAGGTAAGTAGATGCTCCGGTGCTTGCCTTGCTCGAAGTCACTAGTGAAGTGGTTCGGGCACTCAGGTAGGTCTTCCTCGTCTCCTCCTGATGGGACCTCCTGCTGGAACTCCTCCTGAGGGTTCTCCTCGATCTTCGAAAGTTGGGGGTCCTCCTGCGAACCTGTATGATGCGATGCACGGTATAAACATAAGGAATGCATAGGTGCGATGCTTATGAATGAAGATGATTAATAAGTTATTTGACAGAGTAGGTGCATATCTCTTCTCTAAACACTTAGAGAAGTGTATAAAGAAGAGAGGTGTGTATAGGCACACACACATACTCACAACACATAAATAAAGAGAAGTAACACTAATCATGGATAAACATCACACTTCAGTTATGGTGCTGCATAACAGGACCAACACTTCAAACATAACTAAAAACGCTCAAAAGTAAATATAGCACCCACTAAAGCAATCAAATCAAAGCCTTATCATTTCATGTGAAACAATAGGTTTGAACTGTGACCTCTGCCTAGACAGCCTAGAAAAATCTACAAAAATTACAGGAGCTACATCATGATATAACAAAGCCATGATAAAATTTTTATCACATTTCATCAAGCACAACAGCCTACACAAAAAGATAAAGCCACAGGACAGAATTGCACATTTAATAACTTTGTACTGTGAAAAGTGTCAAACAACAGATTTCATATTTTTAACTAGAACTTCTTAGCACAAGAGCAGTCATCAAAAATTATCAAGGCCTAATTCCTCATATTTAATTTAATAAAAATCATTCAAGAATCAGCCTAGAATTGAATTTAAATCATATTCTAATTTTTTTTATACAGGAACTGCATGATACATATTTTTTTCCAGAAACTACATCACATAACAAGTCCAACAAAACAAGAATCACATTTTTCAGAGCAATGTACAATTTACCATGCATTTACTCGGTTTTCAGCCATTTAAGCAATTAAATAAAACTACAGAGTAAAGTACCACAAAAATCACACCTCACATTTTTCCTAGATAGATCTATTCACCAGGAATCCAACAAAACAAGAATCATCAATTTTGGACTCCATTTGCACCAGCTATGAATTAAAAGCATTTAAACACATTTTCTCGAATGTAAATAAAAAGAAAAGGGCCGAGCCCCGGGCCTGCGTGGACTCGGTCCGGTGGACCGTGAGCCACTCCAGGCGGGACCCCGGGCGTCCACGGCCCCACTGGCCCGGCCCGGGACCGGCGGCCGTGAGCTGGCGCGTGAGGCTCCCCCAACAACGGGAGCTGCCACCGGTGACAATTTCTTTAAGAACATTTTTTATCTATGGATTGATAACCATAAGAAAAAATTTATACTTAAAAAATTTGGCGCTGACGTTACCACCAGTGTAGTGAGGTGGAGCGGTGAAGGCGGAGCGGTGCGCGTGTCGGGTGCCGCGCTGGCTCGACGACGGCATCTGCAGGCGAGCCATGGGCGGCCGGCGAAGCCGCGGCGGCTCGGGCTGCTCTTGGAGGTGGAGTGGAGAGCGAAGCGGTGCTGCACCCGAGATGTTTTATTGGCCGACCAAACTTTTCTCTTTTTTTGTAAATTTGAATCTGAACCAAAACACCCCATTTTGACAAGTTTAAAAGCATTTTCAAAAAGTTGGTCCAAAAATAAAAGTTGTGGAGAATTTAAAACTGAACAACTTTCATTTTGGGGTCAACTCAAAATTCTCAATAAATTTTGAATTGCAAATTCATTTTGAATTTAAGGCAATAAAAGAAGATTTTCAATTTATTTTCTTTTGCTCCAAAATGTTCCAAAACTTTTGCAATAAAATTTTGTTAAATCATTTCAAATGCTGGGCAAGTGGATCCAACCTTGATCAAGTCATTTGCAAGCTAATTAATTAATTAACACTCAATCAAGCAATTAATTATCAAACAAAATGCAACACATGAAATGATGATGCATTTAGGATTAAAAATGATTGATGATGCTTATGCCATGATAAATGATGATCAAGTTAATTAATTAGGTGCCTAATGCATGCTTAACACTTGAGGTGTTACAAGCACACAAACCAAATATGCATATAAACTTTTTTCTATTGAGGCCGCCTGCCGTCAGCGAACTACATCCCTACAAAATCCATATATAACTAATTGAATCAAATTAAGAAGACACCATGTTTATATGCATAGTTTCATAGAAAAAGCAGAGTAGTCGGGAGGGTTTGTATGCACGGTTTTCATAGAAAAGCATAGCGGTTCCGTGCGGGGAAGTTTGATCCTCTACTATAAACCAACTCGTAAGTACATACAAACCATGGCTTGCAGGCCTGGAGAGGCGAACGCCATACGCATCCAATCGGCCCTTATATAGCATAGACGGGGATCGTCTCCATGTTTTTACGCACACGACCACAGGTTTTTATGCATAGACGGATGCATATAACTCTATATCTTAATGTGTAAATTTTATGAATTTCAAAAATTTTTAAAAATATATTCACAATGGATCTTGAATCGTGCGCAAAAATATCAGGAGTTCAATGGTGAAAACCGTTTTTGAATCGGATGTTTTGTTGAGGAATTATTGCGAAAAAAGGAGGAGATTTAGATGGGATGCAAGCCTCATGCATGCGTCAGATTGTGTCAGCCCATGTTAGGTGCTGTTTGGTGGAACATCCAGCTCGCGGAAAGGTTTTTATGCGGCAACGAACCTGTTTTTAATTCACTCAAACAACTAATTTGTATGCATTATCGCGACAAAAACGTTTGTACGCTAGCTGATCGACATGAGAATTTACGTGTGTCGATCTGGCTTTGGGTCCGCATCAGCACCTGGGATGTATGGGTGGTGCATCACGTGGCTGGTTGGTGTGGCTCGCTTCATGCGGGGTGGTGCGGTTGGGATGGCTGGGGCTTCCCCAAACCATTGGGAAGCCCTAGGCTCCCAATAGTCTTGCCCTTATATATATATATATATATATATATATATATATATATATATATATATATATATATTACTTAAAATATAAGAGTCAAGGTCAATCCATTCTACTACAATTTCTTTAAGAACACTTTTTTTATCTATGGATTGATAACCATAAGAAAAATTTATACTTAAAAAATTATATATGCACCCATATGTATATTGCAAGACCAAACTGTTCAGATAGATTATGTTAAAGAAAAATATACTTCATCAATCTTGAGAATTAGTCGACTTAGACTTCTAAGATGCTTATATTTATAGGGTTTACGTGTATGCATTCATAGAGGCGATTGTACGTTGTTGCAAGTGTTTGTGTTGTACTCGGATTTTTCCTTGTTTGGAACTGGTTACAAGGTTCGCATTAGGTTTTAATTTGATTTCTTCCTTCGGTTAGGATCGTCCCTGATTACGGTCAGCTCAACATTACTCAGCTGGATTTCAATCAAAAGTAGTAGCTAGCTAGAGGACCTAACGGGAATTGAATCATCAGGGGTCCGACGGTTTTCCACCCGTTGATTTGAGCCAGCTTTTCACTTTATCCAATTCTCCTACATTTCAGGTGCACCCTTATACCACCGAATAGTAGAAATAAATTGTTATGTTTGTAATGTTATTTGTCTTTGCGTAATAAGATATCAAAATTTTATCCTTGTTTAACTTTTTGACTATAGAACCAATGATAAATTATCAATCGTCTTTGCCCCAACATAAATTAGATTTTATCAGATTTAGGGTTTTGTCTAACTGATTTTTTTATTTTCAACAAAGAAAATTATAGATTGTGTCTATACAAATGAAACAAACTATAGTTACAATTTTAATATAAAAGATGTATGAAAACTAAAATTTAGGCATCTGATTTTTAACAAATCCCTATTTTATCCATCCACCCACCTGTTCTAGTACAAAATTCTCTAGAACGCCGGTTGGCGATTTGACATGATGCTAGCAAATTCTGGAGTGTACGCTTATGCATCAGCTAACCCAACCAAGTCTATGATCTAGATGACCAATAGTGATGGTATAGTATATATATAGATACAGAAATATATGATCTGGTTGATTGTCTGTATTTGCCTATCTAGTTTTGTTCTATACAGTTGTCTATGTTTGGTTGCCTATCGAAACTCTTTTGTATACTTGTACAATGCTCGAAGTAGGCTTGCTTAATGCAAAGTCGTATGCTGTTGTCTACCTCATGCAGCCGCCTGTTGGGTGAAGTAGCGCCCCAGGTGCTTGCAAAGTTCACAAACTTTATAGACCTATTATTAATGCTAAATCGAATAATCGGATCTTAAAAAGATGCTTAGTTGTATGAAGTAATTCGGATTTGAGCCAATGAACACAATTGAAAATTAAATGAAATATCCTCTCATCCTCAGCTCTATCGAAAACATGATGATGACAATAATACAACCAAATATATATAAATAAATAATCAAATAAATAGTACCAAACACAGTTTGACCGTGCAGCACAACCACACATCAAGACACATCATATATTTATACTGATTTAAGTTATAGACTTATAGTACATACCTAACGGGGTGTTCGGCTGGTCATATAAACCGAATAAGACAAGCTGGCTACGGCTAATAAAACAAGCGAGCAGAGCGTAACGCATTCTAAGACTAACGTAAGCAACAAACTAAATCCACAGTAAAGATCCATATCAAAGTAATAAAGTATATGCGGAGACCATGAAAAACCGGACCTTAATTTGTGTGACGACGACAATGGGTTTTTATTCGATCGATACTGTGCTGCTTTCTCAATTTGATTTGTTCCACATGGACCAGGATAATGGATTAGTTGAGGACACAAACAAATAACTAATTGTACGCACGTGTCTCTGTAAGAGTTAAGATCGTTTCGTCACCTTGTAATTCCATTTTGGACGACCTGCAACCTGCAAGCGTAATAAGATGGCTACTTCTGAACGGAACGTTAAGCAGCGACGACGTTACACTTCAATACTCCTACTTCATACGTAGTATGTCTTAAATCGCGCAGCTTGTCGTAGCAGTGTACTCGACTACTCGTGTTGTTATTATTTTATAGACACGTCAACACGTGCCTGCGGTCACTGCCTTTTTGGCGTACGCATCATGATTGTTTTACGTGTGCGCTAATAATCACATCACCTTTCCATGAATATGATGATATATATGACCCTGTTTGGTACTACGGTTAAAATTAAGCTACAACTGAAAATCAAACGGTAAGCTTCTCCCCACCACCCAATTTTCACCCAATTTATTGCTTTTTACTTTAATTATAGAGCTTCTCACAGAGACATGGGTATGGCTTGACATATATGAACATGATGACTTGATGGTTTGTAATAAGACAAACGTTCATGTACATCAGTACTCCATATATACGTGTGTCATTAATCAAAGGTCTCTGCCCCCTTTTCTGAAATGTCCTGTACTCCTGTGTGACAAATATAAGTATGACTAAGTCTTTTCTCTAACGTCTAAAAGGAAAAAAAAAAATCTTTGTCTCTAGAAGCTAGGATGATGCTACATGTATATATGTATATAACTTTAAAACATGCGCCTTGTTTCTTGGCTTTGGAGCCAATGGACTTCCGAGACACGATGGCTTCGTCTCGGCGGCAATCCTTTAACAACCCAAGGCATGAACAAGAAGGAATCCATGCTGACCATGCATACATGCAGACCTCTCCTTGATTTTCCGTGCGTAGGCAAACATGCATGGACACCTACTACTCACCTTGCAGTAGGTAAAGTAGCACGTCAAGAATGCGCTACAACCTTACGGAAGACATTCTGTTTATTTCTTTAATGATGATGCACAAATGTATAGTCATCATCTGAATAATATCATCTGATCTATGTTCCTCTTTAGCAGCCAATATAAAACGATGTGTGATTTAACAAAGCCTTACCAGTATATAGCGTGCCTGTTCTCCAGAATCTTGAGCTGATTCTCTCTGCTAAGCCATCTCTATTTGCGTAGTAGGAGTAGACTTGCAGAGAAATTCGTGCAGTGGCTACACACAACGACGACGCACTGCCCTTTCCAAAAAAAAGAAAAAAAGAAAAAGAAAAATGACAGACACTGCTGGCCTTTCGGCATACAGCAGATTTATACCAAACTACAGCAATATATAAGTTTATAGACAAGATCGTGGATGTGGGAAGCAGTAGCTATCATTTTTTTCTTCTCTCAAATCAGTGAAGAATTATTTAGAGCATCCACAGTGGTTTAGCCCAAATCATCAGCATACGTGGAGTAAGCTAAAATAAATAAAAAAAAGAAATGTCAGGTGTGTTTGGTGTGCATCTCCTGGAAATACGGAACTGGCAGAGACGAGCGAGATTTTCACTTTTAACATGAGCGAGAACTAGCACTTTTCCACCCTAGTTTCAGTTAAAAATTTGAGAATCTTATTTTAACAGTTGTTCTCTCCCTCTCACATCTTGGATGGATATGGACGTGAGCTGGTGACTTCAACAATCGTTGGAGGCACTCTTATATGGCCGAACACCCGTAACTAGAGTAGAGGTACATAGATTTTCTTGTTCAAATATATTCTAGGAAAAGGTTTTTGCTGTCCTTAATAAAAATTCTATGCTAGAAAAGTGAATGGACACGGTGACACGTCGAGTGAAGTGTTTCAGCCAATTTTTTGTTTTGAAAATTACACTAGGGGCACGCTAGATCTCTATAAAATTTATGGGATTCAAATATCATAAAGAACAAATATAATAAGTCGTTATAGCCAGATGGACATATTTTGGCAACAAAAAGAGATAGGAGATAAAAAAAGTGAATACTCATGCAAGACCCCACCAGAGAGTGTATCTTGCGCTCCCATGCTCCCACTTAAAAAGAAAAACCATCAAAATATGCAAGAAAAAAGAACCAAATTATATGGATAGCTAGATAGATGATGCTGACCACAACGCAAAATTTGAGAACAACGGAGAAGTGATTTTGTCAACTCTTCTCCAAAATCTAATTACATTTTAATTATTTATTAGTTAGGCGCTACATAATTGGTTCCCAATAAGCCCAGAGCATAACTACTCATAATATCGAACAGGCCTTTATAAACCGCACGTTTTTTTTATTATTCCATATGACCGTGGTGAATCAACGAAATGTGGGAAAAGAAAAGGCTCACGTCATTTTCTCAAGCACACGAATAGACTGCCACGAATTTGTGCTGGGCTAATCGGCAGAAGTACGTGCTAGCACAACTAGGCTGGTCGTACTACAGCCAGTAGTACTACTACTGTTGATAATTATTTTTTTAGCAAAATACTGATAATTAATGGAATTAATTAATTAATAATACGATACTAGTAGTTTGTTGTGCATTTGCGTGGGCCGGCCCATCCCGTGCTCATCATATATATCGCTCTCCCGTTGCGCTTCCTCTTTCGTCGGCTCGGCTCCCGCTCGTACGCGTTGCGGGCGCCTTTCCCCAGAGATTCCAAGGCCACCCCCAAAATCCATCCAGCCAGCCAGCCGTCGAGCGCGTCTCCTCTGCGAGCATTGGACGGTTCCGGGAGCCGCGCTGGAAAGCGGCTTCTGGTTCGGTCGGCGATGAGGGGCGGCGCCGCCCCTGGCCACCAGCGATGGAGCGGCTCGGCGGGGACGACGCCGCGGTCGCTCAGCACGGGTTCCTCACCGCGGGGCTCCGACCGCAGCTCCGACGACGGGGAGGAGCTGGTCGAGGTCACGCTCGACCTGCAGGAGGACGACACCATCATTCTGCGGAGCGTCGAGCCGGCCGCGGCGGGGCCGCCCCGGGGCCGCCGCTGGGCGCGAGAGGAGACCACGCGGGCGGCGCGTCGTCTTCGCGGTCCCGCTCGCCGTCGATCAGGCGGTCCTCGTCGCACCGGCTGCTGCAGTTCTCGCAGGAGCTCAAGGCGGAGGCCATGTCCATCGCGCGCCACTTCTCGCATGACCTCACCAAGCGCTTCGGCCGCACCCAGAGCCGCGCGGAAGGGCAGGGGCATCAGCAGCAGCAGCAGCAGCAGCAGCAGCGTCGTCGTCAGGCATCGAGTCGGCCCTCGCTGCCCGCGCCGCGCGCGGCGGCAGCGCGCGCAGCTCGACCGCACGCGCTCCGGCGCGCACAAGGCGCTCCGCGGCCTCCGCTTCATCAGCAGCAACAAGGCCAACAACGCCTGGATGGAGGTGCAGGCCAACTTCGACCGCCTCGCCTGCGACGGTTTCCTCGCCCGCTCCGACTTCGCGGAATGCATTGGTACCAACACGCGGCGCTGCCTTCCCTCGACTTTCTCCTCCATTTCCCTTCGTCGTTGAAACATTGGGGAGCCGCGCGTGCACGTGCAGGGATGACGGAATCGAAAGAGTTCGCGCTCGAGCTGTTTGACACATTGAGCCGCCGCCGTCAGATGCAGGTTGATAAAATTAACAAGGAGGAGCTACGCGAGATCTGGCAGCAGATCACGGACAACAGCTTCGATTCCCGCCTCCAGATCTTCTTCGACATGTATACCACCCCGCTGCCATGCCCACCATTACGCCACTCTTAGCTACTATACTACTATGAGACTCGTCTATTTTTTTTTTTCAATAACTGTATTGATTTTGTCATTTTTTTTAATTTAGGGTCGATAAGAACGCGGACGGCCGGATTGGGGAGGAGGAGGTGAAAGAGGTAAGCAACAAACACCCATGCCCATGTCTGTGCTTGGATTTGGTGGTGCTGCACTACAAGCAGTTTCTTTCCCTTTTTCTTTCGTCCTTTCTTTTGCTGATTTGCTATTTGGGGCTATCAAAATCGGATCATTTAGGCTTCCTTTGACGGTAAGAGTTTTATATTTGGGCCATTGAGCTGTCTAATTAATTCTCAGGCACTGCCACAGCAATATCTGTTTTGTTATTAGTAGCGCATCCATAGACCTTACGGACTACTATTGTTTCTTAATTATTATGTTTATTATTAAGTGGTTGAGAAATTTTAGTCTTAGTTAACCTGTGATAATCCGAGAAGAGGAGGGTTTTGAGGAAATCTTTGCTGGGGAAGGAAGGGTGTACGCGAAAAGTATTTGTTTGCATCTAATCGTAGTCGGTGAGCGAAACAAGCGTGGAAAGCATCACGTTATTAACCACTCCTACCTGCTAGTTTTGGGACACTCGTTTTTTTTTTCCCCTTAGCCTTCAGGAAAGGGGCACCCTTCTTTCTAGAACATGTGAGGGCATTCCAGTAAATTTTCAGTGGACGGCAATCTGCAGTCTAGCGGCAGTAGGTAAGGGGCATTTCCGGGAGGCTAGCTAATCTTTCCTTTTTTTTTTTTCTTGCATCCGCTGAAGCAATGCGTTGAAAGGTGACTTGGTGAGGCAAGTAGCTTTTGAAAGGCATGCAGGTGCCTTTCGACGATGTCACCGTGAGGGAGGAACTAAGTCAGCCATCTGTTGTTATGGGTTACTTTCTAGTGGTTCGGTAAAATATGAGATCACGCTGATTTAGTGCTCCAACACTGTACTAATACTAACATGTTTATCTTTCTACCGTTCCAGATTATCATGTTAAGTGCATCTGCCAACAAGCTGTCCAGGCTTAAGGAGCAAGCCGAAGAGTATGCCGCCCTGATCATGGAAGAGCTTGATCCTGAAGGACTTGGCTACATCGAGGTAAGCTAACATTGTTAGCAATCAATCACATGATTATGCAGTGAACCAGGTTGGCTCCCGACCGCATGTTTATTGAGTGGTAAAATAGTATAATTAGGTGAAAGAAGTGTCACTATTTGGTTAGTCTCATAAAGAATTTTGGCAGCTAGTTCACATACATGTTGATCAGTGCACACTGCACCTTGAGAAGTAGTTGACTGTGGCTTTGTCGCTTATGACATGGTAGTGGATTAGTACCAGACATTATAAGACTTGTCTTATGATTATCTAAACTTCATTTTCTATCATATATTACTAGGCGATGGGTGCTCTAAGCCGAAGAGGCTACCCAACCCGTTACTGTGGTAGCAATAAAATTTTGCCCCTGAAAATGTTAGTCTCAGTACATACAGTTAATCTACTTTTCAATAGAAAAAAAAAAAAATGGGACGTTGTACGCCCAAAAAAAATCCTCTTTCCCATCATCATTTATGTCAAAGTTAGTGAGCAGTTGTGGACCAGCTTGCATGCACTTCTTATGTTTCATTCATCTTCCGTGCTCAATGTCATCCTTGCTGCTCACAGTTCACAGCTTGTCGCCCCCACCACGTTCTCATAGCCATTGATCTCCTTTTCTTTTAAAGACCGTTTTAATCTGTCTGTACTTCCTCCATCTCCAAAAGAGTGCAACTCTCTCGAGGAGTCAAACAATTTTAATTAACATCTATACTACGGACTAAGTTTATACTATTTTCCATATATTTTAACCTTTTAGTGGCATAAATGTTGATACTTAAGATAATTTTAAGATAATTTGTCTTGATCTAAACCTGAAATTGCATTCTTTTTAGAACCATGGGATCATAGAAGAAATAATAGTACTACGCCAAAGGAAGTGGTCAAAATATTTCATCAGTGCTCCATGATAGTTTCATACATTGAAAGGCACAAGGTTTGGCATGCTGATCTCAGCAGATTAGCAGCCACAACGGGCTAATTAACACAATTATGAGAGCCAATTGTGGTCTTTCTATCCTTCTCCCCCTTTACTCTTGACATAGTATGGGAGAGTACTGTCTGCTGGGCCATGATGCTCTCATGGGCATTGACCTTTTGGTTTCTGTGGTACGTGTCATGTTAGATCACATCATGTTGGACCAGACCAATCATAGCACCAGGGATTCAAGGGCAAACCAGACCCAGGTCAGGTGCCTTTTTTGCATCTAATCAGGTGATTCTCATTCATTGTCCAAATCAGATGACTTTGAAGCTTTCTCTTCTTTGACTTTCATTTATTATTTAAACACGCATCACAAAAAACTTTGGATATCGCAGTCACATGAGCCATGTGCAGCACTAGGTACTGCTAGTGTAAACTTTAAAACCAAAGAGGACTACGGTGATATAATTGTTACGGTGATATAATTGTTTTTTATGTTCTGTAGAAGAAAAAGAGAATGAGTAAAACATGTATACCCACCCCCTAGAACTAGAATGATGCACCACTGCTCAAGAGTGGACGGCCACAACACACAGGTCCACACAAACTTTGTTTATCAAACTTGTTAGGTTTAGTCCCACATCAGTAATTGATGGGGGTGGAGCATAATATATAAGTGGGGCAATCCTCAGCTGCCTTTTGAGGTTGAGTTAGGCCTTGAGACCTTGTGTTTGTTGTGGGCTCTGGTGGCCTAGGCCTGAAGAGGTGCTGGCTTGTGGGTATAGTGAGCTAGGCCGGATCCACTGCACACTATAACAAGTTGGTATTATAGCCTATGGTTGAAAAACCTATAGGAGGGTCACACAGGTTGTGTGTAGCATGGAGCATTGGACTAAGGGGGACCTTCTTGCCTCTGCAGCACACCACAAAATACCATCTTTCTCGACTACTGGAATATTCAGAGAGATGCCATTAAAAACTCATCCTGATGTTTTGCTAGCTCCCAAGCAATAAGAATAATATTAGGGCCTTGTTTAAGACTCAGCTAAAGATTGGCTCAGTGAATGCAGCTTCAGTATAACCAGTTACACCGTTGTTGGCTATTTCAGCTAAAGATTCTGGAATGCAGCTTGTATAACTTGGATTGGCAAAACCTTGATTATGGAAAGCTGAGGAGGGTCCAAAAGGCAAAAGCTAATGGATGTTTGGCAACCTAGATCCTATGTGGGTTGGGTTGCTTTTTGTGGATGCCAAAAGTATTTAATGCCCTCAATCTTTTTGGGTGGCATGTTTATCCTTTTGTGAAACATTTGCAACTCATTTGTAAAAAAAAATTATGGAAGCACTTTTGTCCATACAACTGCATCAGCTGAGTGGGATGTGGTGAGTGGCCAGCCAGGAGGTGTGCGGGGGTTTGGGTGAGGTCCGGTGGCAAAGGTGGGAAAAACTATTGAGAAGTCTAGATAAGTGCATGAATGTTTTACTTCATAAGGCAACATACTCTAAGTGACTACCATGTCCTCCTCTTGGCATTGTATATTTGTTCCTGAATATTTGAGCATATTTTTCTTAGTCCAAGAAGCATCTCCTTGAATCTGAATTATTTGCTGGATCAAATTCAGTTCCTCCTCCGTTGGAAGAAGGAAGAGAATTACATCATTGGTATACATAGATACCCCAGGTTGCACACCTTGCACTACAGACTGGCCGAGTTAAACGAGGAATTCTATACAATACATCCATGAATAGGGTGGACTACATTGTTGAAAGGGAGTCACCCTTCCAAAGGCAAATATGATGTTGGATTTCTTCACCTGTTTCACCATTGGATTTCTTTGTAGTATACTTTAGTACATCTTGCTTTATGGTATGCCTTTTGTAAATCCTAGTGGTGCGTGTGGATCTTTTCCCATTTTTTTCTTCTTAATATAATGATATACAGCTCTCCTGTCCGAGAAAAAAAATTATTTCTTCTGTAAATACCATGTTCTTTCAAGGGAAAAGTCTTTTGGATCATTGGTCTTGCATAGATGCTTTTTTGTGTGTAATTGGGCTTGTTTTAATTCTATGCATTATTATGGATTTGCTTTTATGCATATAAATCTTGTTTCTCTAGAGCACAAGTTGTTCAGCTGATTAGGGCCTTTTTTCTGTTCTATAATATAGAACACTGTATTTAACTTGTACTCTTGTAGTAGTTACATCAGCCTTAGTTGTCTCCAGATTTGCACTTATCTGTTTTTTATTACAAATGGATGATGTTCCTTTTTTATCACTTGTATGAAACAATAGCCTATTATTTAGTAATAGAGTATTATTTTTTTGTATTAATCTAACCTGTTATTATTAAAGTAACCTTTGATTTTTTTTCCTAAAAAGAATGCATGGGTTTTGTTGGTATTGCAGTTGTGGCAGTTGGAGACCCTTCTGTTGCAGAAGGATACCTACATGAACTACAGTCAGGCACTAAGTTACACAAGCCAAGCACTAAGTCAGAACCTAGCAGGCTTAAGGAAAAAGAGTCCAATTCGCAAGATAAGTACCACATTGAGTTACTACTTGGAGGATAATTGGAAACGCCTATGGGTGCTTGGGTTATGGGTTGGAATAATGGCTGGACTGTTCACTTGGAAGTTTATGCAGTATCGCAACAGGTATGTCTTTAATGTGATGGGCTACTGCGTGACCACTGCAAAAGGTGCTGCTGAAACCCTGAAGCTGAACATGGCAATTATCCTCCTCCCAGTATGCCGTAACACCATTACTTGGTTGAGAAATACAAGGGCTGCACGGGCATTACCATTTGATGATAATATAAACTTCCACAAGGTTAGTCATTAGTTTGTCAGTGCCTCCTTTTATCCTGCCAGTATAGTTCCAGAGTTTCATATTAATGAGTTAATTTGTACCCAAATCAGTTAATTTAGGACTGAAAGGATGTAAATGGGCATTTGCATCATCTGTTTATGTTGATGCAAGCTGTTAACTTTATTTTGACGTGCTTAACCTTATTTTTCTAAAAAAAGATTATGTACCTAGTGAATCTGATTATAGTTCTTTACCCTTCTTGTACCTTTTATTCTATGTATGTACTTATTGTACCAATTCATTGTGAGCCAAATAAATTTATTCAGTTTATCTAAAAAAAGCATGTTCAGTTTACTCATGTCTGGTGTGAGCCAAATAAATTTATTCAGTTACGCATTCTGTGGGTTGATGAATTGATCCATCCTTTCTGTAAAGAAACACATCTAGTTTTTTTTTTTTGGATAAAATATGCTTCCTCATCTCCAACTACCAAAGAATAGCTTTATCATATTACCTTCAGTAGAAGATGGCTTATATTTGATGGCTACAGGGATTTGAGTTACATGGAAAGCTACTCACTAGATGCAACATATGAAATATAGGACTGACTAAGAAAAACTTTTTTTTTTTTCTCAAACATGCAGGAGAGCTGTATCATTGTATTACTGAGAAAAACTAACAAAAAGAATTTGTTTTGTTGTTTTAATGGGCAGACTATTGCAGCAGCAATCGTTGTTGGTATAATCCTCCATGCAGGGAACCACCTTGTGTGTGATTTTCCACGGCTTATAAATTCATCAAATGAGAAGTATGCTCCTCTTGGCCAGTACTTTGGTGAAACAAAGCCAACATACTTCACATTGGTCAAAGGAGTGGAAGGCATCACTGGTGTAATTATGGTTATCTGTATGATTATTGCTTTCACTTTAGCAACACGGTGGTTCCGCCGTAGCCTGGTGAAGCTTCCAAAACCATTTGACAAACTGACTGGCTTCAATGCCTTCTGGTACTCTCACCACTTATTCATAGTTGTGTATTTGGCGCTCATTGTTCATGGCCAGTTCCTGTACCTCATTCATGTCTGGTACCGAAAAACGGTGAGTTTTGTTTATTTTTTTTTTCATTCTCTGTACATGAAATAATCAAAGTTTGAGCCCTAAGGTTCTTTTTATTTTGTTACTGATGCAGACATGGATGTATCTGGCAGTGCCTGTTTGCTTGTATGTAGGGGAGAGGGTGCTGAGGTTCTTCAGGTCTGGCAGTTATTCTGTCAGGCTATTGAAGGTCAATCAAAAGACATGACAAACTTGAGCATTCATTTTCTGTGGACCTACTAATCAAATTATTATTAATTTTCCTTTCAGGTGGCCATATATCCTGGTAATGTGTTGACACTGCAAATGTCCAAGCCTCCTGCTTTCCGATACAAGAGCGGGCAATATATGTTTGTTCAATGTCCAGCAGTGTCACCTTTTGAATGGTAATTTGTACTTGTAGCAATAAATTTTGATTGAATCATGCCATTGCTTGGATAAAACTACCAACTTTCATGAACATTCAAAATAGTCTCAATGAAACCCATTGAGCACTGAGCATTTCCATTCTCTTCATAGGCATCCGTTCTCAATTACTTCAGCGCCTGGGGACGATTATCTCAGCATTCATGTTCGACAACTTGGTGACTGGACACGAGAGCTCAAGAGGGTTTTTGCTGCAGCTTGTGAACCCCCAGTGGGTGGTAAAAGTGGCCTTCTTAGAGCAGACGAGACAACCAAGAAAGCGTATGAGCCCCTAATCATAAAGGGTTGATTTTGTGTGTAATAGGTCTTTAACAAATTACATGTTATAATATTTGTCTTTTGATAATGCAGCTTACCAAAACTTCTGATTGATGGACCTTATGGTTCTCCTGCTCAGGATTACAGCAAGTATGATGTTCTTCTACTTGTTGGATTAGGAATTGGTGCAACTCCTTTTATCAGCATACTGAAAGATCTTCTTAACAACATCATAAGGATGGAGGAAGAGGAGGTGATTTACTATCTTGTGTATCTTCACTTGTCACCATCGGACCTTCCTAATCCCAATTAGTGAAATAACAGATCACATATGAAAAATATTCTTTCTGTAGGGTTTTGGCATTTTGCTAACAACAATTCTGTTTTTATGTGTGTGTGTGCTTGGGTTGGCAGGATGCTTCCACTGATCTTTATCCTCCAGTTGGTCCGAATAAGCCGCACATTGATCTGAGCACACTTATGACGGTCACATCAAAACCAAAGAGGGTTCTAAGGACCACAAACGCTTACTTTTATTGGGTTACACGTGAGCAAGGTTCTTTTGATTGGTTCAAGGGAGTCATGAATGAGATTGCTGAACTGGACCAAAGGGTATATAGTACAAATTGAGCACTTGTTTTGTTCGGATTGCAATTTTTAATTGTAAGAATTCATATGTTCCATTAAGTGGGTTTTACTTACAGTTTGCCTTTGCTCCATTCTAGAATATCATTGAGATGCACAACTACCTCACGAGTGTTTATGAGGAAGGGGATGCTCGGTCAGCGCTCATCACCATGCTTCAAGCTTTGAACCATGCAAAGAATGGTGTTGACATTGTCTCTGGAACTAAAGTAAGTGCTGATAGAGCAATTAACAGCTCCACTCTCCATTCAGTCAGTTATGTTAGAATGCGAATTCTGTACCTTCATCTATTAGCATAAATGATTAAAACAGTGTATTAGCATAAGTGATTAAAACAGTGTACAATCACCTTTTAAGGTAGGGGTATAAGCTAAGGCTCCCATTATCATCCGTATGCTGATTATGCAGGTCCGGACACACTTTGCAAGGCCAAATTGGAAAAAAGTCCTATCTAAAATTGCCTCCAAGCATCCTTATGCCAAAATAGGTTAGTCTACATACTACATTGTCTGGTATTCTGATTAACCCTCTCTGTTTTTTTTATAGAGTCATGCACATATTTGTGAATGACTTTTGTGTCCTTCATCAAAACTTCCATAAGACACACCACTACATGACGATGCAAATGCACTAACAAAAAAAAGGAGGGGCAGTTAAGCTTTGGTCTGCATGATTGAGCGATGTGAGAATAACCAGCTTACAGTTTGATTTAATATTTCATTTCCATGAAAAAAACTTTACAAGGGCGTGTGGGCACATTGTAATTATTAGACATAGTTTTACACACATGTTTCCAGAGTCCTAATCCAGCACACCTGAGTTGTATTAGACTAGGAGTATCGGAGGCAGTTCTGTTTCCATAAGCTACCCGTACTGACGCCTATATATATACTTGTACCTTTTACTACTACTTAATCAATCTGCTATTCCGAACTTGCAGTAATCAAACTATTTTTCTGACCCCTATTAATTAATGACAATATTAATATGATGACACAGTTATCCTGTGTGTTCCAGAAAAGACAATAAATTATGTATCGTTTATACAATATTTCTTTTTATAAATGATTTGGTTGCACACAGGTGTATTCTACTGTGGAGCTCCAGTTCTTGCTCAAGAACTAAACAAACTGTGCCATGAATTCAATGGGAAAAGCACAACGAAATTTGAGTTCCACAAGGAGCATTTCTGAATTCAAGTAAATATTTGGTGAGCACCAAGGATATTTTATGTATGTGTACAGCATTTTTGTCTTGGTATATTCATTCTGGCCTTCTAGACGAAGGACAGGAGAGAGCAAAGTGGAGAAGCTACCATCAAGTGCTTAACAGCTGACGCCCTGCACTTTTTGCCGGTAACTGCTCCTAAAATGAACAAGAGCAACAAATAAAGGGGGTTTTGTGTACAGTCACGGAGATGTCCAATCGTCCATCTGCAGATTGGACCCCCAATGCCCAGTGGAACTGTGAAGAGATTCCTCCCAGGTGGTCGCCAATGTACAGAGCACACATGAAGAGGTTGAGTAGTTGGGATTGTCGGTAGCATGGTATTCGTATAGGACATAGTAGGAGGGAGACACCACTAGTCACAAGGCTGTACATTTTTTTATGCAGCTGATGCCCTGCACTTTCTGCTGGTGGCTAAGGCCAGAAGCATTTTTTTTTTCATTTGTACCCACATACAGAAAAAGCAAAACAAAAAGAGCCGAAAGGGAAAATAGCATACTGTATATGATTGCTAGTTTACAGTATCACAATACTATGTCTTTTAAAGACTTGGCTCGTACTTCTATGAATGAAATAAGTAAATATGAATAATATGATTCGTGCATAAAAAATAACCACTTCTTATTAGCTGTGCAATACAAAGTTTATCTGTCCGGGGTGCCAAATCATTCAAGAGGACAAAACGAGCGTAAATGAGTTAATGTTTGACTCATGCTAGAGTTTCAAATATAGACTTTAAAATGGATTTGTAAATTATATAACTTTGTGATATAAATATTTTAAATCAATTAGATTTTGATTTTACCATGAAATAGTAAATTCAATCTTGCATTATCCATTTAGGGGATAATGCAATTGCCAAAATTGCTATGATTTATACCTTCTATGGTATTTAGAGGATATAACTTCAAACTCTTCAGCTTTTCAATTTAAACATTCTAGATAGTATTTATACTAATTTCAATACCTTTAATGGTTTTTATGATTCTTCATTTTAAGATTTTGATTTTACCATCTATGTTCAATCTTTTATCCATCTAGGGATCAATGGTGTTTATTCAAATAATTGACTGATAAATCTTTCATGGACCAATATGCATTTTCTAAGATTTTCTTTTATTTTATTTATGATTCTTTAGCACAGTACAAACATAGGTGCTCATAGCGCATGCACACGAACCCCCCTATGAATGCACGGATACAAATCCTACCTCTATGATGAGCACCTTCGTAAGACTACACCAGATCTCAAGATTGATGAAGTTATCACACCTTCGTATATCTTGTTATTAAAAGCATAATGTCAAACTACCTAAAATAAATCTAGATAAAATAGCATTAAATTCTAGGATTTGAAGTCGAGATAAATCTAGACCAAAGAAAGATGTTCCCATTCTTAATGAATAATATTTTCTTCTAAGATATATATTATTCTCATGAATACATGGTGGGATTATTATGTGATATACACAATGATACAATGTTATTCACTTTAAATTAATTTGTTGACTTTATTTTTTCTAGGATATGCTCTTCCTCATACTTCAATATTCATACTAGAATATATGCCTTAGATTCTTAATGCTTGGTATGAGATTTGATTTTTGTATGTTGATTACTATTCTTTAGAAATTATATAGATTTTCATAATTCACTTATTTACCTCACAGGAATATCTACCTTAGATTCTTAATACTTGGCATGAGATTTAATTTTTGTATATGTTGATTACTATTCTTTAGAAATTGTATAGCTTTTTATAATCCACTTATTTACTGTATATTTGATATTTGTTATTTCATTTACCAGAGAAAATACTTAGAAGGAAATTCAATCTCAATTCTTTCTTCATTGATTGACCGATATAATCTCTACAAGTGCTTTTGTCATAGAGTTCATTTTTTCGGATTTAGGTTCTCAGTGCTCATAAGAGAAATATTTGCAACTATAATAGAGGCAGTGTCGTTGGCAATTATTATTTTCTTTAAATATTCTTATAATGTGAGATATTTTCCAAACAAAATATGATTTAATGGTTTGCATTCCCAACACTAATGAAAAGTGTGAGAATATAACATTATACATTTTGGGAAACTTATCCTGCAAAGATTAGATATATATTTTGTTGTTAGACAGGCAGATTTTTTAATTCCGCTCAAAAAACAAGGTTTGTTTCATTCCATATTTTTAATTGTTCAAACTTGAAAAGCATTTTATTTCCTTTTTTTTACTTTCCATGTTGTATTGTCCTCTACTATATAATATTTAAATATTGAATTTTTATATAAGTTATAGAACAACTACTCCTGTCTACCGTGTCTACTGATGGTAGGGGAGTCCAAATTCTTTTCATTTTTAATTTTGGTTTTTTTCGAAAATGAAACTATAAGATATAGTCTCAAAACGGTTTCATGAAATATTTCATGCAATTTTAAAAATGATAATAGTCATCGAAAATAAATCAATAATGAAACTAAATTCATAAGAAGATATCCTAAAAAGATAAACACGCCAAATCGTATAACAACGCCTTGAAAAAAGATCCATATAACTCCACCTATTTCAAATAACAATTAATCCCATAAAGTAATAATTAAAATGACTACCAGAGTTACGTGATTTGCTTGGTTGATTGATTGTTTTTTGTCTTTTTGAGCCTATTTCTATACGGCGGTGGCCGGATTCGAACAAGTCCGCCGCCTACATTCCTTTCCATAAAACGTGTTCTTGCCGTCGTCCGCTTCGCTTAGATTGTGTGCAAGTCTATAAATAAATTAGGATTTAAAGGCTTTGAATCGGTAACTACCGACGGGAGGTGTGGGGCTCCTCCTTGCCAGTGAAAGTTGCCGCGTTAGCGCCGGTTCACTACACAATCATTTTCACTTTCATTTCATGGCGGAGCGTAATTTTATCATTATGCTTTTCGTTTTTTTGGCTTGCCATTATTGGGCAAAAGGATTTTGATCTAAAAACGTATGTGGATTTAAGGAATTAAAAAGAGGTAGAGCAGGTTCAGAAAATTACCATTTTTGTTTTTGTCCTCCCAAAGCAACCGACGTCCATGTACAATATGGAGTCTGTTTCCATGATTGATGAATTAGAACAAATGACATGATTATTGTGTGGAGTCCCCAAGAAAAACTATGCCAAACCAAGTTAGATCTATGCACGTATGAGAATCTGATTCCAAAATGAATCAGAACAGATCACACGATTGATAAATTAAAACTTGAAACTACTGTAACGGTAGGGTGGTCGTAGAGGGGTTTGTCGAGGTCCTACATCTAATAGACAAAAATTACCCCTAATGACTACAATAATGTTTTTGGCTAGATTTATCCCTGCAATGCATGAGCTATATGCATTGTTGTAACATATAAAATATTTCTGTTATAATATGTGTTCAAACTTGCTATTGTATCTTGTCCTAAAAGTTATATATGGCCGTGAGAAAATAAATTGTTCGCTATACGCGATCCTGAAATCGATCTTGGCCATGGATTACCACCATGTTCCGAACAACTACTTGTGTCCACTCGTGGCAAGGAGTTCGAACCTCAAAACTCGTAATTTCCTGATCGCAGAGAGTCAGCAATACATATTGGAACAGATGGTTTACCATAAATGGCAGGTTAAATGTATGTTCTGCTGCAACGTTTCCTAGTAAAAGTAAAATAATAAGAGATATATATGGCCTGAGAAAAAAAAAATCGTTCGCTCCACGCGCTGCTCAACAGGAATTGGTCATGGATTACCACCATAATTGTCTACTATTTATTTTATAATATATAAAATTTTTTCGAACCTCGATTCTCATACTTTCCTCATCGCTAGCGTCAGCAGCCAGCACCTTTTGGCCTCTTCTTTAGTGGTTACCTGGCAGGTCATATATTGATACATCCGACGTCCCATAATATAATAATATACAAAATAGAAAAAGAAAAGAGGATCCAGTCAGTCCACCCGCAAGCCGCTAGTAGACACGTGAGAAAGTCCACGCCTGCAACGTCATGGGTGACGTGGTGCTTGGACACACTCGCAGACAACCACTTGTGTTCATGTGGTTGCTGTTTCGCGGGGCATAGCGTACGGTGAGGCAACGTATCCTCTCGTTCCTTCGCTATCCACCCCGCAAAATGAGCCAAAGCCAAGCATTGCCCAGGTAAAATTGGCCAACCCGAGGCCCAATCAGGCCCCGTTCGGCTGCCTAGAAGCCGGCTTCTTCCGGCTGTTTAAACAGTGCCCGTGTGAGAGAGAAACCAGCCGGAAGCAGCCAGAGTAGCCGGCTTCTTAAGGATGCAGCTTGGATTTGCACTACTTTTATTTTATTATTATACTCGAACATCCGCGCCGCGCCGTTATAAAAACCATCGTCTGCGTCGTGAATTCCAAACCAGATCCCAAAACAATACACCTCTCAATCCAGCGCTCACTTTTGCTTAGGTTCCCGTAGTGCCATAGCGGCAGGCAGTTGGTTCTTCTGAGCTTGCGCGATCGCGGCGTCCGGCGAGGCGGCGATGACCAAGAAGAGCGTGGTTCTGTACCCGGGCGTCGGCGTCGGCCACCTGACGCCGATGGTCGAGCTGGCCAAGGTGTTCATCCAGCACGGCGTCGCCGTCACGGTCGCGCTCGTCGAGCCGCCCACCAAGGCCCCCGACTTCTCCGCGGCGGCCGCCCGCGCCGCGGCCTCCAATCCGTCCGTCACCTTCCACGTCCTGCCGCCGCCTGATCCAGCCGCTTCTCGGCCCGATGACGACGACACGCCGTCGGACCACGTAGCCCGGATGTTCGGCTACCTCAAGGCCATGAACGCGCCGCTGCGCGACCTCCTCCGCTCGCTGCCAGCCGTGGACGCGCTCGTCATCGACATGTTCTGCGGCGACGCCATCGGCGTCGGCGCCGAGCTCAACCTCCCCGTCTACTACTTCTACGCGTCGGGCGCCAGCGACCTGGCCGTCTTCCTCAACCTGCCTCGCATGATGAGGGCCACGGACACGGGTTTCCAGCTGGAGACCACCGCCGGCGACTCCGTGCTGTCTTTCCCCGGCGCTCCTCCGTTCAGAGCCTCGGAGCTGCCCAAGCTGATTCTGAACGGGAGCACGGCGGGGAAGGCCGTCCTCCGCCTGCTCAACGTGATGCCGGAGGCCGACGGGATTCTCATCAACACCTTCGAGTCGCTGGAGGCGCGGGCCGTGCGCGCTCTCAGGGACGGCCTGTGCGTCCCCGACCATTCCACGCCGCCGGTGTACTGCATCGGGCCGCTGGTGTCCGGCGGCGGAGACAAGGAGCACGAGTGCCTCCGGTGGCTGGACACGCAGCCGGACGACAGCGTCGTGTTCCTCTCGTTCGGGAGCATGGGCACGTTCCCCAAGGAGCAACTCCAGGAGATGGCCATTGGGCTGGAGAGGTCCGGGCAGAGGTTTCTGTGGGTGGTGCGGAGCCCACGAGAGGACCCCGAGAACATGTTGAGCCAGGAGCTCCCGGAGCCGGACCTGGAGGCGCTCCTTCCGGAGGGGTTCTTGGAGAGGACCAAGGGCAGAGGGCTCGTGCTCAAGTCATGGGCGCCGCAGGTGGACGTGCTACGCCATAGAGCCACCGGCGCGTTCGTCACGCACTGCGGGTGGAACTCGACGCTGGAGGGCATCATGGCGGGGCTGCCCCTGCTGTGCTGGCCGCTGTACGCGGAGCAGAGGATGAACAAGGTGTTCATTGTCGAAGAGATGAAGCTCGGGGTGGAGATCAAGGGCTACGATGAAGAGATGGTGAAGGCAGAGGAGATAGAGACCAAAGGTCAAGTGGGTGATGGAGTCTGAAGGTGGGCGAGCACTCAGGGATAGAGTGGCGGAGGTGAAAGAGAGGGGGAGCGAGGCACTCAAAGACGGCGGCTCGTCTCATGCTGCTTTTGTTACATTCTTGACGGATATCGAGAGCATGGCTCGTCCTCGTCCCAAAGGCTGGCTCATCTCTTAGGACACGTCGTGATTAATTCCTCGAAGATTTGAAGACTCCTGTGGTGTAGTAATGTCAGTCGGTATCCCTTATGTACATGTCAATTCATCCTATCCTAAGCTAGGTCATGTCATCCATCTGACCCGCAAGTCACTAGATTTTATATGTGTACAAAAGAGATATAGGAGAGGTGTTCCCTTGATACATTAGAATGCGTAAAAAAAGTTGCCACCTCACTCTTAACTCAAACAGGAGATATGAAATATGGTTGCCACAATTCCCTCCTTGGATATCGGAGAGTTGGATGCTCCTCTCTTCCCAAGAGATGCAATTTATTAGGGTTAACCCAGCGCCCGGACGTCCGGCCACAATAGTGTGTCCAGACGCACTCACAGAAAACAGCCCTTGCCTCCTATTGTTGCATCGCATCCTGTGCCCCGACGCATCGCATCCTGTGCCTCGGGCTCACCAGTCTGGAACCGCGCCTGTCTCGCCCCCGCACGAGAAAATCACGTGGGTGTCAAGTCAATTGCCGTCGCCTGCGGTGTGAGCCGCGGAGGCGTCCGCCGGCCTCAGGTGCACGCACGTGAACCATGGCAGCACCAGCGCGGATGCAACATGATGCTGGGGGATGGGCGTGGCGGATGCCTAGACGATGCCAGGAGAAGAATAAGGAGACATTGAGGCGAAGATGAGGCAGTAGAAAAAAGCAAATTCAAAAGATACAACGCTCAATCTACTTTAGAAACATCCGATTGTAACACCTGCAACATACTTCTTAATGCATCTGAAACACGTAAAACATGCATCTGAAACACTTCTTGCAAACACTAGATCTACTTTTGAAACATCCAGATGAAATACTTGCTACATATGTACAAAAACAACTAAAACACTTGAAACATACGTCTGAAATATTTCGCAAAACACCTAAAAACACTTGAAGTTCGATCTAGTTTTATAACATCCATATGCAACGATTGCAACAAACTAAAGAAGGCAGTGAAACTTTTGAAACATGCATCTGGAACGTTGAGGACAATTGCAACACACGTCAAAAATACAGATGAAACATTGAGGATAACCGCATGCAACATACATGTACAACAATTGCAACATATGCAACATCTCGATCCACTTTTGCAACATCCATGTGAAGCACTTGAAACATGTAATTAAAACTACTGAAACACCTGAAACATAGGCTTGCAACATGTCTGAAAAATCTTGAAACACAACATCGTCGACGGACACAGTCCTACCTAGCGAGGGACTGCAATGTTGTAGGCATTCCCTTCCTATGGACGCCAAATCGACGTAGGAGGAGGTAGTCTGATGCCAGGGGAGGAAGGGCCAGAGATGAGTGTCCCACCGGGACTAGGACAACTAGATCTAAAAAGACGCCTAATCCGCTGACTGAAGACTGGTTCCGGTTCCGTCAGCCATGGAGGAGGTTGGGGAGGACGGGAGAGAGGAGAGGAAGCGGGAGAAGCAGCAGCAGAACGCCTTGTTAAAGGAGCCACCGCGGCACAACGCTTACAGGCAGCACCCTTGGCGGCGCTCATAGGCCGCAGCGACTGCGCAACGGGGCAGGGAGCGAGTAGCGGCCCGCGCACTACGACTCACCGGCGGCCGCGTGCCGCACCTGTTCGGCAGCCAAGCACCGTATGTGGCAGCGTGCGAGCAAGGCGTGGGGAGCGGAGAGAACAAGGCTGCGAGAGAGACGAGCGAGAGGCGTGGGAGACAGAGCGGAGTGGATGAGACAGTACGGAGCGGATGAGCCTGACATATAATATTGAGTGGCCAGCGGTGTGTACGCGTGTCCGATCTTAATTTGGCTTCCGGGCCCCTAAGCGTAGCATTACCGAATTTATTAGGGCTTCCGCAATGGTATTAGCTATGTGGTTAGCTTACGAGAAGTTAAAAGAAAAAACAAAGACTGTTTTAGATTTTTTTCATATACTATTAAACCCATATACTACTCTTTCATATTTTTAGACTACATAAAATAGATTGACTATTTAGCTATCACTGGTGACTATTCTCTCTTTTATTTTTTCTATCACATTAGATCTAGCTAGCGAAATGGAACACCCTTATAGGGTGTAGCTCACGCCATAGGATTCCCACAAACCAAGGTGCACCCTTTGTCCAAGCTATGTCATTAAAGATGACCCAGAACATCAATCTCATCGAACTATCTGTATTCTTAGATCACATCGTTGGATAGCAAAAATCAGTGTCAGTGCAGCCACTATGTTCGGTCACCCTAACAATTGATTCATAGATTGAGTTTCTCCCTTGCTGATAAAGAAAATTGTCCGTATCTCCCCCTACAATTACAAGTCTATGTTTATAGGAGAAAATTGGCCACGTCGCCTCAAATTCATTCACGGTGGCCACGTCGTCTTGATTCCCTTTGCTTGGTCGTTAGTTCGCCACGTCGCCCTGCTTTCTTTTGCTCTCTGCTTGGCCCTCCAGATTGTGCTCCGCATCTATCTCTCTCCCTTTCTCTTTCTCCAGTCTTCCTCCGGTCTTTTCCTCTTCTTTCTTTTTCGCTTCTTCCTCCCTGTCTTCGTTGCTCCTCTGTTGCCTTCGCTCGTTCGTGGCCGCTGAGGTGGGGACAGGGCGCTGCAATGGGGATTTGTAGGGTCGCCGTTGCCTGTTCTACCTTCTAGACTACCCGTCCATTTTCCTGTCTTCGGTCGCGGCGGTGGTGCCTGCCTCCTCCAGCTATAGCGGCGGCGGCGGCACTCTGCTCCGGTTGCCATTGGCTGGTTGCGCCTCCGGCGAATCCGGGATTCTTGCCTTTGCTATCTTCTACTGTTGGATCTGCTGTTCTGTTGGGGTTCGTTGTTCCCTTCTGTTTCTTCCCTTGCCTTTTTCTTTTTGGGTATGCTGATCGATGTTGCTGTGCAATGATTCTTGCAGGTGGCGCGGTGACTGGATCTTCAATTTGGCTCGCTTGTGCTCGATCTGCTGCCTATTTGCCTGCTCTTTCGCTCCTTGTGCAGGTATATGCTTATACATGTTTATTGGACAAAATTGGTGGATATAGCTCCTATATATGCCATGGCCCCTGCCGGCCCTCTCTTAGCTCCGCCATTGGCTACAACTCTTTTATCTTCTTGCATCTATTATTTTGGATACATAAGCTTGATTTATTGGCATCCTTCAGTTCCTAAGTCTAATATGTCATATGTGCGTGATGAGATGATTTTTCCCCTAATGGAATTAGTCATGCCAATATACATGGAAGGTATATTCAGGCTGGATGGTACAGTTTTGGTTGTTCTGCTGAAATTAGTTGGTTGCTGTATCAGTTCCACCTGTTACTTGGGGCTAAAACAAATCCAAATTCCAGCTTTTCAGGTATTAGGATGATAATGGAAGTTTTTCCAGTGGCGCAATCGAAATCTTTAGAGTTAAATCTGCATGCTTTGATTTATAAAACAAAACTATCACCTTTACCATGAATCATAAGATGCCTATAGATATCAGGCTTCCTCCATCATTCTGATGGGTTTGCTATGTTGCTTCAGAACAATAGATGTGTGTTTTGCAACCAATACGTCAGGGAAATAGTAGTACCATACAATCTGAAAAGATGCTTATTTTGTGAGTTAACATTCCAAACTTCCATGTTTTTCGTGCGCCTTTTGCTCCACTCATTTATTTGATTGCAGCAATGCCGGTGCCTCTAGATTTGGGGAGATGACATGATTGAGCCTCAGCTTCGCTTTCAAGCATAAAAGAAGGTACAGGGTTCACTTCTGCATTCTAAATTACTCAAGAACCAATTTATTTGCACCTCATTTTGTAGTCGTGGATATATGCTGCAACCCATCTTACAATGAGAAGCCATGGTGTAACTCTTTTATCTTCTTCCATGTATTGTTTTGGAAAGATAAGCTTGGTTGGTTGGCTTTTTTAGGTCTAATATGTCATATGTGCATGATGAGACGAGGTTTTGCCCTAATGGAATTAGTCATGCTACATGGGACGGATGTATTCTACCTGCACAGTACGATTTTGCTGGTTCTGCTCAAATTAGTTGGTTTCTTTATCAGTTGCAGCTGTTATTTGGGGCTAAAATAAATTCGGATTCCAGATTTCCAAGTATTAGTTTTCCCAGTGGCGCAATCAAAATCTTTAAGTCAAATCTGCATGCTTGGATGTATAAAAAAAACTCTCAGCTTTACCATGAATCACAGGATGCCTATAGATATGAAAGCTTCCTCCATCATACTGATGGGTTTGCTATGTTGCTTCAGACCAATACAGGTGTGGTTCACAACCAACAAGTCAACGAAATAGCAGTAAGATGCAGTCTGAAAATATGCCTATTTTTACCTGTTTTCAAAAAAAGGGAGGACAATGCACAGACGCAATGTTTGGTTTGCTGACGTCCTGTTCGCTTTGCCTATGCCACGTTTACCTGTTTTTTGTTGATGGATAGGATTAGCTACGTTGGCCTGCTTCCTGTTCATTCGTGCTTTGGTTAGCCTTTTCAGTTCTATAGCATACAGGGCTCACGCTTTGGTTACGGAGTATCTTAGTTTATCTTTCTAGGGGGGTCCCACGGAATGAAGGTGCCTCTGTATCTCTTTTGTTTTTTTGGTTGCTACATGTGCCGTGCTGTTGCAGTGTTTTTATATAGAGATTTTGTATCCGCATCAATGGGTCACTGCGTAATTCCTTTCGGTGCTTCTTGCCTTCTTGTCTGCCTGTTCTGTTGCCATGGCTATGTCTTTGGTTTAACATTTGCTTTGAGTCATTTGGTTCTGCTATGGAATTCATTTAGTCCAATTGCAGGTGGCCTTTCCTTTCTGACTTTCATCTGTTATATATGACCTGCTGTGATGCTTCTTGTTTTTACCCTTTCTAGATCGACAACGGTTCTCGGCGCTGCGGGTATACGCTTTCTGATCTCATCACCGTCCCGTTTCAAACGAGTGTACATTTATCGAGACTTCATTGCATGGCTTAGGTTTTACGTGCATTTTCATAGATTATAGCTGTTTATTCAATGCATGGTATCCTGCTCACTGACAGTTATTTATTTGTTTCTTGTGCCATCTATTTTTGTTTTGCCGTTTTCAGAAAAAAAATGATTGTATTACCAGTGTCTATGTGCTGCTGCAGTTCATGTGCACGGCCTGTATTTCATTCGCAACGACACTACCCGCGCCGGGATTGATGCCGGGTCCGGAGTTCCGTGCCCGCTTATACCATGATTTTCCTTATTTCTTCGGTGTTCACAGGGGTCTTTTGATCTTTTGCTATTTAGCACCGGGATACTTCTCTATGGCAGCTATATAATTTTCGTGCTTATACATCCGTGGTCCGATCTCAAATCGTTTTTTGCCAATAGTAGTTCATCCATTTGGGGATTCATGATTATCTGAGGTTAGCTGAGTTGGCTCTGCCATAGTTGGTTTGGTTTTTGGGGTTTCGAGGGTTGTTGCGTCTTTTCATTGCTTCAGATTTGACCTTACTATGTCAGAAGCTTAGTTCTGCATATGCTACACATGAGGGGTACAAAGAATCTGAGATACGTCGTGAACTTTTTGCGCTGCCATATCCTACGTGCTAACCTTTCATGCGCTTACTCTATTTGGTTTTTCATCAGGGTTCTTATTTTGTTGCCACAATTACCAGACGTGCTGTTCCTTCCTGTGCGTGTATTGCTTCTAAGCTTGCTGCTCCAGGTATATTTGCTCATCTTTTACAATGCTTTTTCTACATATCAGCGTTCCTTAATCAGTTTGTTTGTTCTTCTGCTTTATCTTTGCTTACTTCAGTTCATAGTATCAGAACTTATGTATAGCCTGTGATACTTACTGACGGTTCCATACTTTTTGTCTTTGTTGTATATTTCCTTTTTATCTTTTTTAAAAAATAGGCAGCTACATGCCATATTTTAGATTATATATGGATTATCGCAGGTGTCTTTGCCTGTGCCATATCTGCTACTCGGTGACGGCTGCTTGCATTCTACGCATGATACTTGCTTCTTATTTATTCTGATTTTCTCATAATACTCACGCCTCTATGTTTTTCCCTCCAAGCCAAAAAATACTGTTCGAACCATAATTGTTGGTTTCTCTTTCTTGTCCTTTCCACTGACCTGTAGTTGTTTTCACTAGTTATATCTGTATTTCATGTACTTTTGGCTGCTTTTCGCTTTGTATTTACTATGTCTCTTTGACTGCCACGTGCCACCTTTTTGCTTTCCCTTTGGTAATATCTATGTTACTTTGTCTTTCGTAGATTAGTTTGTTGTTTCGACAAATTTGGTTCTGATGTTTACCGTTCGAGTATCATTTGTGGCGCTCCTTCAAACTGCTGCCCAGCATTGTCGGATTCCATTGGTTTCCACTATAAATGAAATCACGCCTGATGGCCAACAGTTGTATGGTGTTGAACTAGAGCTGCCTGTGTTGTTTCGGTGTGATACACCCCGTCAATTTTTTTCTGGTCATCTTAGCGTGGAAGCCATATGAATCCTTATGAGCATGCAGCGTTTCAAGCACTAGCTTCCCTTCAGGTTTTATATGGCTTCACTGTCTTTGATTACAGCTATGAAAATATGATGGCTCAAAGCTTTTTATGCGCCAATTGTTCTCTGTTGCTAATAGAGGAGCACAGCTTTCGCGTTTAGTTCTTACAGTGTCGCATGATTCATCGGCGCCTCAGCTGGATCCACAAATCCTACAGGATGCTGAGTTGTTACTGCATGAAATTGATTCTATGGCCAATCCTGACCTATCATGGTGCTAAGGCACTGCGTCCATCAGTTCTCTTCATTGCTGCTGATTTCTGTAGTATTATTGTTTTTGTTTGTGTTACAATTTTGATGTATCAACCTATACAGTTTCCCTTTCTTTTTGTGTTTCAAAGGACACTGTATCCACAATGTTGTCTGTTGCTTTCAATGTGAGTTGAGATTTTGAGAATGTTTCGGACTGATCATAATAAAAAGGGAACATTTTCAGAGTGATTCTTACCAAAACAAAATGGAAAAAGACCTTCCTGTTTGTTTGTTTCGTCCTTATTTAATCTATGTGCTTTATGGTCTCCATGGAATCCATCTGTGCACCGCTTAATAGATGCACGCTAGCCCATGGAAGGCAGTGTACATCACCCAACAATTGCCACACGTACGTGCCTCTCTTGATTTGTATACTACACACTTTTTAAAAATTTGGCGGTCTTTTCACACCATGGTCTTATGAAGTATACATTTGAATCTGATTATTTTTACCTTCATACTTTCTCCTATTTTGCCTTCTCTCTTCGATTATTGTCATCACTCAAAGATTCTGCCACCTTGCCGCCGCGGCTCCATGTACACGTGCACCAATATTCGTAATGACGCGTTGCTTACCCCCGCTTTGTTTACCTCCATTACCCTCCAAACTGATTTCCTAATCTTTGTTCTCGTGAGTTCCTTATTTCCCATGTTACCTTCTTGCCTGCTTTACTTTGTAATAATTAGCTGGTGGCCGTCATCAGAAACTTAATGCCGCGTGGTTCGCCAAGCTACGCCGGTCTTCCCAGAAAAAAGAGCCCTGGAGCAGCGCTACGCAGATCTTGCAGGTATATATAGTTATATATTACACTTCCCCTTAGTATTATGGGGATTACCTTCGTTAATTCGTGTGTGTTTCCACGCTTGTCCTCCATATCTTAATTCGTGAGGCGTATGTCGAGATTAATGATCCCCCTTCTACATCTACGCACCTACGTTTTGATACGTGTGGTACATCTCATCATTTGTGCTCATCTTCTCCATATGTATTCAGAGGTATTAATCGTAGCTTTACCGAATCTCTCCCTTTCAATTCTGCAATCTATTCTCTGTCTTTTTATGAACTTCCTCATACCAAAATCGATGGTCCTCGACCATCATGAGATCTCAAGTCCTCGCACTACGGTCCGTCGGAGGCGGTGAAGAAAGCTTAATCAACAGGGTGTAGCTCGATCAGGTTATCTATTCTCTATAAACTACTGCCTTCTGTGTTCGGTTTTCCAATGCCATAGTGTTTCACTGTGTGTTCTTCTCGCTCTGTCTTCCTTGAATCTTATCTTTTCCTCAAAATCAAATAGGATCTATTTGTATTGGCATACCGCTTTTAGGGTGTAGTCAGTTTGATCAAGTCTATATAGATCATCTTAAAGGTTCGTGTATGGTACAGCTTCCTTGCTCATGTTGTGCCATTTTTTTGGTAATCTACAGAGTTATCTACTTTGTTTCATGCTGTTGCTCATCTATTATTTTTGTTCTTCACTCTAATTGCCTTCCTTCTATAAATGTAGCCAACTATCCAAAAAGATCATATCATGGTGCGCCAGATCTTCAATGCCCACACTATTGTGCTATGTACTGGTACGTTGAGGGTACTAAACAGAGTCGATCACGCGGACCGAGTCGTGTAGTGTACAACAATTGTTGCAAAAGCGGCAAGATTATCGTGCCTCCATTCCAGCCTAGACCGGAGCCCCTTGCCTCTCTTGCTAGATTTGATGGGGATGCAAAGTGTAATAGATTCATGAAGAATATACGCCAATATAATTGTTTGTTTGCTTTCACCTCTATGGGAGCAAATATAGATCGGTCCATGAATGATGGTCACGGGCCTCCTGTTTTCAAGATCTGTGGTCAAATTCATCATCGCATCGGATCTTTGCTTCCACCGGAAGGTTGTCCTCCAAAGTTTATTCAATTGTATGTGTTTGACACATCTAACGAAATAGCTAACAGAATCCGTGCTCTTGACCAATCTGAGGCACCCCAGTCCAATCTAGATTCTGCAACAATTCGGTCGTTGCTGACCATGTTAGATCAGCACAATCCATTTGCTAAGCAGTTCCGTCTGGCTAGAGACAGGTTGCAAGAACATGGTGCTGAAGAGTTTATTATCAGAATTGTGGGAGCTAGAGAAGGAGATCCTGTTCAATACAGCCTTCCAACTACTTGATCGACTTGCTATGCTTGTCATCGGTGATTTCTCAATAGATACTTTTCAAATGTGATATAGTGATTCGGACTAGATCCGGTGATTTACAAGAGATATCCACCCTTCATCCTGCTTTTATGGCTTTACAGTACCCTCTTCTCTTCCCATTTGGTGAACGTGGATTTCAGCTAGGTGCTCTATATCATGGTGTCCAACCTACAAATCCTGGTACACACACAAAGATGACGATGCAAGATTATTACAAGTATGTTTTCCATTACCGAGAGAATGAACCTAATCCATATCTTTGTTATGGAGCTTTGTCAAGCCAGGCAAAGGTTGATGCTCGCGCCTGCATAGATGAAAATAGGCTGTGGTACATATATGATCATCAGGATGATATACGAATGGAAAGTTTCCAAGGTGCATCTGATGCTGTTAGCCGTGGTTGTATATATGGAAGTGAGATGGGTAAGATGACTGTGCTTCCAGCATCTTTTACCGGAGGTCGACGGTATATGATCCAGAATTACCATGATGCTATTGCTATATGTAGAGAACATGGTCCTCCAGATTTTTTTGTTACATTCACATGCAATCCTAAATGGCCAGAGATCGCTGAAGGTATACTGGAAGCAGGTCAGCGATCAACCGATAGAGCAGATATAGTTATTCGGATTTTCAAACTCAAACTTGAAGAACTTTTGCGTGATATTCGATGTGGCCATGCCTTTGGTCCATGTTGTGCAGGTATTATACTTATGTTACCACGCACGTTCTCGCTTCCTATTGCTTTCCACCTTCAGTACAGGTGGTTCCTTCCTTTATCTTGGCCATCTTCATACTTTTCCTAAGTCTTATGTCTCCACTGCAGTCCTACACACTGTGGAATTCCAGAAGCGTGGACTTCCACATGCTCACATCATCTTATGGACGATCGCCGACGACAAATCAGCGACCAACCTGCAGCTATGATTGACTCTTTTGTCTCCGCCGAGATACCCGATCCTACCATTGATCCATTGGGCTATGCCCTTGTGGCCGAACACATGATTCATGGACCTTGTGGAAGAGCAAATCCTTCTTGTGTGTGCATGAAAGATGGAAAATGCTCCAAGTTCTTTCCAAAACCTTATAAAAAAGAAACAACTGTTGATGGAGATGGATTTGCTATATATAGACGGAGTGATAATACCCTCTATGTTGAGAAGGAAGGCCAATGTCTTGATAATAGATGGGTAGTGCCATACAACATATCTATCCTCAAAAAATATCAGGCCCATATAAATGTTGAATGGTGTAATAAAACAATTTTTGTCAAGTATTTATTCAAGTATGTGACTAAATGAGTCGATCAGTAAAAAATATATCTTCGGCGTGTGGTAATGACCGGTGAGGAGACACCCTTTGACAAAGAAACTCAAACTGTCAATGAGATCAAAGAGTATTTAGGCTCGCCGTTACATATGTGAACAGGATGCTGGCTGGCGTGTGTTTTGGATATGATATCCATAGACACTACCCACCAAGAGAGGATGCCTGCTCACCCGCCAAATGAGAACTTCATTACTTATAGTGCCAAAGCTAGAATGGATAAGTCGCTTTCACGTGATTTCCTTCGCAGACAATGCTCGATCAATGGTTTGTAGCTAATCAAGAGCACCCCGATGCAAGAAACCTTACCTATTGTCAATTCCCTTCT
>JADLZL010005686.1:0-91175 GCA_015844335.1 Chrysopogon serrulatus | reverse complement strand
GGCAATCTTCCGCTGAAATTGCACTTCGTGTTTGGTTTCTTCCAATTCCTCTTGAAATTTGTTGTTCATCTTTGGTTTCTTCCTATCCGTAATGAGCTAGTAGTTCCAATTTTCATGAAGCTTGGAGTAGAGTAGTCTTCAATTTGCAATGTCCGTAAGAAAGTAGCAATTCGATCAAATTGGTAGTAGAGTAGCAGTCGTCTTCTATGTGCAATTGGTTGTGTCTGTGATGTAGCAGCAGTTTGATCAATCTGGCAGTAGAGTAGTAGTAGTACCCGTCGTTTCAGTTGGTACTATCTGCATCCCTTCAAGATGTGTTTAGTTCCCCAAAACTTTTCAAGATTTCCCATTACATCAAATTTTTGACACATGCATGGAGCATTAAATGTAGATAGAAAATAAAACCAATTACACAGTTTAGCTATAAATGATGAGACGAATCTTTTAAATCTAATTAGTCTATAATTGGACACTAATTACCAAATAACAACAAAATTGCTATGGTAACAAAACCCAAAATTTTTGGGGAACTAAAACACAAAGGACTTTTATTCTACTATACTACTACTACTACTTTTCTTCTATGTGCAATGGGTCTTTTATATACCTTTTCAGGCAACCGTGGCTCTTAAGTTAAGATATTTGTGGTACCGATATTTTAAATCTGGATTTGTTTATATACCTTTTCAGGCAACCGTGGCTCTTAAGTTAAGATATTTGTGGTACCGATATTTTAAATCTGGATTTGCTATGTTTTGTACTGTGCTTGAGTGTACGGTCAGTTTGTAATACAATAGCTCTAAGATATCTGGCCACTCCATCTGCATGGACTAATTTAATTTACTTGAATATGGTTAGTGTGAGATTATTTCGACAATGAAAATTGAGAAAAGAAGTTGCAGTGTTAGTGCCAAACAGGCACGGCTCCGTGTCCGCCCACTCCTCTGCCAGAAGTGTGAAGTGTTTCTTACTGCATGGTTAAACTAGCAGACAATAGGAATCTGACTGAACTGCATAAGGTTGCAGCCAATCTTGGTTGTCTCGACAGAACGGTTCTGGATTGCCACAGTTCATTTGTTTTCCATGTAACCAGCCCAACCAGAAGTCATACTTGATCTTTGACAACAACTGAAAATAATCATTCAGACGTAGTAGGTTCGCTACGCGCTTTCTGTGGCCTGTTGTTACCATCGGTCACCTTTCCTTTCTCCATTGCACAAGTCTGATAATGTCTATTCTACTCTGGTAATGTTCAGACTTCAGACTCGATAAATAATGATGAACAAGTGGAATCTGATTAGCGACAAGATCTCCTGGGCGGGAACATAATCGGAGGTCAGAGATCCTGTTATCGAGCAGCTCAGCTCGAGCGTTTCTTTGGTCTACTCATTCCGATGACTGTATAACCCGCCAACAGGCATCCCTGATATTTCTTTCGTAATGGTAGATAGATGCCACTATGCCAGCCCCTCTTGTGCCTGCAGAGCAGCAGAGGTGTCGTTGATTTGCAGCTAGTTTGACTGATGTAGGGGCTGTTGTAGCAGACGCAGATTTGACTCTGTTTATTCAATTCCGAGATGTTTTTTTTTTTTTTTTTTTTGGTTGATGATGGGCTAGTGGATGCAAAACAGTGGTCGCAGTTGACGAAGGCCCATAATAATAACCTATTGATGACCGTAGCTTACCCTTCCACAGAAGAAGCACTCACGCTTGGGCCAGGCCGAACAAAACGGCCCTTTTGACCACGTAAAAACACAGACGCTGCTGGGCTGCAAGCCAACATGGGCACAACATCCAGCCATCCGGGCTTGGTTGGTTGGGTAGGCACAGAACGGCTGAGCTTGCCGGAGTGCGGACACCAAACGGAACTCCGAGATGCTGTAGGCAGTAGGACACCAAATGCGTCGTCAGTCCGAGCCACTGTAGTTCGGGGTCAGATTTTGGCTCGTCCTGCAGCCTGTCTTCTTAGCCACTTTGTGCATTTCTAGGGGCCGTGGGTGGCTTATGTGGCTTCGCTGGTCGCTGTCTTCTTACCACTTTGTGCATTATTAGTACTACTAGTAGGGCTCCGAGTAGCAGATTATTGCAACATTTCTAAAAAGATGGCACTTGTCTGGGGTGCTCTGGAGCCGGGAAAATGTACGGAGTCAGGGTACAGGGAAGACATTCAAAATATAAGACGGGGAAATGCCATTCATCAAGAATTCAAGAGCTTTTTCTGCGTCAGCTCGAAGCATAGTCGGATTCTGCAGCAAAGCAGCTCCAAGGTTAGGCTCTACTAATAGCTTTGCTTGCTAAAAGGGTACATGTATCCAGGTTGAATGAGATTAATTGATTCACCTATTCACTAGCACTACCGTCCATCTTTTCTCTGGCTGTGCTGCACGCTTGCACTACTACTACCCACCACCACTCGACCGTCTGCACGCATGGATCAGATCAGGCAAATAAAGCCCATGGACCAAACGAAGTGGGCACTCCCTCCGATCCTCGGCTCACGGTTTCAGGTCCGGGCAACAGAATACTCTGCGGCGGTGCTGTCTCTACTCATTAGCGGCTTCGATTTGGCTGTCGCTTGCGCCAGGGGCAGCGCCTTTCTTTCGGACGTACCGAGGCCAACGCCAACGAGGATCGCTCGGACAGGTCATCACGAATGATGGCTCCCGTCTTTCGTGACGGGGAAAAACTATCATCCATCGTAAGCCAAAGCAAACCTTTAATCGTACCACCAATCCACCGTCGTCTGCCACGAACTCACAATCATTGCGTCGCAGATTCACAGCAGCAAGCCGCACGGCCACGATCGTAGTTTGACTGTGGTTAACCATGTTCCCTTTTCCCTTTATCAATGACCACCAACAAGTAAAGATTTGTTGGGCCAAAGCACCAAGCAGGCCGCAGCCCGTCGTCGCGTTCGAAATGGAGCGGGCTGCCGTGCCCATGACAGATCCCCCAGCGTAAGGCAGGCCCAGGCCCCAGATACAGATAGGTGACGCCATCGCAGCAACGGGAATCCAAGCCGACTACTGGCAGGATCCAGAATCGTGCCCCCACAAGCCAGCCAAGCCAAGCACGGTGTCGAATCCGGCAGTCCGTCCACGTGACCATCCTGCACCTGCCCTGCGCTAGCCTTTCGCGCGCTCACGCCACCCACGCCCACGACAGGCCACAACGAACCGATAGGCCTGCCTGCCCCCCGAGTAGGCTTGCGCAGTTTGTGCTGTTTCCAGGGCAAAAGGCTGGCACAGGCCCCGTCACATCCCGGCGCCCAGCGGGACGTCGTCGTCAGCATCGCTACAGTCTCGGCAGGCGACAGAGGACGAGAGCGAGGCAGCGAGCAGCCGAGCACCAATGGGACGACGCACGCCGGACGGCCCCGCACCCGGCTGCGGGACGCGTGGCGATCGGCGCTGGATCCGATGGGTGTGGAGCGTTGCCGCCCCGGGAGGAAGATGGCGAGCGGCCGCTGCACGAACAAGAACCAACCGGAGCAGCAGGAGTCACGGAGGCGGTTTTCACTATTTGTTATACGGTCTTCACTGTCATTGAGGAAAAGCTTTTCCCCGCCGATCTGAATTGTTCGAAGGAAGGAACAGTAAGAGCAGGACGATGATGATCTTCTGGGTTCAGTCCGAGACATGGGACTCCATGAGCTTTGGAAATATCAACTTATTAATCCGATTATGCGAATGCTTCCGGTTAGCTGCGGATCAAGGTGTCATTATTTTGAAACTTTCCAACTGTGAAACCTTCAGTTATGTGATGAGGATACTTTTTTCTAGCGATTGGGGGAAAAAAAAAGAAGTGGAAAGCTTTGGGTCAAGTTTATATATTTGTCAGCTTGACTGGTGATGATGCTAGACCTAATCATAAGCTGATATGGAAAGGCTGGGTGCTTGCTAAAATTAAAATTTTCAGCTATGGTTGTTAGAGAATAACGCTATGATTACTAAATATAATACATTAATACAGAGAATTGGCACTTAGTGCCTTAGTTGTTGTTTATGTGGAAACAATGAGAATGCATCTCATTGCTTGTCCAATTGCTAAGGTGGCGTAGTTAGGGCCTGTTTGAATCCAGTGAACTAGCAACTAGTTAGGTTTTGTGGACTAGTGAACTAGTATTAGTTGAGCGTTGGATTATACCTTAGTTCACCCACTAGTTCACCTACTGGTTCATCTGTTTGGATCCTTATGGACTAATTGTTAGTCAACTAGTTACTAGTTTATGGGATCCAAACAGGGCCTTATTAGTGGTTGCCTATACAATTAGCTGCACTAACATCACATCCCAACGAGTTAAAATAAATGTTGGTCCTCAATAAAGAAATGGATGCCAAATGGAAGAAGTTTCATACAATTGGTAAAGACAAAAACAAGGCCGCAAGGCGTGTTTTGATGACAAGCTGATTAAAATCTTGTGGAGACAGTCCACTATGTTTGTTTTACTTAGATTAAATATTGGAAAGATTTATATCTCTGGAGGTGCAAGACATGCTAGTTGATGGAGGTAACATCATGCTCAAGGTTGCCACAGGATTGCTAGCGAGGACTTCATCCAACAGAAGATGCTGCAGTTGAAGAACAATCGTGATGACAACAATGGTGTCGATGGAGGTTGACAAGAAACTTCACTCTAGTCCTACACTCATTGATGTTTTGCTAATACTCTTATCGATAAAGAAATGGATGCCAAATGTGTTCCACCGCCATATTTTTCCTTTCTGGTTGGGACGTCTCAAGTTGTCCCTGCTTGACAGTGAACGATGGTGAATCGTAGGCTCGTAGTTCTACCTCTCATTGCGTACGTTATCTTCATGGACATTGTGCATTTTTGTTGCATGTGACGGAAATGGGATTGACCTTGATTAAAAAAACAAATATTGCCATCTTAGAAAGTCCAAAATTTTGCATAGCTAGTGAATCCAACAATTTCAAATAAGGTTCAATGTGATCATGGGAGCTACAGGCGGCCAAGGCATCGACCCACAAGGCGACATGGTTAGCTCATTGGCCAATGAGATCTCTTCACAAAAGCAATGCACTAGGGAACATCTCATTAGCCAATGAGCCGGCAACACAACTACCTCACATCTATCCTATATGTCCAAAACGTAACGGTCCAGATACATCAGAAGATATAGAAAAGGAAAGAAAGATCCAATGTCTTGCCAAAGGTATCAGATTAGGCACCAATGTCTTGCCAAAGTCTCAAGCTTGACGACTTAATTTTTACCTCTGTTTCTAATTGTAAGATTTTGCATAACCACGGATGTCGACTAAAGAGAAACAACCAAATAGAATGTAACCCTTCTCCCCCCAATCACATTGCTTCTACAACTGCAAAGTCTGCATCCCTTCCCACGCACGCTTTAGCATTGCACAAGCACAATGTTGTCACTCGGCCTGAAGGATTCAGGTGTAATGCTAATTCGTTTGTTAATCAAATGCAGCCATTGGTGATCTCTTCGTCCTTGAATTGTGTAGTGTTACTAGCGGTTCTGTTGCCCTGGCAACCCCTTTAATTTGTATGTGATGGGCTCCTCGTGACAGCGAAAAGATAAAGTACGAGATCAATCCAGGCAATATAGCACCTTCAAAAAATATACAATGGTATATTTTAGAAAGGCCGTTTCATTAAGCTATTTTTTTTGTGAATGCTTCCTTTAAAAATTGGGAAATAATTTGGGATCCAACATTTACAGTTTGTTGAACCTGCATTTAGTAGTTAATTAAGTACATGTATGGCCAGATGGGAGGGCCACAATTTATAGCAAACTTTGACCATTGAGGAAACGGTCAAACACTGCCGGCTATGCGACCGGCGGAACAGAGGATCAACACCTGCCACTGCCCACTGGACTACTGGAGTGAGGAAAAAAAATACTAAACTCAAGTTGTCACAGTACTGCCCTCAAACGAATCCAACAATTTCACAATTTTGTACCGCCCTGGGGAAAAATGCTGCCACAGTTTAGCACTATCGCCCCGAAATATGATAAACTATTCGCAAAAAAGGGCCCCACACCTGGTGCTTCCTCTATAAGACTAGCCCTTCTAATCCTCCTCCACTAGACTCTCCCCGCCCTGTTCTCTTGCCTTTCTCCCTTCTCGGCGTAAGCGTGTGCCGCATTTCACTGTTTTCGTTTCATCTCCCGCTCATTCTTTACCCCCTGCTCCGGCCAAGTGCTGGAACCAAGAAAAGCCTCATGCGGCGGCCGGCCGAGGGGCGGTAGAGCGGCGGAGATGGGCTGGGCGCCCAGGTGGCTGCGCGGGCTGCTCGGCGGCGGCAGGAAGGGCGCCGAGACAAAGCCGGTGAAGGAGAAGAAGCGTTGGGGATTCGGGAAGTCCTTCCGGGAAAAGCCCCCCGCGCCGGCGCCGGCGCGGCCTCCGACGCCTCCGGTGCAGCCCACGGCGACGCCTCGCCGGGGGTATGTGGCCGCGCCGGATGAGTCGGACGACGAGCAGAGCAAGCGTGCTATCGCGGTGGCCGCGGCGACTGCGGCGGTGGCAGAGGCCGCCGTCGCCGCCGCCCAGGCGGCCGCCGCCGTGGTGCGTCTGACGAGCAGCGGTCGGTGCGTGCCGGCCGCCGCCGCGAAGCGGGAGGAATGGGCGGCCGTTCGGATCCAGGCCGCTTTCCGTGGCTACCTGGTAAGCTTCTCACAGACTCCTCGCTCTTCAGTTACCAAATCTTTTCTTTTTGTGAAATTTCCAATAAATAAACAAATCTTTTTAGCTACATACAGCATGTGTCACGAAAAGCTAACTTTAAAACGGAAGAAGGGACCATTTGTTGGTTCGAAAAAAAAAATCTCCCTCTTTTGCATGGTAGATAGAAACTTCTTTGTTCATGTGTAACCTACAAGTTGTTGTGGTAACGCCTTCCCCTCCAGCAAGGAGAAGCCACGTTGGGCGTCAGGTCTGCCGTCGTCTTTACTGCCTGAAGCACCTTCTAGGCTTCGTTTCAGGAAGGAAGCAAGGCATGGCCATGGCCGCTTTAACTCCGTTTCCTTGGCAGGAGATCGGAAGGCCTCTCTTTTTGCCGTTTTGCGCCTAGTTACTGCGTTACTGATATTGGAAGCGTAGTAATGGCGGTGGTGGTTGGTATGCCAAGTTGCGAGATGGATGCCAACCCCCAACATCCCCCCCCCCCCTTTGCACTGTAGATGCCCATGGCCGCCATGGGAGTATGGGACCATTGCTGATTAATTAACTCCTCTGCTTCTGCTTATGGTTCCGTGCGCAGGCGAGGCGGGCGCTCAAGGCGTTGCGGGGGCTGGTGAAGCTGCAGGCGCTGGTCCGGGGCAACATTGTGCGGCGGCAGGCGGCGGAGACGCTGCGGTGCATGCACGCGCTCGTCCGCGTCCAGGCGCGCGCGCGCGCTTGCCGCACAATTCGCTCGCAGCATGTCGCGGCTCATCCGGTAAGTGAGGATGTCTGATGTCTCGCTTGCTGGCTCGTGTTAACTTGCCGGGTGCGTGCGTTCTTATGGTTCCTGGATGGATATTTGCACGGCAGGATCCGCCGACGCCGGAGAAGTACGATCAGGCGGGTGCCCCCAGGCACGGCCGTTCTGGCTCTCTGAAGGTGAGCGTCTTTCCTCTGTTTTTATTCAGGGTTTCTTTGTGCAATTGTGATGGCAGTGACGAGGGTGAGGTGATCTGTGCAGGCGAACTCTTCGAAGACACCGGGCGGCGAGAGGCTGGCCAGGGAGAGGTCGGAATCTTGCGGGAGGAACTGGCTGGACCGCTGGGTGGAGGAGAGGTACATGGACGACGAGAAGAACGCCAAGATCCTCGAAGTGGACAACGGCAAGCCAGGGCGGTATGCTTCCAAGAGGCGTGGCGGCGGCGGCAACCATCACCACCAATCGCCGTGCTCGACGATGACCTCAGACCAGAACAGCCGGAGCTACGCGACCATGCCGGAGTCGCCGTCCAAGGACTCCACGACGGCGCAGCAGTCGGTGCCGAGCCCGCCGTCCGTGGGCATGGCCGAGGCCCTGAGCCCGCTGCGCCTGCCTGTGGACATCGCCGAGCTCTGCGACAGCCCCCAGTTCTTCTCGGCGACGTCGCGGCCCGGGAGCTCGAGGGGGGGCCGTTCACGCCGACCAAGAGCGAGTGCTCGCGCAGCCTCTTCGGCGGCTACTCCGACTACCCCAACTACATGGCCAACACCGAGTCGTTCCGCGCCAAGGCGCGTTCCCAGAGCGCGCCCAAGCAGAGGCCGCAGTACGAGAAGTCCAGCTCCCTGCGCAAGGCGTCGGCGCACGGCTTCGCGACGGGGCCGTGCGCGCCGACGTCGGCGGCGCAGAGGTCGGCGGCCTCATCACTGCACGCCAAGTTCACCAACAAGGCGTACCCGGGGTCTGGCAGATTGGATCGACTTGGCATGCCGGTCAGGTACTGATCCCTGATCCCTGATCTAGCTGGGTTCGCTTCAGGATAATGTGGAGCTGCGCCTGGACTGATATCAGTGTCTCACTCAAGCGAGGACGATGGAGTGAACTGAAAATCTACTAGTGGTCTTTAGGTTTTGTGCCTTGGTGGTGCTATTACCGTCAACAGTTTTCTGTTTTGTTGCTTTGTGTAGTGAAGTGTAAGTTGCTGGTAGCTGTAATATGCGTGTTTAACTGCTAACGACTCCCCTCTACATTTCCGTGATATATATCTGCCGTCAAATCATGCATGGGAATTAATGTGTTGTTGCAATGTTGGCTCTGTCGATTCGCTTTCCGAAAAAGAAATGTCGGTAATTTTAATAAATAATAAATATCATCGATTACTATCATAATTAGTATTATTAGAAAGATCTTTGGATCTAGTTTTTTAATAAAATTATTTAGAGAAATAAATACAAATCAAGTTAAAACTTATGGCATCCTATAACGATAATTATTTAGGGACTTATTTAGAGACGAAGGGAGTACTTTCTTGGTTCATGATGAGACGTTAACATCATCATGTTCTCTGCAGTTTCTCTCCATTCACAAAAGAAAAGCCCCCATTAGTCACCAGTTATCTAGTGTGAACCGATATAGTAGTACCATATATTTCATTAGAAGTAAGCAGCATTAGCGAAAAGCGCCTCAAATTACTCTGCCCATTGGTGGTGGTGGACCAATTGGTGGTATTCCGTGTTCCTGTGCTGGCCGGTCTGTCTCGGGCCTATCTGGTGAGCTGTGACTTGTTTTAATGCCACTAGCTGTCTCGTCCGGTAGCCATTGGAGCGACCTGAGCTCGCTCGCTCTGCAATCAGTTGCCCTTTGGCTGGTACGAACCACCGTCGTGAAAACAAATGGCGGCACCGGGAAGGAGACACCAGCGCGTAGTAGTTAAACTAGCGTTGTACTCGTACTACTATGATAGTAGTTTCTACCGCCATGAAAAGAGGAGCTAAACTGAGCTTAAGCAACCCCGATTATCGTTAACCGCGATTCAGCGTGCAGATGACGCAATGGGACCGCCGTGTTCCGAAGAACGAACTGTGTGGAAGCGGTACCACAGTCAGTCTACAGAACGTCGTTTTTGCTGTCTCGACGCTCGAAACCTTTGCGCGTGTTTTGGGAGGCGAGCAGGAGGGGGTTTTGTGCTTGGTGTGTGGGAGAACCGGGACACGGGAGGTGTCGGTGACTCCGTGTGCTCGGTTGGTGCGCGAGGCAGAACGCCGGTGCTGTGAGGCAACGGCGGAACGCCAACGCTGCTGCCTGCTGCACACACTGAGCTTTCCGAGGCCACCATCGCAGTCACAGCTTTATTATTTTTAGCATTCGCAGTTGCCGCCGCTGGCGCTGGGAAGTGGAACGTCCGGCGGCACCGCGGAATTTTTCGTGCGTGCGCTTCCTGCTCCCACCGCCTTCTTTCGCCCATAAACTAGTCTTGTCTAGGGCCCTCGCCTTCCGGCTTTCGGCTCGTGTGATTATTATTGGGTGAGCCACACAAATGGAGGGCAGACAGGGAGAGATGGATCGTGCCGGCTGTGCCAAGGATTCGTCATTTGGCATGCGAGCATACTACCAGTAGTTGTTTACTGGTGTCTCGTCTGAGCTGGTTGCTAAATTTTTTCGCCGATGGCGCTATCTGGTGTATTAGCAGTACAGATCACATTGTCTAGTGGAAATGAGAGATTAAGTAAGTAGGGAATTCAAAGCTGCATCAGAATGTTAGCTAACAGGTGTGTCCGTACCCGCATGAATGCATGATGTTGATCCAGGGGATCGGCGGTTAATGTGACCTAACATGAAAACTCAATCGAGACTTTGACCGATGAATGGTGCAAACAAAGTGTCAGGGAGTTTTGTCATTAGTGCTGGATGAACTCGACTTCTCCAAACAGAAAGCTAGCATGTTATTAAGTCTGTTGGAGGGACTACTGAGAGAGAATTCATATGAACGTACTGCAAAACCAAACAAAAAAATAAAACAGAGCATTGAAGAGCCTCTTGATGCCCTCGCCTGTTCATCGCCAGGCATTCTCGTCCTGGAGGGTTGGTGGGTGGTCACACAACAGCAATCCGGCCTGTATTTCCTACTACACATCTACTGGTTGACAGTACAGTACCACATGACGCCTTCCTGGAAGATGACACCGGAGGCGTCGTCGATCTGCCGTCCTCTGTGGAATTCTGGTGGCACGGTGCAGGAGAAACTCTGTTCCAGATTTAAGCTGGATTTGGTGCGTGCTTGCTGGCTGTACCAATAATAATCTAGTCCAAGCACAAGCACGCAACCAGACCAGGCAGCCTTTGCTGCTGCCTTGCGCAACACAAACAGTCAACAGCCGCCTACTGCCTTTGGTAGAGCGGGGTTAATAGAGGGCTGGCTGTTAGTAGCACTTATAGCAGCAGGCCGACGGGGACCAAGGCCGAAAGAAAGCCTGGCAATGCCATGGAACGATGCAGGCGCGCCCCATACTGTACTCTGCTCGTCGTACTGGATGATGAAACAGCAGCGAAAGCTACGTGGCTCCAACCGTCTCCCTCCGGAGACGTTTTCAGGCCTTGCGATGACGGCAAACACTATTTAGTGGCTGATGGATGACCCGCTTTCCTTTCTGTCCTCCGTTTCAGGACGGTCCAATTATTTCGTGTGGTTTTGACCCATAGAAGAATTTTGATACTCTACCAAATCTCGATGGTGTCATCCATCGGCTTTGCTGGTCATGGTGCTGGTCTGATCCACTGATCTACTATTCCTTCGGTGTCGCCTTTTGCAGCCATATTTGTGTGGATAATCGTTGCGTTTTATCTGTAAGAAAAGGAAGGCACAAATCCGCAACTTTTTTGCTAGCGCAGTACGTACTTCACGTGTAGTAGTTTTCTTATTTGGAAAAGGTAATACGTAAATGTCTAGTATGAATTTCCTTGCAGAAATAAACATTCCAGATTTTTAATTAACTTGATCGAAGCTAGTTTCGTCATGCTCACGGTCACGGGCGACAATGCAGATCCACACACTGCCTCGAAGACGTTAGCACTGTGCACTGTACATGGCATGTTCCGGAAGCAGCCAGCGTCAGAACTCAGAACCCCGATCGGCAGCAGCAGCAGCAGGGAACTGTATCGTGTATCCCCTCATGTCACACGCGCCACATTTATTACGGCGATGGACTCGCCGCTTGCGGCACTGTGGAGCACGTAGTAGACCCGGGAACAGCAGCGTCAGACACGAGCACGGGTGCGCATCGCAGCGACGGCATGCACAGCACCAGCGTGCTGTGCCGGTGCACCCGGGCATGCGACCAAGATCGCGGCCCCCGTGAGCACATGGCCTGCGCGCCCGGGCCCCGGACGCCTGCCGCCACGCGCTGAAACCGACCGGGGCAACTCGGTGTGTAGTACTGCTACTCGCACCGATGCGCAGGATGCCACGGGCAGCAGCGAGCAGCGGCGCGCGCAGCAGCGCCGATCGCGATCTCCTCCCTCTGTGGCCGACGAATCTTTCGCCCGATCGGCCCGGCCGCGCGGCGCTAGCCGGCCGGGACACAAGCGTCCACACCTGGCTACTCCTACGCCGCGGCCGCGCCACGCTGCCCCACGCGCCGCCGCCGTCGGTTGCGCGCGGCGCTGCAGGCGCACGCAACCAACAACCAACCGGTTGCTTCGACGCGCCTCACGCTGCGTCGTCGTACTATGCGGCAGCGGCTTGGGAGCCTGGCCGGGGGCAGCATGTGGTTGCATTGCAGTGGGAGAGGTGGAGCCGTAAAGAAAAAGGGCGCGAAATGCTGTGTTTGGCAAGGGGTGCGTGCGTTGTCGCAGGCAAGCCGCCAAGCGCTAGTACCGGCTGCCTCTGAGACACTGCTCTCTCTTTCCATCCCTGCGCCTGCGCGTCGTGCACCTCGTTCCATGTGTCTGTCAGCCTGTTCGTACGCGCAGGACAGGAGGGGGCAGGGGGCCCTTGCCGACCGGGGGGCCGGCCGCCCGGGTCCGCCGCCTTGCCGAGTCGCTTGGGTCGCCGCTGCCTCTGCTCAGTTTTGAGTGCCGGGTCTTGAGAAGGGGCGCCGCTAGCTTCCGCTTCCCTGTCCCTGTGGTTGTCTGTGCTCTCCGTTTCATGTGTCCGTCATCCATTAACTTTGTTTAGCTCTTTTAAAGAAATATACAGTATGCACCTTTTGTAATTAGCGTCGACACGGGTGGGTCATCCACACCACACCACAGTATGCCGGTTTCAGGCCCGTTTACCCTGCAGCAGCCGCTGGTACTGTGGATACAACTACTACTACTAGTACTACTACGGCCGGATGAGCCATAAATACGTACTGTACGTACAGTCGCACGGTGCGAAGCCGGCTCGATGGTACGGCTTCCATTCGTCCAGAGGATTTCCAAGCTCAACCGGGCGTCCGGGCGCAAAAACTACGAGTGTTCTCACCCACGCTCTACAGGAGTCGGTGCCCGTGAGATCCCTGGCCCGCAGCGCAGTGGCGGAGCCAGAAATTTTATATAGAGGGGGCCATATGCATACTACAAAATGCATACAAGTAGCTAATTTATTTTTCTTAGAATTGAAATTATAGCCCTATTTTATATACAGAATTGTATATATACTACTGTATATTTTCTACTTTCTACAGCAGAGATTAGGGGGGGGCGTGGCCCCTGCTGGCCTCCCCCTGGCGGAGCCGCAGCGTCCAGCCATGGATCGCTACCACCGGAGGACGTACGAGCGTCCAGCCCACGGTTTTGGCAGCCACGCACGGGCACGGCCGCACGGCCGGCGGACCGGCAAAGGCCGCGCGGCCATCGTTCATCGGTGCTGCTAGTCAGCTGGTGCATGCAGCATGTACCCGGCCGCCAACGACCGGCTGGCCGCGGAACGCCGAGACGAAGGCGGCCGCTCCCTCCCTCTACTGCTTCCGTGTCCGGGTGCATGTCCCGCTCCGCGAGCGCGCGGCGCCGGCACGTCGACGCGACGTGCGAGCGATAGAACAGGCGGGTTGCTACGCCTGCACTGCTGCGCTCCATTCGTTGTACTGAGGTACACCTCAGCGGTACGTACTGGCTCCTACTAGAAGTATATATAGCATTTTAGGTTTGACTAACTTTTAGAAAAAGCAAAACTCCAAACGCTATAATGTTTGTTGTGAAATATAATTTTATAGCAAAATTATTTCATAAAATTGTTTTAAATACTAGCAAATATGCACATGCGATACGCACGTGTTTTTTTTTAAAAACTATTCAAATGCAATGGAAATGATCATTGAGTTATCGATATATAGCAAAGATACTAGATGCCAAATGCTTGATTGATTTGTTCCAGACATTATGTAAAACTAGCTTGTTTCAAATATTCTGCCTCTCTACTTGACCTTATATCATTATTTTTTTTCTAGAAATAGTTGTCGTTATCATTTTTCAGTGTACCTTTTCCCGGTTTCTAATACATTTTTTGTTCTTATCCAATACATCTTCTATATATCTTTCTTCCTATCCTACATCTCTCATGCTTCTTTCCTGTGCACTATATATGTTCGCTTTTTCTTAGTTCCATATGGAAAGATATTTGATGTGAGATCTAATGGTATTTATTTAGTATGAAAAATACTAGTATATATTACATAATTTTAATCAAACTTAGTTAGAACATTTTTATATGAAATGGCAGTACTAGATATTTACTATTCTTTTAATTTTAAATTATAAGATATTTTGACTCACTGACCTTGTTCATTTTGTAAATGTCAAAACATTTATTCCTAAAAATACTCCTACAAAAAAAGTCATGTGCTCTCTTTATTTTAAATTATAAGTCATTCCAAAAATCTTAGAGAGCTAAAGTTTTCTAAATTTAACAAAATTTGTATAATAAAAAAATAATATTTATGATACTAACTAAGTATTATTAGATTCTCCATTAGTTATACTTTCATCATATAACATTTTGATGTCATAAATTTTTATGTTTCTTTCTATAAATTTTGGTCAAAGTTAGGATCTATTTGAATCAAATAAACTAACAACTAGTTTAAATAGCTGAATTTTGTAAAGTAGTGAACTAGTAACTAGTTGGATCTTAAATTATTTAATAGTTCAGCTAAATAGGGGTTTAAAAATATTGATTCTCTGATATTTATAGAATGACTTATAATTTAAGATTACTCTGTTCGCTTCAGCTAAAACACTATTTTAGCTTACAGCTTATAATGTTTTCTTCTCATAGAAAAAAGTAATCGTTTCAATAGTATTTTGACTATCAACCGCCTTATAAGTCCCGCTAAACACCTTGACTATTAATAAAGGAAAATGTTTCCCGTGTACAAGCGTTGGCCGTTGGTATAGGATGCGACGTGACGTGGAGGCACCTTTAAAAGCCTATCCATCTTCGACCAACATGGCCCGGCAAGGGTGATGTATCATGTACTAGTACTGTGATGAGTAGTGGTACCACACTACGTACTCCTAGCTAGTAAACCCTTGTTTATTCACCGGCACGGGTCGATGCTCTGTACGGCGTCGTGTACAGATCCCAGGGTGTCCTAGTCCTGTGCGGGGAATGACGGGTCGAGAGAGTGAGAGGTGAAGACAAGAGATATTCCCTCGTCTCAACGGCCGGTACGGCGTCGGTAGAAACAGGATTCTGGCCGCCTTCTGCTGTTTGCTACCGTTTGATCGAGATCTGCCTGTAGCAATTGCATTGGCATACGGTACTACTACGTCCAGCAGTCCTCCAAACTCCAAACGGCGAGATGCAGCTACGATTCGCCAATCATCACAGCAAGCCCAGCAGCGGTGGGCGCGGCCGTCAGACAATACGCTCTCGGTCAAATATCAGTGCGACTACTACAGCCTTCGTTTGATGGCCTTGAAGACTTGTAGCGCGCGACACCTATAGTACACTACACGTACTGTGTGTGTAGGAGGAACTAGGGAGAGAAGGACACCGTCACCGTATCACTTCACTGTGCCGCCGCGCCGGTGCTCCAACACACACGTCCGAGCTTTCTCGTCTTCCGGCAATTGACAAAAAATCAGTAGATGTGGCCAACGTGACGCACGGCGTGACTTTACCTTTTTGTTCTTGTAGTACTCTTCTACTACGCGAGCAGGCCGGCCGGCGACCCGGCAGCGCGGGGTAGGTGTTCCATGCTCCCCGTACTTAAAAGGGCGGCATGCATGCGATGCATGGCCGACCAGCCGGCGCCTCAACGATTTCGTTCACATCAGTTCACGTGGCGCCTGACGCCTCGCGTCACCGTGCCGAGACAGTCGAGGAGCAAGAAGAGGTCGGTCCACGCGACCACGTCACGGATTCACACTACTGTGTCCTTGTGACGGTGCCCGGGCATGCATGCATGGACCATATGGTGCGCATGTGGCTGCCGAGCAGCGGAGCAGGCCTAGTACCGTGTGCTCGTGCTTGGCGTGCTTCTGTGCTGAGGGCCTAAAAGCATTACCGCGCCATTAAATTAGTGCAGGACCGCATGTTTCAAGGACATCAGGCGCAGGAGCCTGGGCATGCTCCTTTTTCACGCAAGGAGGAGCATGCGTGCTGCATTATCCACAACGGCCGGCTTGTACTTGGTGTCTTAATGGTCAAGGACGGATTTTTTTTTTTATCTGGTTCACGTACGGTCAGAGAACGTGGCTTAGCAGTCAACACACTGACACACGAGTGTGGAGGTACTAGTGGTTTGTCAGAGTCACATTAGTCAACTGGGGCGTCAAAAATATTGTCCCGCGCCGAGCCGTTGACCCGTGGTTGACCTGGTTTTCCACAGCCATGTCCATGCGCAAAGATGCTAACAGCCTGCTGAGGCGAACAGCCTTTGTTGTATATAGGGCTTGCTTGGTTAGATCCAAAACAGCCTAACAATACTAGGGCCAAAACTAAGGCATGTCGATCATAATTGACTTTGGCATTTTAGGGCTGGAGGCCCAAATCTATATGTAGTTTAAGAACGCCTGCTGAGGCGAACAGCCTTTGTTGTATATAGTAACCCATGGTTTTGGTTTTGGTTTGGCTGGAATTCCTATAGTGCTTCGTCTCCAGCAGGTGCCACGGCCCGACCTGAGGCGATTTTCTCGTGGGCTGCTTTTTTCTTGTCTACTCTCTCCGTCTTTGTTTTTTATTTTTTGTGCCATAAGTTTAACTAAATTTATAGAAAAAATATAATATTTACATCTTTAAATAAATTTATTAAAATACTAGATTTAAAGATCTTTCTAATGATACTAATTAAGATACTAATCGTTGATACTTAATATTTATAAAAAATTGCCGGCGATTATTTCTCAAAAAACGAAAAACGACAAATACTCTGAAAGGGGAGTAGGTCGATCCTACTATCTCTCTAATTTTAGATGTATATTTGTGTTGGTGACTCTAAAGTGCAAGTAAATAAAAACATTCATATTTATGACAATAAATATGTGTAATATAAAAATATATATTATGACAAGTCTAATAAAACTGATTTTGATATTAAAAATATCAATATTTTATTTAGAATTATAGTTAAGCTTATGATGCTAATTTAGTTTGGTACTACTGTATACCGAGATGGAATAAAAAACATATGTGCCACTGACTTGAAGGCAAGATGGAATATTAAATAAAGAAACACATGCCACTGCCCGAAGGGTCTCACTAATCATAAAAAGTGGATGATTACAAAGGAAGAATGTTGTTTTCTTCTAAGAATTTAAGGGGAACCAATATCAAATTTTAACACAGTACATCCTAAAAGAATGTTGCTGAAGTAGCATAAACTTGAGAGCTAGAAAAGTAAAAGGGTCTATTAAATTCTAAATAGAGCCCTGGAGTTCTTATTCACATTCAATGATGTGACACATCTAAAAAAAGATGATGTGACATAAAAATTATAAGAAAAGAGAGAGGAAAGTCTAAATGAAATCTGGCATGTATTGTTAATAATGAATTGAAAAATGAACGAAACTCTGCTAGGAGTGTTTAGTTTTATTCTCACGTGTTGAAAACTGTGTGAAACTCCATTGGGAGCATCATGCATCATTTAAATATTTTTGAACCTATAAAACCGTGATACGAATTGAAGCACTATAGATTTTGTTTTATTTCATCATCTACCTCACTCTTGAAATCAGTGTAATGAAATGAAATCTAACGCTAGGAAATAATCTGAGGTAGCATTTGGTTGGAGATAAGGTGAAGTAGGATGATCATATCTCTGTGTTTTAAGAGAATGGATGAGACACCTTGTTTGCTGCAAGGAAAATCGATCATTCCTATTACTATATGTTTGGTTCTAGGATACTGAAAAAATTGAACAGAATTAATACTGGTGAAGTGGAATAGCGACACTCCGCGCCCAGGGAGACGGCAGTGCCCCCGAACTCCCGAAGCCAAGTGCAGTCTGAGAGCTGGCTGTGACTGCAGGTGCTGGGGTCGCGGTCTCGCGGACGGTGGCCGTCTCACGGTCTCAGCAATGGTGCACGCGTGGCGGCTCCGGGGGAAACTTGTAGCTGTGCAACCGCACTCGCAGCTGGATCAACACGTGGCCGGGTGCGAGACAGGTGCAGCCGCTGATATCGCGCGTGTATATCGAGAAAGGGTGAGGATGCCAACCACACCCTTGGGGGCTGCTCCCTCTGGCGGGTGGCGGCCTCATCAGCAGTCAGCACCCGGCCGGAGCCCTGTCTCGCGCCGGAGTCCGGACTCCGGGAGACGGATCGGAGCGCGCGCGAGCAATCAGCTGCTGGGGTACGCATGTGCGCCCGGTCATGCAGCGCCACAATGGCCCTGCCGCCTCCTGCGACGACGAGGCTGCGAGGAGTGGGACGGGCTGCCGCTTGCCATGGCCCATGTGCCGCAGCCGCAGCCGGAGGCAGTCACGAAGGGGCTGGGAGCTGTCGGCACGCGGGGAATCCAGCGCCGGAGGAAGAGGTGGGTAGACGACGGCGGGCAGCAGGCGGAAACCGGCATGTCAGTGGAGCAGCGGCAGAAAGGGCAAGAGGACGAGCGGGTTCAAGTCGTTTCGTGACTGATTGGGTTCGCAGCTTAACTGGAACGGACCCGCTATGACACAGATCGAACGGTTCAGCTCTTGTGCTCGTTGGATCCAACAGTTAGCAACTTAATGGGTGACGTGGCTTAATCGGATGGCCGAGCCTGAACCCTGAATTCGGAAGTTAGGCCTTGTTCGGTTGGGGTTGGAATTTTTCCAACCCTTTCCTGTAGCACTTCGTTTTTATTTGGTAAATATTGTCCAATCGTGGCCTAACTAGGCTCAAAAGATTCGTCTCGTGATTTACGACCTAACTATGTAATTAGTTATTTTTTTATTTACATTTAATGCTCTTTACATGCGGCAAACAATTTGTAAGAGGAGAGAGATTGAAAAGTCCTGTAGCATTTCGTTTGTTTATGGTAAATATTGTCCAATCGTGGCCCAACTAGGTTCAAAAGATTCGTCTCGTGATTTACAACTAAACTGTGTAATTAGTTATTTTTTTACTAACATTTAATGGTCCATATATATGGGTAGAAATTGATGTGATGGAGAGAGAGTGGAAAAAGTTGGAATTCTAAAGGGGAACCGAACAAGGCCTTAGAGAGATTTGCAGCTGCTTGCCCAATGACCCAGTACTAATGTATAACTCTAATCAAAGTCTGCAAAGGTTTGAACTTGGCACTCACATCAATGTGTAGGTACAAAACTGAAAGATTGCTGAACGTGAACAGGACAGTACAACCATCTATAACCCACATAAACAGTTCTGGACCAAGCCAGTTGCAGGATCATACGATATCCTAAATGAACAGTGCTTACTGAACATATACTAAAACTAGCCATGTTGTTTTCCACTACGAATTTCATTACGAAAGCAACGAAACTAGAGTTTGCACCGATTTCTGAACAAACGCAACAAAAGTAAAAAGAACCATCACCGAGCCCTCAAAACCCACGACCTCAGAGGGGTCAACAACAGCAGGCCGGAGCCACATCCTACTTAAACGGCCCTAACGTCTATCTGCCACTTCACACTAAAACAAAACAAAAGTAAAAGGCGATCAACATTCGATCCTCCACAGCGCATAAACTGATCATGGTTGATTCACTCCTTCAACCAACAAAAGGAACCATCTGTCGCCCCCCTGGGACTGCTTCTCGACGTCTTTCTTATGGAAGAGCAGCGAAGCTGTTTTCACCACCTCCGCGCCTTGAACGATATGGGCTTCCATTCTCTCCTTGAAGAGACCTATCCAGTATATCAGTAGGGAGCATATGAGACAAACAATCTCAGTAGGAGATTTGATTCTTTGTTGTTCAAAGTACAATGAATACAATGAATTTCTTGTTTTCCAAATGGCCCAACAGATTGCCGCCAAACCGGATGCATAAACTTTCGTCCCTCCTGGCAAACTATTTCTAACCCACACCCAGAATTGTTCAAAGTTATTTGGTCTACACTAAAACTAGCCATGTTAATTGTACTAATCGATGCAGTGCTGAATCCAGATCAAGAGCTATCACTGTTTCACATTCATATCTGCACAGAAATTGGCAGCCAATCAAGCAAGTCAAAATGATACTGAACATGGGGAAAACTACTACACAGAGAGGAAGAAGAGGAAGAGGACAACGAAGAGTAGGAAGAAGAGGAAGTGGACAGCAAACTACCAATGCAGGACAATTGATGAACATCAGAAAAGGAAGAAATCATCACAGCATATAGCTATTGATGGTCATAGCTTTTGACCATATATAACAAAGTGAACATCTAGAGCTATCAGATGATAACATGGGATATGGCATCCACATGAGTAGTTAGAAAAAATAAACATTGCAACTCCATGTCAACAAGAATATTGAAGGATTGAGATTACAGGTTAAAATTGTACCTTCTGGATCTACTTTTTTACCCTACAACCTCTCTTGTCATCTGACGAGGCCCCCGAATTGTCTCTTGAGGATGTACGATTCCTGAATGTTAAAACAGCACCAAACAAGGAATTTCAGCCAATCATTCTGAGGTAACAAAGCAATGAGCTTATACAGGTGAACATTATACCTTCTGGATCTCCTCCTTGATCGTCCATTCTCCCTTTTGCTATCTCTGTTTTTACTCCCCCTCTTCGAAGACTTGGGTTTGTTCTGGTCGGACCTTCTCCTCTTTCGGTCATGGCCATTTGAGCTGTCATCACTAGAGGAATAAGACGAATGGAGTCCTCTGTTCGTGTTTCTCTGAGAGCCACTCTTCGAGGACTTGTGTTTATTCTTGTCAGACCTCTTTCTATGGCCAGCATTTGAGTTCTCATCTGATGAATCGGACGAATGGAGTTTTCTCTTTTTCCTCTGGCGGCCCCTAGATCCTGTTCTGGTGTCAACCTCTCCTAAAGAATCAGATATATCATTATTCTCAAGCTTATTTGGTGCATGCATATGAACTGATGACCAATAAACAGACAGAACATACAAACTATTTGCATCTCTAAACATTCATCATTTGCCAAACTTGGATATGGTTTAGGGTGAATTAAGATCACACCTTCACTTCCTTGTAGCTCATCCTGAGTATTTATATCAACTTGACCACAATCAGATATCAACACCTCACAAGAAGGACTTCCATTATCAGCAGAAACATCTTCAAGTTTACTAAGTAATTCGACTCCACTGACAGCCTCCCCAAAAACTACATGTTTGCTACAAAAATTACAATTTGAGGAGCTGGTAAGAAAATGCAAATAAAGGCATCATAGCTAGTAATTACATTAATTACTGCTGAGTATAATGTAACACAAAATTTAGGTTGGGGACATCACATGCTATACCCATGAGTCCATTTGTCAGATAATATTAGTTTTTGACAAGGCATATTGAACTCAGCATCAAACTGACTAAAGGAGAGAAGTATACCCATCAAGATTAGGCAAAGGATTCAATGTTATAAAAAAGTGTGATCCATTGGAATGAGGACCGGAGTTAGCCATGGAGAGCAGGCCACGTTTGTCATGCTTCCTCTCAAAATTCTCATCTATAGAAAATATGAAAATACATAGAAAACTTAGGCTCAATATTGATATGGCAGGCTTCAACGGACTAAGTTATTTATATAAGAGCAACAAATTTCAGTATCGCCACTAACCAATAAAGGTTCCACCATATATGCTCTCCCCGACAAGTCCTGAAAAGAAAACACAATGCTAAACTTGTAAAGTTTATATAACAGCAATAAGTCAGTTCAAAAAAAGCAGACTGGTTAATGAAGCAATACCATTCCCCTTTGACAAGTCACCTCCCTGTATGAACGAATTTCTATGAGTTTAGTTATTTTCAGTAAAGCAGATGTTAAAATAGTCAAGAAAACTCCAGAATTAGCTACAAAAAAATAATACAATCTATACCCCCATGTAGCTTGCAAAGAGATAATTACAATCAAATCAAAAGCAAGCAAAAGAGACAACTATAATATCACAAGTTAAGTAATACCAAGCAGTCAGAAGAGTTGTGAATTGTGATCGTTTAGTACCTGAGCAACAAAACCTCGAACAATACGATATATAAGGGTTTTTTTCAAGTGGAGTCGCTTCCTTGTCTGATGACCACAGCCTTTCTCACCTACATGTCGAAAAGAAGTAAAGTCTAAAACTACAAAAGGTATATATCTTGCATTATATTGTAGCAACGTCTCCTTCATCACATAACTACATGCAGAGCATGAATCAGAATTACCAGTACATAGCGCTCGGAAGTTCTCCGCAGCCTTAGGTACGATATCAGCAAATAACTGCAAAGCAAACCCAAAAGGCTAATTATGTGAATCCCACTTATATTCACCAACTAAATCAATATTTTTTTTTTCAAATAGAACTGAACAAGGCTGCAGCAAGCTTCACAACCTCGAAAGTGATTCGCCCAGCCACATTTCCACCAATTGAAAGGTCCAAGTAAACCTGTGGATTAACCTTCGGCATTGTTGGCACGGGCCGCACGGCCCTTTTAGACATCTCTGTACATGTGAGACATGAACATATTCAGCATCTCAAAAAGCAAGGTAATTCCAAACTAATGAGCACATAGCAGCTACATTGAGGAATTGGTAAGACTTCATACAAACTAACAGCATTAATTACTGCTGAGTATAATATAATACAGGATTTGGGCTGGGGCCATTACTACTAGTTTTGGATGGGGCACAGTGAAATTCAGCATCTTATAGACGCAAATGACTGAAGGAAAGAAGTAATGCCCCTGAAAGATTAGACCTAGGCAATAACAGCAGTAATTACCTTCTTCCACATGTGAGAAATAAAATACTCAGCAAAATCTTAAAAACAAGGTAATACCAAACTACTATACACATGAAAAGGAATCCTTCTTTCAATAACGGGCCGTCGCAGAAAGCTTCGAAAGATACACTACCGCTATCGATAGCGCGCCTACGAGTTTAGGGTATGTTAGATCCACGGTACTGAGTAATTATGCTGTAAAACAGAAGCGTAAGCATGGAACGGGACGATAGGTTAATGGGATCAGTGCTTCGCAGAGAGCAGGGGAGAGAGAAAGTGAATGAGAGATATATTGCAGAGAATTTTCAATGGAGATTGAAAAGAGCAGGGGTATTTTGAGCAGATTTGGTCTGTAGCTATCTAAGCAGCAAAGGTTAGGAAGCTTACCAGCGAGGGTCTCCGGGTCCAGGGCCGTGCACGAGGCAGCGAAAGGATGGTGTGGCGGCGGCGAGAGGTTCGAGCGAGGGGGAGGATTGGGGCGACTGGTACTTCGGCGGCGCGTCCGTCTCGTCAGACGAGGCGAGGGTTTTCTCCACGTAGTGGTGATGAAGTTAAGTGTTAATGTTAAAAAACAAAAAATAAAAATCTACATTACCTCTCGTAATTTTTACAAAGTCTATTCTTTTCTCTTTGATCTTTAAAACCGAGTAAATTATATTTCTGAACTTTTAAAACTATTAGTTTTAACCCTCTAACCGATTATAAGTTGTTTTTATAGGCGGTTTTTTCTCTTTATGAATTCCTACCAACAAAATCGGCAACGTATGCTATGCAAACCAGACTTCTATGCAAACTATGTAAACTTTAATCAAGACCACAAGAATCTAATCTAATGGCTGATAATTTTAGCACTTAAACCCCTCCACTCATCCCATCTGGCTGTTGCAAAACACCCCATGAGTGGGAGGGTTTAAGTGCTAAAATTACCAGCCATCGGATTATATTTGTGTGGTCTTGATTAGAGTTTGCATAGTTTGCACAAGAGCCTAGTTTATACAGCATACGTTTCTAACAAAATCAGAACTACATCGAAGGCACATAGAACAGTTGAAAGTGAAACTTTACTGCATCTTGTGACCGAATATATGATAGCAAAGAGGTTCCGAAGGAAGATTAAGATCCTAATAGATTAAAATGGAATATTTTCCATCCTCATTTTTGGGCATCAGATATCCTCAGAGATGAGGTATGCTCAGATAGAACAAAGATCTACTCATTATTGGAATGTATTCGCTATGGATGCAAAGAAATTAATGGTGTGATGAGTCTCAACTACCAATCAAGGTGATGGTGCAGTGGACCGTAGATTTTGCGTTTGTTTTATGGCAAATTGCACAGACTAGAAGGCAGAAAAACCAGCCAAGATCAAGCAGCATTGGAAAACACCACCGGTCGGTCAGGTGGCATAAGTGCAATGTTAATAGTGTGTTTTACAACCATACTGATGATCAAGGGGCGACGGGGTTATCATTTGGGACACGGCTGGGAGTTTTGCCAAAACTTGAAATGTTTTGACTATTTAAGGTTCTTAAAATGATTTACAGTTTAGGATAAACAAAATAATTTTTTATGTACTATACGAGAGCACTTGGGCCTTAAAAAGGTAATGATTTCGACCACCGTTGCTGCTGTCCTCGCCGCGGCCGCATAACGGCCCACCGGTTCCTGCATTTCACCTCACCTGTCCTCCCTACCAAAGGCCTTCTTATGACTTATCCTTTGTTTTGAATTTTCATAGGATTAGGAAACTATGCATATTGATTTCTAAGATTTTTCTATTCCTATACATTTTCTTTCCTAGAATCAAAGGGGCCTACAAGTGGTATGGCAGCGTGCAGATCCAAGTGTGTCAGTGCCACGCTGCATGCCTTGGGCTAGAAGAAAAAACAGCACAAAGTTACCATAAATACCAGACGAGATGGTGGACTGGAACTAGATAATTAAGGGCAGTCCCAATGCAGACTCCACCCATAGAGTCCATAGCTCGAAGACTCTACAACAAGAAACCATCCTTTCCAATGCAAAGTTTGTTACACTAGTTTCTTGAGATGAAGACATTTATTATGTGACAAAACTAAATCCGATCAGCTATGGTATATTGCCATGTGATCCTCCGTACACCTCAAAAACTATGCAACACATATACCACATGATACGACACTTGAAATATGACAAGACAGAGTGTATCGATCACCAGAATCATATTGCAATATCGATACAAACAAAAATCCCAATGACAGATAAGAACGGAAGTAAGGATATGCAACAACCATAGGAGTACCAGGTTACTGGTTACTTGATACGACTGCCGTCCATTAGAATACGAACAGAAATATAGATAGCAAAATTAAAATAATACGATAATAGTATTTAGATAATCTCTAGGAGTGGTTCCAGAAGTTGGGAAACATTCCAGCAGCGATAATAGTATGTAGACAAACAGCATCCAGGTAGAAGCCAGCGACCTTCCAGATACGCCATCAACACTTCCATGTCTTGATCACCAACCTGTAAGATAAGATCAACTATTAGATAAACAACTTTAATGTGAGGAAAAGAGATGGAGAGTACAATAACAAAACTGCTGTAACAGTCAACACAAAGTTTTTTTAGGTAACAGACTAGTATATAATATATAAACTCATTTCTACCTAATTAGTTCGATGGCCAAACTTTTGCCAAATGTGATCAATCAAATCAGATTGTAGTTGCCTATGAGCATCACGGTCACGAATCTCGGTAGTTCTCTGTAGTACCTCCTCCATCGTAGGATCGTGTGCTTGAGTGATTGTAGATGGCTGAGCAGTAGATGTGGTTGCTTCCTCGTTCAAGTCAAAAGAATCGTCCTCTATATCCTTCTCATCCTCGATTATCATATTGTGGAGGATTATACAAGCTTTCACGACATTCTCAAGATCCCCTTGTTCAAATAGACGTGCTGGCCGACGCAAAATGTGAAAACGAGATTGTAAAATCCCAAATGCACATTCAACATCTTTTCTTGCCCCCTCTTGCTCTTCTGCAAACAGCTTGTGCTCAGCTGATTGTGGTGCGCGTATGGACTTGACAAAGACAGCCCAATCTGGGTATATTCCATCTGCAAGATAATAAGGTTTGGTATATTCCCTTCCATTCACAAAATACTGCACCTGTGGAGATTCTCCTCTTAACTGATCGACAAACAAATCAGATTGATTCAGCACATTGATGTCATTGTTGGATCCCGCCACTCCAAAGAAAGCATGCCATATCCATCGGTCATGTGAAGCAACGGCTTCAAGAATGATGGTTGGTACACCGTGATCACCACGAGTATACTGCCCCTTCCATGCATAGGGACATTTTTCCCAATGCCAATGCATGCAGTCAATGCTCCCTATCATGCCAGGAAAACCACGTCGCTCACCTCTCTCCAACAAACGTTGTACATCCTCTACTGTAGGGCGTCTCAAGTACTCTGCACCATATACTGCAATGACACCCTCAACAAACTTTTTCAAACACTCCACACCAGTACTTTCTGCCATCTTCAAGTACTCATCAAGCTGGTCCGCAGAGCCGCCATATGCTAATTGACGGATCGCCACTGTACACTTATGAATTGGAGAGAACCCAGGACGATTCAGAGCATCATGTCTCAATGTGAAATAATCAGACCACCCACTCAAGGCCTCTACAATCTTTAGAAAGAGGGGTCTCCTCATCCTAAATCTTCTACGAAACTGTGTTTCGTTGTACACTGGATTTGGAGAGAAGTAGTCATCCATTAGTTGTTGGGTTGCTTGTTCACGAGGCCTGTCCACATATCGCCTAGGACCAGAACGAGATCGTCCACCTTGTATGGCACCAACAACAGACTGCAATCCAGCTACAAGATGATTGCCTAGATCATCCAGAATATCTTGCTCTTGAAGATAGTCATCCATGGAGTACAGATCGTCAGGGTCGAAGTCCCCATCTCCATCCATGGTAGCAAAGGGCACCAGGGAACAGTGGGTAGCAGAGAAAGGGAAGCAGAACAGAAAGGGGACTCAGAATAGAAAGCAATGACTAAAGGTGCCGTGGTTGTGCTATATATATAGTCACAATTGCCGTGCACTACTAGGTAGCTGTTCACACTTGCATGCAGTAGTAAGTGTCTGTTCACACTTGCATGCACTAGTGGATAGCTGTTCAGTTAGCATTTCAAAGCAACGAAAAAAGAAGATGAGCAATGTTGACTGAATGTTTCAGTTCACACTTTAATGTTTCAGTTCACACTTGCATGTTTCAGTTCATACTTGCATTGCATGTTTCAGTTCACACTTGCATTGCATGTTTCAGTTCAGACTTTAACTAACAATAGATGTTTCAGTTCACAGGAATTAAAACAACACTGATCATAGGAATTAAAGGAATTTCAGTTACCTTTCATTCCTTAGGAAATAAAGCAAGTCTAAGGCTTTCCAGTGCTAATTTTCTCTCAGCCTTAGCATCTTCACTTAGCTGATCAGTAGGCGCAAGCAACAGCTGTGTGTAAGTTTCTAGCATTTTACCCTTAGTTTGTTCATGAGCGGCTTCACTGTTAAGCCTAGCTGCTTCAATCTTCTTATCAGCCAAGCTTTGCTGAATTTGAGCCATCTTTTCTCTGTCCTCCTTGCTCTTCGTGGTTGCTTCAATGAACTTCTCAAATTGTCCACTAAATTGAGCCAAAGCATCAGATGAATTCTTTTTGCCATTTTGTTCTTTTTTTGCTTTCTTATGTCCCGGAGGCCTCTTTTCTCCATCTAATTCCAAATTCACCAAATGAGCTCCATTAGCCTTCGCACTCTTTTCCTGTTCCTTCTTTTGCCTAGCAAGATACGCTGACCACTTCTGTTGACCTCGTAGTACCTTCCACATATGCGTCAGATGGAAGGCCTTACCATTATTTTGGCCGGCCCACTGCTCTAATGCTTTATCAGTCAATTGATCATCACTCATCCCACTTTGCCACACTCTACTGGCATTAACCCAAACTCCATGAAAATCCGTTAATGGCTTCTTAGAACGATCCCAACGTATTTTCAGTTGGTTTTTGTTCCTCTTACGGCCACTTTCTGCGGTCTTGTTGTATTCATCGGTAACATCTTGCCAATAAGCATCTGACTTCTTGTCATTTCCATCTACTGGGTCCTTTGAACAATGCAACCAAGCAGAGGCCTACAGAAACAACAAAACAGATCATAATTAAAAAAAAGGCCATTGCTAGTCTTCAAGTGTGAATGGAGATAGCTTGGTTTCAACCTACCAATCTTATGTCATCAGGGACCTTCCAATTCAGACGCTTCTCGGTTCTAGAATCATCATCGACGTTAATTGTTTCATCTTCTTGCACATCTAAATCATCATCTTGTTCATGAGTTTGCTCTGCTGGAGAGGGAGTTCTTGTACCACCTAGGTCAATTGGTGAAGACTGACTCATTCCAGCACCAACAAAGTGAAAATTTTCATTTCCATTTGGATGGTTAGCAAATGGGTTGGACTGCAGAAAATTTGAGAACCCTCCTGGTGGGTATAACCTGCAACAGTATGCCATACACCACTTAATAACCATGCATTTTAAATAAAAAATGCAAGTAGAATCAGTAGCAAATTGGCATGCCTACCAACACCATGACATGTCATTTAATTCTGCAGATATGTTCATAGATGGATAGTATAAACAGAAGGTGGATAATATAAAAAAAACAGTCTGCAGCACACCAAGACATCCATCTGCTTGGTTTGATTCCGAGGAAATTAGACAGTACTATGCATGAAACACCAAAAAGGGCGATGTGCAGTCATAAATTTGATACTATAGTAAGTGTAGTACTAGTACGAAACAAGAACGATCAGTATAGGGAACTCTGAAGTGATTGTTTTCAGGGAAACAGAATATTGATGTTCTCAGTAACTATCTACCTGAAACTTGTTCATTCTACTGCATAAGCCTAAAGCTCCCAACAAGATGTTTAGTATCGCATAGCTGATTGTTTGAAAATTAAGGTGGAGCAACATAACAGAGTTAACATATGTTTCAAAAAAAAAGGTGGCTGCACTTCATGGCTGAGAGAAAATCACAGGAACACAAACTGAACAAACTAAACATGCAATCCAATCTAGCAAGAAGCCTTCACTGAAGACTTACCCTTCGCTAGGAGATGACATTGGCCACCATCCACCAATGGGGGAAGCACCAAATCGAGGAACCCCAGCATCTCGAGGGACACCGGTGGCTCCAGCATGAGCACTGGTTTCAGCGGCTCTGGCCGGAACAGGGGTCACAAGACCACGGACGGACGAGGATTTGGTTCCACGGCCACCATTGCCTTGCCGGGTACTAGACTTGGTTAATTTGTTCATCCCTGAATCAAGATTTGGGTTCAAGATTGGCGCTCGAAGGAGAGGGATGCTAGGTAAGGGCGATTGGGGGCGTACCTCGATTCGACACTGAAGCTGATGACGGACAGCCGCTGCAGCGCAGGGGAATCCAGACACTGAAGCCGGAGCAGACGTCTGCCGGCAGAGACCCTCCAGCGGCGTCCTCTTCTCCCTCCCGTGTCCTTCCCTACTGGTATGAGATGGTGGGGCAGAGAGGGAACGGCGATTTGGAGGGGAAGCTGGCTCGCGGGAAACCTCTGGCACGCGGGAGGATTGGCGCGCGCGGGGAGGGGGAGGATGGCGCGCGCGGGAGGAATTGCGGCGGCGGCGCACGAGCGTACGGGATCTGGAGACTCGACTCGAGCTCCCCCATCGCGAGGTCGAAGCGGAGTCCTGTGCCTCGATGCGGATGACGACTCGGAGTCGAAATAAGACGTCGTTTCTTGATTTTTTACTCTCTTTCCTCGTTAAATTGCCTGCCATGTCACCAAAATGCCTACGTGGCACTGCAATTAATAAGCATAGACTCCATATTGGAGTCTGCATTGGGACTGACCAACCAGCGCACTGCCAGGGAACCCAAGCGTTCATTGCATGCGATTGGCCAGCAAAGGAAGAGCACAACATTTTGATTGCATATGAAATGATGCATTTCCTGAAAAGGGGAAAAAAAAAGGACGAAAGGCTTTGCAGCAATCAAGTCGGACAAAAGTAAGACGTATGATAGAATTGAGTGACACTTCCTCGTTCTCGCAATAACCGCTTCTTTGCGGTTAAAATAAAATCATGAAATAAAAGGGCTCGATATCTGGAGCGCAATGCGGGCTATCACATCGGTAGTACTCTTTTCGTCTCATGGAGTTTGTCACTAGAAAAATATGTTTGTGAGAGGGACACGGTTTTTTAACGACAAACTCTATGGAACGGATAAAGTACAGCAGTAGTGTCTCAGAGAAAAGAATAAAGACACAATTTTTGTGCCCACTGATGCTACAACAGATTACTCTCTCTGTCTAAAAAAACACTATTTTTTAGTTTTCAATTTTATATTTGACCATTCATTTTATTTAAAAATTTTTATACATATACTATAAAATAAATCAATTATTACTAAAGTATCTTTAATAATAAAATAAGTCACAACAAGATCCATCATATTTATATAGAAATTTTGAATAAAACAAATGGTCAAACATGATTTTTAAAAATTTTACTATTACATTTTTTAAGACGGAGGAAGTACTCTGTAGTTGTCTAAACCACAAGTACTACTACTTTTACAAGAGAATTTTTGTAATTTCATGTGTACTTTGGTTTTTGTCTACATCTAGGATGATAGTTTATTTTGACAAGGAAAAAAGAGTACTTCCTCCCCTTTAATTTATAAGATGTCTGCCTTTTCTATATTAAATTTGATCACTCGCCTCATTCAAAATTTTTATATAAATTTTTTTTTGTCATGGTTTGCTTTATCAATAAAAGTTTTTCAAGAACGACTTAAATTTAACCATATTTTATCTAAATTTTTTTGAATAAGATGAGTAGTCGAATTTAGATAAAAAAATCAAACATTTTATAATTTAGGATAGAGATAGTATGTTGCCATAGATCGGTTTTCAGAACTCATGGATAGAAGTGGGAAGTATAGAATATATGTGAATGGGGTTTGAATGGGGTTTCAGAAGAGTTCAGGCTGCTAAAGAGGACTGCATGAGAGACAGATTTCTTAAGGATACTTCTTTCATCCCTTATTATTTATCATCGTTGGTACGGGTGCTATAAATTTAATTTAATTTATAGAAAATATGTACAATATTTATATCTCTAAATAAATTTATTAAAAAGCTAGAATAAAATATCTTTCTAATGATGTTAATTATGTATCATAAATATTAACCTATTTTAATATATATTTAATTAAAGTATTTTTTGAAAGTGAAAACGACACATATCTAGAGACGGACGGAGTGAGTATGTTTGGAGCGGTTCGGTTTTCAGAACTCATGGAATGTGTAACCCTTCTTCCCTGCCATCGTCGCTTGGGCGAAGCTCGTCGCCTCTCACCGCATTCTGCTCTCCATGGCCATGGGGCTAGCGTCCGTCTCGGTCAGGGTCGTTGACCGCTTGTCCCTCCTCCCCCATTTCCCCACTCGGCCTCCCTATCGCCTCACGTTCCCCGATGGAAGCAGCATGAGTTGCCTCCACTTCACGTTCCCCGATGGAAGCAGCATGAGCGGTGAGAACGCGGCCTTGTTCTCTTTCAGCTAATTTTGTAAGTTTTTCTACTCTCTCTATCACATCAGTTTCTACGGGTATGTATGGAACATTAAATGTAAATAAAAAAATAACTAATTACATAGTTTAATTGTAAATCACGAGACGAATCTTTTGAGCTAGTTGAATTACGATTGTATAATATTTATCAAATATAAACGAAAGTGCTACAGTGCTTCGGGTTGCACAAAGTTACAAAGAAAACAAGACCCACATTGAAATTCCTGTTGCTTCTTCAGACTGTCACTCGGAAAATCAATGGTTGCGCTCCTCTCCTCCTGCAGGTCCCATGGCATTTTAACCCTCCGCCGCAGCTAAATGATTAGCTAGTGTGCTTGGATTAATTCTTCACCGCAAGTAGATGCCACATTTTTAGCCTTCCTGATTCTTCTTCCACCAAAAAAACTAGGAAACAACTGTGAACTGAAGCAACTAGATGCTAAATTAGCTGAAGATTCTGAACATGCTTCATTCTCTGAGATGGACACTCCTCTGTCTGCTCTGTACAAGTCACCAGAAAGCATTCATCATTCACCGAATTCTTTGCTCTCTTAAAAGCAACAGTCCTTCTTTGTGCTTCTTCAGGACATCCCAAACCAGTAGACAATCAGAAACTCCTATCTGATATGTATGTTTTCAATGGTCAGCTTAGTGGACCTGTATCTGAAAGAAGTGTTGGTAAGCGATCCCGTTACACACCTTTCCTATCTGATACGTGCCGCGCAATCAGATGTACGTGATTCCGCCCGCTGTTGACCGTTAGCGTTACCACTGGTTGAACCCAGTTACCACCGCCGTCGACGCTGCGCGCCCATCGTCGTGTTCGACGCCGCGCGCGAGAGCGACGGGGCGCTCCTAGCGATGTGGCCGTGGAGGAAGCGAATCTCGCCATGCTGATGTCTGCCGCCGTAGGGTTGGCCGCTGCCTTCTGTCTGCCCACCCGTCGCAACGCGGTCACCACCCCGTCATCTCACTCTACTGGAACCGTGAGGGACTGTAAAATTTCACCGTGAACCCAAGCCGCCATGACCCCAAATTTCACCGTGCTCCACCCTGCTTGTCAAATGGCGTTGCTTTGCCTGTACAGTTCCGCGTCACCATATCTCCATCCATCGACTCCTCTGTCTTACTAGTACCTTCTTTAGATCCTCAATTAAAGCCCCTTTGCCCGACTCCTACGGTACAGTTCCGCGTCACACATATCTCCATCCATCGATATCTCCTCTCAGTCTTACTAGTACCTTCTTTTAGATCCCGCTGGGATTCCTCCACCACCGGAGGAACCACCACTGCGCTACAAGCGCGTTGGCAATCCTCGGCGAAGTTGACCCCCCGTGATGGCCGAAGTTGTCGTTTCGCCGCCGGTCACCATTGTCGCCCAATCTGAGCACAGGCAAGGTCCTTCCCCTTGCTTTAGCGTCTGTCCAATTGATTGGTGCTGTAGTCTTGTATACTGATCACATACCATATTGCTCGCCCAGTTCTGGCCGGAGGATTTGCCAGCAACGACGTGACGCAGCCTTGCCAGCCATGGAGTGCCGTCGTCCTCGCCATGTGCGTGCAGCCAGCACAGCCCGCATCGCCTCTGCTCCAACCCTGGCTGTACAGAGGTGCTAGGTGATCCCCTTGAAGTGCACTTGCCTTTGAATTTCCGGTCGCCTTCATATGTTCGCCGGAACGCCGCCGCTGTTGCGGTGAACGGCGCGGCAAAGTCGGCGCGCAGCTGCTGCGCGGCTTCCAGGCACACCAGCGCGGGGGTGGTGGGAGGCGGAGCGGCTGCAGATGGCCTGCGCGCGAGCACGAGGCGCCGTCCGTGGGACGGAGGAGTCTCTATATACTCCCTCTGTCAGTCTCATGAACTTTGTCGTTCGAAAACCGTACTTCCCTCACAAATACATTTCCCGGGTGATATATGGAGGGAGTACCATATAGATATAAATACCTGACAATAGGCCCTCGTACATGGCAGGTGTAGAAAATGATATGAATAAAGGAGAGAGAAATTATAAATAGATTTTCAAATAAACAAATTATAATGGTATTTTTCAAAACAGAATTGTAATGGCCTCAATCCGATACAATTCTCTTGACCGTTAGCGTTACCACTGGTTGAGCCAAACAATACTATCCGACACATACGTTTCCTAGTAGGAGAGAAAATGGCTTGAACGTGCAGAACTGTCCGACACACACGTTTCCTACTGTAATCAGCTCCTATATATTTGTACAGAATTTAGCACGAAACGTTCCAAATGACAGCTTCATAATTTATGAAGGCAGAAAAACATGAATGAGTAGCTTTTTTTTTTTTTTGAACCATGGCTATGCAATTTACCCTTCCTGAAACTTTTAGCTACAAATAATAACAACAAACCATCTGTACAATACAGGCACTCTCCACTGCTAAAGCATTCAATCCTTTTTTTGGACCATCCATGCAGCCATACATGATTCACTTCGTAGATTGAATGGTAGTTTGCACTTTACAGTAGAAATAAAATTTCTAGGCACATTCTGTCAGCTTCCTTAAGTTGAGAATGAATTAGCAGCTATAAGGTGTGATATGTTCTTAAACACTTACATGAATATTTTTTTTTTTTTTTTGATTGCCTCTCATCTGGGTACAGATGTAGTATCTGCTCGTATAAACACACACCCCACTCAACACACGCACACCACATACACCACACTTGTACAAACAGACCTACAACTACACACAGATTGAAGATCGCGTCCTTCTTAAGATCACCGGAATCCTCTAACTCCATAGGCGACGGGCGCGTCGCGTTCCCCTTGTGGCTCCACGCGGAGAGAGGCTTGCAGATTTATTGGGAACCTACTGTTCCCGGGTGGGAAATCACGCGTTCTATCGGAATCGAACCCGTGACCGGTGGCCTCCCCACCGGGAGAGCGCACCAACCGAGCTGCATTTGGTAGAATTTCAATCTATACGTAAAGTGCCACACTGAATTGTAGATTTTTTTCCACATTATAAGCTTATAAGGATAAGGATTGCCTGCAGCTCCAGTAATTTTCCTTATTGTCATTTTCCTCTTGCATATATTTAATCTGAACAAAAGCTACAACTGTCCAATATGTAACCGATAATTCCTATCCTGTAGATGCTCAAAATGTCTTTACAACAGTTCTATTTTATGAAATATTACAGAGGCAATGCAGATATTACCGTCAGGCACTTTCAAGAAGAGAAACTTTACATATTAAATGTGCCTATGTTGTCATTCAATCCACAAAACATTAAGGCAGATACTATACCAATTAAATTGATGAAGAAGTTGTGTGCTGTTTTAACTTTGAAAAATACTTCCATTTGTACATGGCATACTATCCTATAACTAAGGAATAAGGATGCGCTTTGACAAAAGTCTACAATACAAGCTACAGTCTGGATATCACCAAGATTGTTTCTCAGCAAATGAACTAGCTGTGAGTTTGTGATTGTGCAAACGCGCAAGAGTAATGTACGCAATCCAACCAATAGAGTGCAAAACACTGTGACTGTACCCCTGCTCTGTCGGAAAGTGAGTATCCTAGGACCCAACTCAATTGAACAGACCAACCATGAGCCACACAGATCAAACTTTAAACCCAGGAAGAGAAAGTTAAGTTACACCCGTCCTGAACAACCCAAGAACATAGATATGAAACATAACTATGGGAAGGAATCGGCAAATCACCAACCAAAGCAATGCATCCACATCACCCCAAAATCATGGTCTTCAATAACAGGGATACAGTTATGACATAGCACTAGTATGTTCCACAAGTGTTTCAGATTGCAAGACAAGCACTAGTAGATTACAATAAATTAAAGGGACAGACAGAGTCATTAGACATTCATGACAGCACAAGTGTTTCAGATTGCAAGACAAGCTAGGCTAAATTAAATTGAAGAGACAGACAGAGTTATGAGACAATCATAACAGCAGCAAGAGAACAAAGCCAGCCCAGGAGTAAACTAGGCATTTGAACCATAATCCCCATTCCCCAGAGGGTAAACAACCTTGCAAAAAGGCCCATTCCCCAGAGGATATGCAACCTTGCAAAAAAGGAGTCGAATCCAGTGTATTGACACTTTTCAGCATGCTCGACCTCAATTCCTCCTCCCTTACTGTCAAGCAAAAACAATCCACATTAGATCAACAATGATAGAACTAGCAACACTGTGTTAACCAGCACGTAACAACTAACAATTGCCTTACAATTTATACAAGAGGGGCTGAATTTCAGTTCAGTATGATTCACACAGTTCATTGCTAGCTTCAGGACAACAAAAAGGAAAATAGAAGTATTTGGGAAAATTCAGTAAGTATATAACAGTTTGAATGTATTAGAGGTAGCAGCGAAACAACCTCAACAAATTCAGTAAGAATATAACAGTTCGAATGCATTAGAGGTAGTAGTGAAACAACCTCAACAGCTGGTTATGGGCATCTGGCAGTAAGAATAAAACAGTTGGAATGTATTAGAGGTACTAGTAATGGAACAACCTCAACAACTGGATATGGGCATCTGACTACAGCTGCTTCGCAGCTTCCTCTTGAGTGTCGGCAGCTGCCTCTTGCTTGGATGCGGACAGCAATTGGTGAAGAAATTGCAAGGTACCATAACAGACCCACTGGTACCAAAATAGTGAACACGTCCAAACCACTGGAGCTTCTTGACACACGTGTCAAAGCAGGAAAGGTAGTCACCAGCCACCTCAGCCCTCTTCCTCCGGAGTATGTTCGACAACAGGAGGCAGAGGGTGCCATCAGGCAGCAGGATGGGGTACTGGGGCTGCACCCCTCTTAGCTCGGCAGCGTCCATGAAGTGCACCTGCTCCAAGAGCTTCTTCAAGGGGCAAGGGAAGCCCTTCTCCTCCTTCCACGACTGTTGGTCCAGGTCCAGAGCCCACATCCTCACCATCTGATTGCCATGGCGCGAGCGGGGGTCAATGCAAACGAACTTGATGGAGCCATCAATGCAGGCCATGGTCCGTCTCAATCTCCCTGACTCCGTCTTCCTATGAGCTAGGTACCCTGGGGGGAGCTTGATGAAGCTCAGCTCCACGACGGAATGGTCGTCCCGGCGGGCGCGCAGGTCGCAGCACACGAGGCCTTGCCAGAGATCGACCCAGAAGACCTTGCCTTCAGACGAGAAGGCCACGTCCACCATGAAGCCGTAAGGAAGATTCGGGAAGCGCCGAACCATGACCCGCCACATACCGGTGTTGCCGTCAGACCCTGGGTTCGCCTTCCCCGCCGGCGTGGACACGCATAGGAGGTCGCCGTCGACGAGCCGGGGACGGAACGTGCGCGCCATGACAACCAGTTCGTGGTCCCGGCCGGCGCCGGTAAAGCTGGGGACGGGCGCCGCCGTGTACGAGGGCACGAAGTCGTCCGGTATGAACGGGACCATGTAGAGCGACGCGTCAGTGGAGTCGTAGACGAGGCAGTAGACGCGCTGGTTGTAGAGCGAGAGGCGGAAGACGACGGTGAGGATGAGGAGTTGCTTGGTCGCGAGCTTTACGGCGCCCAAGGCGTCCACCGCGTCGCGGGAGACGCCGAGATCCGCCTCGACGCTTCGTAGCGCCTCCGCACTCAGGTGGACGGAGATGGAGGAGGTGAGATCCGGGTAGTTGATGCGGCGCACGTACAGCTCCAGGCCTTCCAGCAGGCCCTGGCCGTGCTTCCCGCATCCGTAAGCCGTCTTGCTGGAGCAGTCGATGTGTTGCCACTCCTGCCCCGGCGCGACGGCGGGCTCGCCGACAACCATGGTCAGGCTACCCTCCAAAACCATGAAAGCCGCCGGATCCATAGCTCAAGCGCGGTGCGGGGGAGGAGGGTCAAAGCGGTGAGGATCTCGAATCGATCGGCGCGAGCGGCAGAGTGGGGGGTAAACAGATGGGAACCGGTGAGGATCTCGAATCGATCGGCGCGAGCGGCAGAGTGGGGGGTAAACAGATGGGAACCCTAGACAGATTGGGGGAAATTGTCCAAGACGGGCAGGGCATGGAGTTCCTTCCCATCTGGGAGGGGTACTCGCCGGATCAAAGGTGAACGAAGATCCGTCGGATCGACTTCACGCGGATCCTGGGACTGGTGGACGGTGGACGTGCTTCCCAAACAAACACACGGTGGGGAACCGGTGCACGCTGGACCGAGAGTTTTTTTTTCCTTGGAAACCGCTGGACCGAGTTTGTTGTTTTCTTTTGGAATTCTTTTCTGACTCCATATATATATGGGCCTTTGGGCCAGCAGCTGGTCTGGCCTTTCGGCCAATTTTTTTTCCAGTTTTTTAAATATACGATTAGATATACGTGGATACAAATTAAACATAGATAAAATTATTTTTATGCAATTTAGAGCCAACTAGAAAATATGTCCGTGTATTGCATTGGGAGAAAAAAAAACCAAATATTCATAAAATTAACAAAAGGAATGATTATTATTTACGATTCACCTTTTATTATATATAGAAACTTAAAAGTTATAATAATTAAATTTATAAGTGACTATAACATCTATAATATAATATAAGTTAATGTTGACATGAATATGACAATTTTATTAGCCTTATATTATCAAATTAAAATATAAACTTGACTTTTTTCCTTTCTATCATCAAGAGCACACAAATATTTAAAACAAAAATATGTCGTAACTTTAATTTTTATTATCCATATGTTGCTACTGAGGCCATGTTTAGATTGGGGATGGAGAGAGATTGAAAAGTCATGTAGCATTTCGTTTGTATTTAGTAAATATTGTCCAATCGTTCAAGGCTCAAAAAGAGTCGCCTCGTAATTTACAACAAAATTGTGTAATTAGTTATTTTTTATTTATATTTAATGCTTCAAAAGATGTGATGGAGAGAGAGAGTGAAAAGTCCTCGTGTATTTGGTAAATATTGTTCAATCCAAATTGTACAAACCAAATTGTACAATTAATTATTTTTATTTATATTTAATGCTCTATACATACGGCTACATATTGATGTGATGGAGGGAGAGTGAAAAAACTTGAAATTTATGGGGTGATCTAAACAAGGCCTGAGTTTTGCCACACGGAGGAAGCTAGTTGTCAGGACCAGTATCCGAAGGGCTCGGGCTGCTACTGTGGCTGGGCCGACAACACAAGGGAGTCCAGCAGAACTGTAGTCGGGTCGTGCATGGGCCGTGTGTTCCAAATGCGCCAATATAAGGCGCTGTAACCGCTTGTGAGCGGGTAGCGAGAAACTACTCTAAACCTACCCCAAACTCTGTCCTGAATCCTTTCTCTGTCTCTACCTTCCTCTGAAGAACTCTCGTCATTTTTGAGTTCTTACTTGTAATCCAAGTTATCTGTTCCATTCGTTGATCAATAAAAAGGTTCCTGACAATTGGTATTCAGAGCTATCGATCCCCCGAAATTTTTTCGCGAAATGTGTTGATCGTCTTGATCGCGCCGTAATCCCCGACGGTTGATTGTTGTTGTTCTTCTTCCTCGGGAGGAGTTCGGCGACGTTGTAGGTCCGTGCCGAGGTTGGTGGGTCGACGAGTGAACACGGGACACGAAGTGGATCGCTGATCGAGGAAGGGCTGGCGCCGAAGCCGAAGCTTACCAAGTTCCAGCAGGACATGACGAAATCCCTTGAAGCGCTCTCGACTCAGTTCGAGGAGATGTCGAAGCAGTTTGTCGGGTTCCAGGAGATGATGCGGGAGACCTTGGACTCGCTGAACTCCATGGGATCCTGGCAGGCGGGTGCGGACAAGGCGTTCGGCGAATTGCGCGACCGTGTGGATGGGTCAAAGACGACGGTGGAGGAGGTCCTGACTCAAGTATCGAAGACGTCTGCGCGCATGGATGCGGTGGAGGCGCAGTTGGCGGTCACCACGGTGACGACACCGCCGGTAGTGAACCTAGCGACACTGCCTCAGGCGACGCTCGTACTGCCTCCCCAGGCGCCGAGGCGAGTCGACCTCAACTTTGCTCCTGCATCGTCCTCGTGCTCACCTGCGAGAGACGGGGAGCGGCCCAGTGGGCACGGCGAGCACGGCGGCGGGATCCTCGGACCCCGGCCGCCGGACTTCAATGGGGTAAGACCTCCATACCAATGCCTCAGTATATGCTTCCAGTTGATCATGTTGCCCCAAATTTTTATTCCCCACCCTTCCCTAAGATTGAGTTTCCAAAATTTGATGGTGACAATCCTCGCTTATGGCGCGACAACTGTGAAATGTTTTTTGAGGTATACTCGGTGCATCCAACCCTGAAGACTCGATTCGTGGCACTCAATTTTTAGGGTGCAGCGGCTTCATGGTTGCAGACAGTTCAGCGTCGCGCCAGAGTGGCTGATTGGGATTATCTCTGTGAGTTGGTGATGGCTCGGTTCGACAGAGGACAGTACGAGTTGTTACTCACTCAGTTTGAGAGTTTGAAGCAAAAAGGGTCGGTGTTGGAATATCAGACTAAATTCGAGAAGATGGCCCATGGATTGGTGTTGTATAATGAAGGCTATGATGACACATACTTTGTCAAGAGGTTCATGGCTGGGCTCAAGGATGATATCAGATTAGCTATTATGCTGCACAGGCCTCGGGATATGGCTACTGCAAGTTTGTTGGCTGCATTGCATGAAGAAGAAGTCAGCAGAAGTCGTTCCAAGAGTTGGTCAAAAGAAGTTGTCAAGCCCAATTTCAAATATAATGCAAACAAAGGAAAAGGAGGTGAAGTGGAAAAGGCAAAGCAACAGCAGACACCTGAAATTGAGGATAAACTAGCAACCCTAAAAGAAGAGAGGCGCAGGAAGGGGTTGTGCTTCAAATGTGGAGACAAGTGGGATAGAAATCATAAATGCCCACAACAGGTGCCAATTCATGTGTTGCAAGAATTGTGGGAAGCAGTAGATGATGCTGTGGTTGAGGATCTGGATGATTGTGAGGAAACTGAGGATATGGTGCTGGCAGTAGATCATTCTGACAGTGCAACAGTATCCAAAAGAAGAACTATGAAAATTCATGGAAAGATTGGGAAGCTGGAGGTGCTAATCTTGGTTGACTCAGGCAGTGTGGGTTCCTTCATTAGTGAACAACTAGCTGGGAAACTGCAGATACCTATGATTGTGTGCACCTCAGCAAAGTTTGTGACTGCTAATGGCAGCCCTATGACATGCACTTAGCAGATCAGGCAATTACAGTGGACTGCTCAGGGCCATTTGTTCTCAACCACAGTGGGTGTGCTCCCTCTGCAATGTTTTGACATGATTTTGGGGCAAGATTGGCTTGAATAGTGCAGTCCCATGTGGGTCCATTGGGCAAAGAAAGTAATGAGGTTCAATGTAGGAGAGAAGAGCATCTGCTTGAAAGGAGTAGCTCAGGATTTGTCAAAGTGTCAGGCTGTAACAAAGGAGGGCCTTAAAGGGTTACTCAACAGGCAGGCTATCTCTCATTGTCTGTAATTTAGGTGGTCAGATCAGGAAGTACATGAGGAAGTGTGCACTATATCTGATACTCAAGGAGAGGTTGCTCAGCCTTATTCAGAAGAGTTAAGACAGCTTCTTGAGGAATACACTGATCTATTTCAGACACCAACCACATTGCCTCCATCAAGGCCATTTGATCATAGCATCCAGCTCATTCCTGGAGCACAACCAGTAAACATCAGGCCATATAGATACTAACCCACTCAAAAGGATGAGATTGAAAAACAGCTGGCTGAAATGCTGCAAAATGGGATTATAAAGCATAGTGACAGCCCATATGCTTCACCTGTGGTTTTGGTCAGAAAAAAGGATGGAACCTAGATGTTTTGTGTGGATTATAGGCACCTAAATGCTCAAACAGTCAAAAATAAACATCCCATGCCTATTGTAGAAGAACTTATTGATGAATTGGCAGGTGCTCAGTGGTTCTCAAAGCTTGATTTTAGAGCTGGTTACCACCAGATTTGCATCAACCTTGGTGACACTCATAAGACAGCATTTAAAACACATAGTGGCCTCTATGAGTTCCTTGTGATGCCATTCGGTTTAACTAATGCTCCATCCACCTTTCAAGGGATCATGAATCAAGTCTTTGCTCCACTGCTCAGAAAAGGAATTCTGGTGTTTATGGATGACATTCTAATCTATGCAAGAACACTGCCTGAACACATGGAGCTACTGCATCAAGTGTTCTAGATCTTGAGAGCCAACAGATTCTATATCAAGTTATCCAAGTGCTCTTTTGTCCAGTCTGAAGTAGAGTACTTGGGGCATGTGATTTCTGGTTATGGAGTAGCTACTGAGGCTTCCAAAGTGGCTGCTATGCAGAACTAGCCTAGACCCTCAAATTTGAAAGAACTTAGGGGCTTTCTTGGATTGACTGGTTACTATAGGAAGTTTATTAAGAATTATGGTCTATTGAGTAGGCCATTGTCTGATCTGTTGAAGAAATCAGTTCCTTTTATGTGGACATCAGTGACTAAAACAGCATTTCAGCAACTCAAGCTAGCATTAGTGCAAGCACCTGTTTTGGGGTTGCCAGATTTCACAAAGCCATTTGTCATTGAAACTGATGCTAGTGAACTAGGCTTTGGGGCTGTACTTATGCAGGAGGGTCATCCAATTGCTTATTTAAGCAAACCAGTTAGCAATAAGAATAAAGGCCTGTCTACTTATGAGAAGGAGTGCATGGCCATAGTGTTGGCAGTGGACAAATGGAGAGCCTATCTGTAGAATAGAGTTTGTGATCAAGACTGACCATAGAAGTCTCTTGCATATGACTGAGCAGAGGGTCACAACAAAAGTGCAGCAGAAAGCTCTCTTGAAACTAATGGACCTTCAGTATAAGATAGAATGCAACCACAGTTGGGGAGTATACTCTGGTTGATGGGGTGATCAAATATCAAGGCAGGATTTGGTTGGGCAGTAATAAATTGGCTCATGAGCATATTATGTTAGCTGTGCACTGTTCTGGGATTGGTGGCCACTCAGGTTTCACAGCAACATACTACAGAATCAAGAAGTTGTTCAGTTGGCCTGGAATGAAACAGGATGTCAAAGCTTTTGTTCAGGCTTGTGAAGTCTGTCAGCAGGCTAAGGTTCAGCATTGTAAACCATCAGGTTTGTTACAACCACTACCCATTCTTGCCCAGGCTTGGCATACAGTCTGTTTAGACTTTGTAGAGGGGTTGCCAAGATCTAATTGTTGTGACACTATGCTGGTGGTAATTGACAAGTTCAGTAAATATGGCCATTTCATACCATTGTCTCATCCATATACAGCATTACATGTGGCTCAGACTTTTGTGGATAATGTATACAAATTACATGGTCTACCACAGAACATTGTCTCTGACAGAGATCCTATCTTTACAAGTGCACTATGGAAGAATCTCTTCAGATTGACTGATACAAAACTGTTGATGAGTTCATCTTATCACCCACAGACAGATGGCCAAACAGAAAGACTGAATCAGTGTCTTGAAGGATTTCTGCGTTGCACAATTCAGTCTTGTCCTAAACAGTGGCATAAGTGGCTGCCCATAGCTGAGTTTTGGTACAATACTTGTTATCATTCAGCTTTGGGTTTGTCACCGTTTGAGGTACTCTATGGTCATCAACCTCGATAATTAGGGATAGCCAATGATGCACAATTTCATGTTCTAGAGCTTGAGCAGTGGATGTTGGAAAGGAATTTGCTTCAAGATGTAGTTAAGCATCATCTGTTCAAGGCACAACAGCACATGAAGCATCAAGCTGACAAGCATCGTCAGGAGAAAGTGTTTGCTGTTGGAGATAAAGTCTATTTGAGGCTCCAACCTTATATTCAGTCCTCAGTTGCACCTCGAGGCAATCAGAAACTCAGATACAAGTATTTTGGTCCATTCACTATCTTGGAGAGGGTGGGCGTTGTTGCTTACAAACTGGATTTACCTGTGGACTGTCGGATTCACTCGGTGGTGCATGTGTCCCAATTGAAACACCATGTTCCATCTCATGAGCTTGTGACAGATGATATCAGATCAGTGCCAACTGATCCAACAGCTGAATTGGAACCAGTTCAGTTTCTGGGCACTCGTGTGATGGATAAAAGAGCAGCAACAGTGCGTCAAATTCAAGTGCAGTGGTCGGGATGTCCAAGAACTTTGCTGACCTAGGAAGAAGAGGAGGATCTTCTTCGACGCTTTCCGCAATGTCCAGCTTGGGGACAAGCTGGATTCAAAGGGAGGGGCAATGTCAAGACTAGTATCTGAAGGGCTCGGGCTGCTACTGTGGCTGGGCCGACAACACAAGGGAGTCCAGCAGAACTGTAGTCGGGTCGTGCATGGGCCGTGGGCCGTGGGTTCCAAGTGCGCGAATATAAGGCGTTGTAACCGCCTATGAGCGGGTAGCGAAAAACTACTCTGAACCTACCCCAAACTCTGTCCGGAATCCTTTCTCTGTCTCTACCTTCCTCTGAAGAACTCTCGTCATTTCTGAGTTCTTACTTGTAATCCAAGTTATCTGTTCCATTCGTTGATCAATAAGAAGGTTCCTGACACTAGTGCTCACGTATGGGAGAGGCCAATGTTCACCCGTAGCGGCCTCTTGCATCATCGTAGCCACCTGTTGCCGTCACGCTCACAGCCGCGCTCCACATCATCATCATGGTCACATCCAAGCTTTGCCTCGCCACGATGCCCAAGCTCGGCCTCAACGTCTGGCCCTCACTTCCTTCCCCGTAAACCCTTTGTTCGCGCCTCCGTCTGGACGTCCGCCCCTCACCTCCTTCCTGAGGTACTACATGCAAAGGCGCACCTGGCTGACGACAGCGTGGACGCCCTGCTGGCGAGCATAGAGGCAAGGGCGCAAGAAGATCATGTTGGCGGTGCGAAGGCCGCGGCGTGGGCATCCCAGGCGCCCTGGAGGAGTGGCCCCATCTGAAACTTTGATTCTTTCTTTGATGATTTCTTTGATTCAATTCTTCAATTCTTTCTTTTATTTTTTTTGATCAATTCATGTATAAGTAGAGAATGAATTAATTTGGATTTAGATCAATGTTGACTTAGGGACATCAGGAAATAAAAATATTGTTGATTTCGTAGTGGGCGGGAAGACTAGACAAACAGGAAAGAACAAAAATTGGCAGAAATTTTGATCTACCCTATTATGGCTTTGATTTGATGAGTTGTGGTGACGGGATTGTCTACCTGTTGTTCAAGTATTTCAAAGGCTGTCAATAACCACGTGTTCATTGCCCTGAAAACAACGGAAATCGGAAGGAAAAAATCAAATGTTTCCAAGTGTACCAACACACGATTTTCAGACCATGAGATTTTAATTCGGCAGCTTTCTAATTTTTATTGTTCTGCCTGTCATAGGGTGATGCTACTGTTTGAGTGCATTTAGACCGTAAGAGTCTAGAGGTATGGACACATGTGCCAGCCTTGTCTAGTGAATTGGAGCAACATAAAAATCATTACGTGAAAAATGCAGCTGCAAAATAAGAAAGTGAAAGAAAGTACGTTGAAAAAATAAGGAAAATTTTACTTTTAAATGGTCCTAAAATTCATTACCATTGGGACGATAAATAAAAATATCAAAGCAACAATAACAAAAAAACTACCAACCGAGAGCCAATTATAAAAATAGCCCCAAACAACAAGAATAAAAAGAACAAGTCACCAGCTAGAGACCACATTATAAACAATTCATAGGCCATAACAACAAAAGCAAAAAAAAAAAACTACCAATTGGGAGGCAAAATGTAAAAACAACCACAAACAATAATAAAAAAGAAGCTGCTGCCAGATAGATGCCTTATTATAAAGACAATCACAACACTAACACAGAAAACAATTGTCAATATGCCAAATTATAAAGACAACCTCTAACCACATCAACAACAAAAACATCAAACTATCAACTAGGGGCCAAATTATAAAACAACCAGACACATATTAAAAACAACCCAGAAATAACAAAAAAGAACACACTTACAAGTCACAACAAAAAAAGAACAAGATCAACAAGAGCCAAAGTATAAAAACCACTAACAACATGAACAAAAAAGATGAGAACTGGGGGGGCAAATTATAAAAACAACCTCAAACAACAAGAAAAAAGCTGCCAATTATGGTCTAATTTATGAAAACAACTGCGAACAAAAAGAACAAAAAACACTACCAACTATGGGCCAAATTATAAAAACAAAACCATATCAAGAAAAAAAATAAGCTAAAAACACTATAACAACAATCACTAACAACATCAACAAACTAAGCGGCAATTGGGACCAAATTATAAAAACAATCTTAAACAACAAGGTCAAAAGAAAGAACAAACTATCAACTAGAGTAAAGTCATAATCCTCTAACCATATCAAAAAAAAATAAGCTAGCAATTAGTGGCCATACTATAACAACAATCACTAACAACATCAACAAACTAAGCTGGCAATTGAGGACCAAATTATAAAAACAATCTTAAACAACAAGGTCAAAAGAAAGAACAAATTATCAACTAGAGTGCCAAAGTATAACATAATCTTGGACAATAAGATAAAACTTAAGATGGCAACAAGGGGCGAATTATAAAAACAACCCACACAACAACAAAAAACATAAAGCCACCAACTAGACGCCAAATTATATATAAAAAACCTCTAATCATGTTAAAAAAGAACAAACTACCAATTAGGAGCCAAACTAGAAAAACAACCACTAGCAACATTAATAAAAAATGGCAATTAAAGGCCAAGTTATAAAAACAAACCATAATAGCAACAAACAAGAACAAGCGACTAACTGAAAAAAGTAAGGCTAGACCCCAATTGTAACGTTCCACCTCCATAAGGCCAGGCCCACTTATATCTGGTAGCTTTAATAAGACCAATACTGTCTTTAAATTAACACCAGTTTTTTCTGCACACTTTATCCTCACGCACGCACGCCTAGGAAGAACTTCTCGGTCGGTCACCCATCGCTCCAAGCCAAGCACACTTAACTTTAGAGTTTTTTAGATAGGCTTTCGAAAAACAAGTTACAACTTGTAGATATGAGTATCATATTAATCCTATTAAGCCCTAGACCGGGTGTTACATCCTCACCCCTTTAAGAGATCGACGTCCTCGTCAATCAACCTCAAACTAGAAACCTCCTCTCTTGGCCATATCCGTGCCAACGCATGTGCCATGCGTGTAACCACAACGGATCCACACTAGCCATGTGCACCATGCCTGCACAACTATAACACACGCGCTCGTGAATCGCGAGTCAGCTCGGATACCATTTGCAACGTCTCGCCTCTTCGAGGTCGTGTTGTCTTACATCTAGTAGCTTTAATACACTACAAGAAATGTGATGGTTTTTGACATCTAATCTTTGTCATAATATAGGAAATTTATGTCACATATTAACATTTGTGACACCAACATGACGAAAAAGCTAATGTCAAAAACCATGCGCCTTAAACCATGATTTGTGTCATTTACGTGTTCATGTCATAAATCTATGACATCAGTTTTGATGTCACAAAGTTTTATGACAAATGCTTTTATGTCACAACCTACAACATACCATGTAGTAGGCCAGCTTATACCAGCCCACACCATTTTTTAGCCTCATTTTTAGGTCAGGCCAAACTGACAGAACATTTACAAAAAAAAGAAATTATATATTCACATATGCACTCAAACAACACATTATATACATCTTGTATTTCAGATAACATATCCATTACAACATTAGATGTTTCATTGCCAATCTAGCGACCAAAACACCACTAGAATGGATCACATAACGTTCTCACAAAGTCTAAAAAATAACTGTTATAAATAGGAGCAGCACATAGGGTTCCTAGATTAGTTTCTCACAACTTAAGCTTTGTGTTGGGAGTATTTGCATCTTGCCCTCCTTGTGGTGGTTCAGTAGCGATGGCCTCCATTTAAGCCTAGCATACAAAAAAACAATTCAATGATAAATTATAGACACAAGCTCTAAACTGCAAGGCTATATAGCTAGTAGAGTTTATAGATTTATTATATTTAGCATGGGGTTTTCTTTATCTAGAAAGCTAGGTTTACACTTTACCAAGCAATGCATATACATAAGAAGTCAGGGGCTGCCATAAGCTAGCAACCTAGATCTGTTGTAAGGAAAGCTTAAATTTTCAGAACTGAAACACAAAATACAAAAGAGAACAATACAGTCAAAGGAATACTAAAAGATACAGGCATACAGATAGACTACAAAGCAGAAAAAACTGCATCGAGGAAACTTCATTAGTTCTAGTTGCATCAATACCAAATTTTGCAGGTTCATCACATAAATTCCAGCTGACCAAGAAGACCAACAAAGAAGATAAATTAAATATAACAGTTACCAAGCATGGTCTGTACCCAACCATGAAACCCAAATTTGTCACATGGAAGATTGTATTGAACCCTAAAAACATAACTGTAGCAGTCCATCACATGTGAGTAATAAAGTTAGAACCAATTACCTTGCAAACACAAGTTTGATGGTTCCCTAATAGTAGGACAGCAGGTTTATTTTCAGACTCTTTGGTTTCCTCTGCAATAAAACCACACACAAAATTAATTCCATTGGAACAAAGTAGTATGATGCAGCATGAACAAACACTGAAATCACCAACCAAAACATTGAAATAACTGCAAACATTTTTAATTGGAGTGCTGCTTGTGCAGACATGCTGATTAGCATCTAATTATTATCTAATATATGCAGACATCCTTATTGGCACCGATTCCAAACAGTAGCTACTAATTCCAAACAGCAGCTACTAATTCCCCCACTGGAAATGCATTTTTCCTTTACCTAGAATTGAGCCAGATAAGATAACATAACTAGGACAAAGTGCGTTTAACATCATTCAAGGTACATTGGCCAGAGAATTTTTTGTCAGAATGAATGCAGCAATAACCTGAACTGCTAATATGATTATTATAAAACAAATAGTACACCGCACAAACATATAGCTCAAACAAGGCCATCAGAATTAAGGGACATCATATGATGCAACAAGTTTGCTGGGAAGATCAAAGATATATCATAGTGTGATAGCTACACGTTGGCCACGAACAAATATATAGCTCCTTTTCAGACATTGCTTCTCCATTCTACTGAGTGGCCTCTCCTTGATATACAAATTTAAAATAATCAGTCTTTTATATTAAGTACAGTGCATATGGTCTACAGTCAGTAACAATCAGCCTGACATTTTGTTTAGTGCATATGATCTATAGTCTGATATCATGTTCAGTGCATATGCTGCTGAAAATAAACATCACAAGAGAGTCAGCACAGGTTGGGTACTTACAGCAATTTTGTACCATGTAGTTTGTAACATGAGCCTCTCCCTTCAGCAATTTGCACTGTGAGTTTGATGTTTAACATCCAGAAATCCTATCCAAGAAATCCTATCCGAGCTTCTGTCCACATGGTTTTTTTTTCTGATATATCCAACTATCAGGAAACTATTAGTGGAAAATAGACAAACACATGCACATATTGCGACAGATTTGTACAACCGAAAGTAACCATGATTTTCCATTATAATTCCAGCACACACATCAAATGTAGGTCTATATACTTCTTTTCGCAAAACTAAAAATTACAGGTGCCTGCAATGGTGGATTATTGTCCTAGGGACTATGTTTAGTGTTTTATCTCCTGAAAGATAGCAAAGTTGAAAGCAACAAACCTAGATTGAGCAATCTGCTCTCTGCATTGATCAAATAAACAATAAACTGAGAGATGTAATCGAATTCTACTACTATTTTAGACTAATGATGGGGGGACAGTGCTGCCTCGAGTAATACCTGAAAAGGCTGAAATTGATCTGGTGGTGCTACCTTTAACTAAGGGCAGCGGCACCGGTGCTTTCCAGCAGGAAGCCTCGAGATGCCAAGTGCTTCCCCTTTGCTAATAGCAAATGAAATCCACATATATACAGGTTTCCTCGCAAGGGAAAAACACTATTACTACCCAAAATGCAGACCTATAGTACTTGATTAAAGGGCTATATTGTTCAACAAAACATTGCATAATAGATCGGCACCTATATATCGGACTGGGCTTATTACCATCTAACAAAGAACAGGTAAGTAGGTTTACAGAATGGAGGACCTGCTCGGACACTTCTTGGCACGGCACCTGCAGACCCCCCTAGACGGCCGGCCCCGCGCGCTCGACGACGCCATGACTCCGCGGACGCCGACGCCTGCACGCTCGATGCCAGCCTCAGCGGGGCCGCAAGCGGCGTGAGCTCTGCTCCACGCCTCGCCCCGGCCTTGCGCAGTGCGGGCTCGACCCTCGAAGCCGTCACCGCGAGCCGCAGAGCCGATAACTCGTGCCCCACCGGCGGCCGGCGGGCGCCCGCGCTGCCGCCATGCTAGGGTTAGCCTTTCGCCGATTCAGGGAAATCCGCCAGTGCCGCGCGACCCGCGTTGAGGAGGAGCAAGTCCGGGCGGCCGGGGGCGCAAGTCCGGGCGGCGTGAGGTCGGGCAGCCGGGGGGCGTGGAATCGGCTAGACGGCGGAGGTGTGTCCGTGCGGATAAGGCGTGTGCGGAGAAGGTGCGGGTGAAGGCTGGATGCGTGGGCTGTGTGGAGATATTTTTCTATTTTTTATGGTGTTTTGAGGATTGTTTCTGTGCTTTTTTTCCCCGCCGGACGGAGCACACCGCCCATGCGCGGGATGCCAGATTTTGAGCTTCTATTTCGCGGCCACGAGTTCATCCGACGACATACTAATTTAGTGAATTGTTAGGATTTTTCTTATAATAATTTTTGTGCGTATATATGTAAACACTGGACAAAGAAATATATTTATCCTATGGAAGGGGTGTGGAATCACCATCAGGCTAAGCACAGCGCACAAAGTTAAAAAGCCAGGACCAATAGATCGGATCACATGGGTGGCGTGCATGAAATTTAGTGGGGGAGTTTATTTTTTTATTTATTTCCTTTTCCTTTCCTTTGTGCAGATGTATATGTATTTATCTATTATTTCAAAAAAACATTAACAATAAATAAAATTTATATTATATTCTGCATACATTATGATTTCTTTAACATGCTAGTTGCTAGAATGATATACGAGACTGGATTTATAACCTTGATCAACTCTTTGGGTGTTACTAAATCCTTCTTAAGTTTGACACACATGCTGTCTTGAATAATAGTATTAACAAAATTGACAAAATAATATGTGACCCACGTATCACACTTTATGACATGGTAAATATTGTCACCACATACAATTAAACTAGTTTTAAGACATTTTTTATGACATACATTTACTTATGTCATTAAGTTGATATGCCTCTAGAAAAATCGTCATAAACTAGCTGATTTAGTGACAATTTAACCTGATGTCATGCTATAAACGTCATAAACCGGCACATTTCTTGTAGTGATAGGATCAATAGTGCCCTTATAGACCAACATCGCCTTTTTTCAAGCGTCTTTGTCCTCATCCATGTGCATCCAGCAGGAAGAACTTCTCGGTCAATCATTCATCGCTCCAAGCTAAGACAGTTTTTAGATAGACTTTTGAAAAAAAGTAACAACTTATTTGTATGAGTATCATATTAATTTTATTAAGACTTGAGCTCAGGTGTTACAACAATTGCAATCACAAGTTACTGTATTGTCCAGTTCAAATTGAAGCGTCGTCCACCGTGCATATGGATTTCTAGATTGTCACAGACGAAGCCTCCGTGCTGATCCATCTCTGGAATCCCATGCATCCGTTCTATCAGCATGTTAATAATCCCTCCACTAATGTTATCCAATTTAATCCCTCCACTAATGTTATCTAGTTTAATCCCTCCACTAACCTAGACATCCCACCAAATTATCATGGAATACAAGAGACACCAATGGACTCCGCCCCACTTCGAGCAATTGTTGCAAACGAGTGGCCAACTGATGGCATTATAGATCTTGGTTGCAGTTTGTATGACAGTGATGTGCGCATAAAGGGCTGCAATGCTGCCCCAGCGAACAAGATGGCCGGGGATTGATGCGCCCGGCATCCAAGTTTGTGGCCATGCAAGCCCACGCCGACGATACAGCGATCGCAAGGTGGGATGTACATGTAACTAGTAGGATGTCCGGCGTGTTGCTGCGTGTGTATAAAGTAAAAATATAAGGAGTTTATAAGGGTCGAAATTATGAATTAATAGATATATATATAGATGTAGTAGGTCAATTGCGGAGGTTGTATCTATTGGCATGGTATAGATTATTTGAATTAGGCATCATCCAAATCTCATCTATAAGCATGTTTTGGAGGACCACATCCACATGTAATCCATGTGATATATAATTTTGCTACGTTTTTGCTTAAAAACCGGTTTTTGCTTAAAGACAGTTTAAATTTAAAAAAGTTATCAAAATATATTCATGTGGGGTCTTGTTTTAAAGAGTTTATTGAGAGGAACATCATGGTGCAATTAGATTTTAATTACAATACTTGGTTTATGCGCTACGACTTTTTTTTCTATTTCAAAAGAAAGAGCTAGTGGGAAATAAATGAGAGTCTTAGACTCTTAGTGGTGGTAACTCCTCTGATGATGTCAGCTGACATCACTTTTAAGCTCTCGACCAATCAAAATCGAAAGAATAGGATAGAGAGGGGGTTAAATATATAGGAGTTATAGATGGCGGTGCAGCGCCGGCGTGAGCAGGAGGACAAACCAGACGGGTGTTTGGCGGTGGCCATGTGCAGGGCATTGCAGGCTATGCGTGTGGTGGTTGTGACCGTGTACAGGTGGGTATATATCTATCCTCAACATAAAATTGTCGATTGCATCTGCAGCCTTGTACAACAAGTTTGTGTGCATCATCAGTTTATGCACTTCTGGAGGCTGGAGCAACATCCTTCTTCACAGCTGCTACCCGTCAGAGCCAGAGTTCTATCTGCCTTTAGTTCTGTTGCATGATACAATACATCTTGGTGATCATGTGCATGTTTTAGATGATTCTTTCTACTATTGCGCTACTGACCTGCTATGTACGTAGCCTCTCACTCTCAAGTCCATTGCCAAGCACTCTCTCCTTATATCATACTATCTACATAAACCCCATCTAAAGAGAAAGCCGCGGGCTGTATATGAAAGAAGTATCTATTTGGCGCGCCAACGGCGCACCTAGTTTTCTAGTGATCATCTAATGCTGCGTTTGTACTTCGTTTTGTCCCTTTCAATTAACTACTGCCTAGTAGACCAGCGTAGTCAGTAGCTAAGCCAGGTGGTTGATCTTTTGGCCTTTTTTTTCCTTTTCCTTCGATGTTCCCTGACTTCGGCCTGGTTTAGTTTTGCTTAGTCTATTTTAGGTACTGTTCAGCTTAGCTTAGTTTGTTATCTTTTGTAAACTACTTTGTTTATTAATGCATTCCCAGTGGGAGCCTCTGGCTCCCCCTGATTCTTAAAAAAAAAAAATAAAATAATAAGCCTTTAATATAGTTTGGTTGCAAACCGCCCGACCCGCAGTCAACCCTATATATGAGCAACGGCCCGGCCCGGCCTGGCCCGGCCTGGCCTGGCCCGTGCCAGGCATGGCCCTATAGGGCCCTTCGGGCCACCATGCCATGCCGCAGTAGGGTTTCGTGCCCTACTGCCGGCCCAGGCCTTGTCCTACGGGCCAATTTTCGTGCGGAGCCGGCCCAGAAAGCACGGTCCATATAGCAGGTCGGGCCGGCCCGTGGCCCATGCGAATGCAACAAAAAAAAAACAGAGAGCGGGAGAGTTTGGCCGGGTAGGAGGAAGGGGAAAGCCGCCGCCCGCCGGCGTGCTTGCCCTAGCGGCCGCGGAAGGCCGGATCCGCCCTGCCAAAAGGCGGATCTGCTGCTGCCGCGCTTGATGGCTACCACCGCCGCTATTGCCGTGTGGGAGACCGCCGCCGAGATTGCCGCAGCTGCCACCGCGGAGTACGGAGGCAACCGCCGTTGCCGCCCGACGCCGCCCGCCGCCGCCGAAGCTGCAGAATCGCACGGGACACCGCGTCGCCCAGATTTTTGCCGCACGACGCCGCCGCCGTCGAAGGCCGCCGCCGCATGGAACGCCGCCCCGCCGCCGAGCCGAAAAAGCATTGCCGCCGCTGACGCCGCCGGCCGAGTGCCGCGCGGTGGGCATGGAGACGGCCGGGCTTGCCATGGGGGTGTGAAGGAGCCGAGCCGCCGTCGATTGCGCACAGTGGGCATGGAGAGGAGGGTGGCCTGAGTTAGTGTTAGGTCCTAATGGGCTCTTAGCAGGCCGAAGTGGTCAACGGGCCGTCAACAGGCCATCTCTAAATTGCGTCGTCGTGCCGGCCGCCCGCCGCGTGCTCAAGCGGTGGTCCAGGCACGGCCGCTAACCGTGCCGTGTCTAAAAAATAATTGGCACGCCGCAGGCCGCCGGTGTCAGGCCGAAATCACCGCGGTACGCCACGGGCTGCATCCTCAACAGCTCAAGATTGGTCAGCCCACACCAAACTGTACTTGTCGATATGCATGGGTCGGTTCGAAATCACCAGGGCTCATGCTGGGCCAAAAAAATGTTCACTCAGAAAAAAATTGATGCTGAGAAGTAGCACGGGCTGCATCCTCAACAGCTCAAGATTGGTCAGCCCACACCAAACTGTACTTGTCGATATGCATGGGTCGGTTCTCGGTTGATTTCATGCACCACCCAATTTCAGTAAGCTTAACATGAGTCAAGTCAGCCACCTCCCGTTTGTGGAGGCTGATGCTAAAAAAAAAATGTTCACTCAGAAAAAAAATTGATGCTGAGAAGTAGCATTGGGCTTTGACCTGAGGACAGAGGGATGGGATGGTCCTGTCCACAATTTTTTACTACATGGGATGATCTCAATTCTTGTTTGGTTTAAGGTACATGATTTTTTTTTCGGTAGGAGACACCGAGGGGGGCGATGCAATGAACGGCATTCAGCCACCGTTAGTGGTGGGGCCCAAGGAGTCAGCGGCACAGAAAGAAACAATGGGAGTACGAATGCCAATACCAAATCAGTATAGTACACTAAATAATGGCAGCATCAGCTTCCATCAAAGCACTCTTTCAATGCATGTCCCCAGGTGCACCTTCACCTCCGGCTTCTGCCACTCAGTAGGGTCAGACTGCTGAAGATGACTGTTTGGGTGAAGTGCCTCGGCGTTGTTAATCATCCAAAATCTGCACCAAGGCCTCTTGTTCTCTTTCATCTATTTTCACAAGTTTTTTTACTCTCTTTTCATCACATCAATTTATATCCACATATATAGAGGATTAAATATAAATAAAAAATAACTATTTATATAGTTTGGTTGTAAATCATAAAACAAATCTTTTAAACCTAGTTAGTTCACGATTAGACAATATTTACTAAATACAAACTAAAGTACTACAATTGCTCAAATTGCAAAAAGTTACAATCTAAATAAGACCCAAAAATAGAACCCATTAGGCCCTTGTGCTCGATCTTGTGTGGCCCAAATCCAGTGAACATCATGAAACTGTCACCAGGCAACCTTACATAGTACAGCTAAGCAAGACAAAATTGTAGCTTTGCTCACAGACAAACCAATCAAGAAAGGCGTAATAGCCAAATTTGCCCTTAAACTTTCATCGAAAGATCAAATTGGCCCCTCAACTATCAAAAGGGCCAATTTGGCCCCCGAACTTTCAATTTAATTTCAATCTTATCCTCCGCCGGACACCGCCACCATCCGCTTGTTGTACAAGAAACTTTTGATATTTTTTTTTTATAGTACTAATATTTATTTATTTAATAACTAATTATTGGTGCATGCTAAATTCATGAAAATTTTTTTGTGTAGCCTCTTCATGATCTACCTAGAAAAATATGAAACCTAAAAAAATAAATAGTTTTTGTATGTTTTAAAATTACCTTATTTAATTAATAAATGTACATACAAAAACTATTTATTTTCTAGGTTTCATATTTTTCCTAGGTAGAGTACATCATGAAGAGGCTACACAAAAAAATTTTTATGAATTTAGCATGCACCAATAATTAGTTATGAAATAAACAAGCATCAGTACTATGGAAAATGTCAAAAGTTACCAACGGAGTGAGTGACGGGGCCCAGGGATGAGATTGAACCGAAATTGAAAGTTCAAAATTGGCCCTTTTGATAATTGAGGGGCCAATTTGATCTTTCGATGAAAGTTTAAGGGCCAATTTGGCTATTACGCCATCAAGAAAATAACCATGTCCTTTGTGTAGTTTTTTTTTGATTAAATTTGTGTAGTTAAAGAGGTGAAAATTTCATCCTGTGGTGCATAAAATGAATATTGACAGTGAAGATGAAGTATGGCACACGAGCAGCAGCATCCAGATCAAAATCTGACTGCTTAAATGGAAACAATAAAGCCGGATGACAACACTCATGTAGCTTTCCCCATGGTCAAGCCATCCAAAAAACAACAGTAACGTGCAGGTGGAACCATGAACTTGGAAAGATAAAATTCGAAGCAGCAACTGGGGATCTACTATAAATAATAGCAGTGGAATCCAATGACTTCAGTGCAGATTTATCCATTCCTTCCTAAGAACAACAGAGCATCCAAAAATTGATTGAAGAATGGTGTTTGTACATTTTCTATTCGAAAGACTGTAGATGGATGAAGAAATTTCATATGACATTTCAGAGCAATTAGTGCTAAAAGAATCTCTCTACATACGATTTATGCAACAAAAGCGGGCACCTAATAGTGATAGTGCCACGTAACCCGCTAACCCGAGAGCCGTCGGATCTGGCCAAAACGCGATATCAACCGTTCGATCGGTGGTGTAGCGGATCTTCACCCGTTAATCCGTCGACCGGACGGTCCCGAACTCTCGCGAAGCCGCTCGCGCGAGATTCGGCCTCTTCACAGCGCGTCTCTCTCCTTCAGTCCTGCTTCAACTTGGCAACGGGTACGTACCTGATGGGTATTAGCCACCCGCACCCGTACCTGTTAAATCTTACCCGTCGGACCCGTACCCACAGACGGGTAAGGAATTCGTTCCACACCCGCACCCGCGAACACACCCAAAAATTACATAGAAATATTATTTTTTTAATAAACGATATATGAAAAGCTCAATAAAATTTAGGAATTTTCACACCACTAAATACAAGAGTATTTTTTTTTTTGACAAAACCAAGTGGTATAGCTTTATTGATCAAGAATTGTTACATCATTTAACAGTAGATCTATAATAAAGCTAGGGGGATCATCGTCCCAAATACAATAATTCTTTGATATCATTGCACGCTTAGCCAATTCGTGAGCCACTTGGTTTGTTTCTCGTTTGCAATGCTCGATGGAGATCTGCTGGAATCCCAACCAGATAGTGGTGCATTCACATAAACCGCCGCTGCTGAATTAGTCGTGAATCCTCCATCTTGCATTACTTCGACTACCTCCATACAATCTGATTGGACTATTACCCGGTTGCATCCTGCATGTTGCGCTAACATTAATCCCTCCTTTAGGGCATATGCTTCAGTCATAGGTGCATCAACCACATGAGATATGAAATTGTTTGAAGCTATCACCATAACTCCAGCACTGTCTCTGATAACAGCTCCCAAACTTCCACACCCCATGTCATCGTCAAAAGACGCATCAATATTCAGCATCACCACGTCTTCAGGTGGTTTCCTCCATCCCTGCCTAATCTTGGTACCCTTCCGATTTTGCCAATTTATAATTCTTTGTGAGGGTAGTGATAGACAACCCCGATCTTGATGTTTGTTGAACATTTTCCCCATGCACCAGCTGCCTTCTTTCCCACCAGAGGTACCAGCCACCAGTTAGTATAAGTTCTGGAAAGCCTACTCCCAAAGCATGCACCTGCTCTCCCCTTGTAATGCATTCTTCTAATATAATGGAGCCTGACCGATCAGTTGCCAGTAGTTGTTCTATTCTGTCCCAGATTCCTACTGATTTCCAAACAGCTTTTGATCGGTCACAACCAAAAAATCAAATGCTTAATATCTTCAACCCCATTATGGCACACCGGGCATCCTGATATTTCTGAAATATGCCTGTTAGCAAGAATGGCACGACATGGAATCAAGCCTTGAAGTGCTCTCCATCCAAATATTTTGATCTTTGCTGGCACATCTAATTTCCAGAGACGCTTCCAGACTGCAATATCGCTCGCACCTCCCCCCTGGATTGCCGCTATCTGCTGTCCATATTTCCTCTTCCACTCTATATGATATGCTGATTTTACTGAAAACAAGCCACTTCGGTTATAGTGCCAGGCAACTACATCTTCTCTTCCTGGAGTAATTGGAATTTGGAGTATCCGATTCATATCAACATCCCAAAAGATGGATTTCACCAACTCAACATCCCAGGTTGAATCAATAGGGTTAATTAGCTCTTCAACTCTAGTAATAATATTATTACCTCTAGGCATTAAGATCTTCAGGCTATGACTTCCGGGAATCCAATTATCCTCCCAAATATTAATTTGTGAGCCATCACCGACCCGCCAAATATATCCCTGTTTAAAACAGTCAAGGCCTGCTAGGATACTTTGCCAAGTAAATGAACTTCTACTCTTCATTCTAGCCTTTAAGAGTTTGCCATCCGGATAATAACGAGCTCTTAGCACTCTAGCACACAGAGAATCAAGCTCACGCAGCAGTCTCCATACTTGCTTTGCTAGCATTGCACTGTTGAAGGACTGCAAATCTCTGAAACCCATTCCTCCTTTACCTTTAGGCATACATAATTTCCACCAATTTTGTCAATGGATTCTCTTATGATCAACGTCATCACCCCACCAGAATTTTGAGATGGCATTTGTGATTCCTTTACAGATATTTTTAGGAATTTTAAACACCATCATAGCAAAAACTGGCACAGCTTGAGCAACAGATTTAATGAAAATCTCTTCCCCCCCATACTTAGTGTTTTCTCCTTCCAACCATTTATTTTCTTGGCTACCCGATCAATTAAGTGACGAAAACAGTCACTCCTATCTGCTCCCACCAATGCCGGTAGCCCTAGATATTTATCACTTAATGACTCAATCATTATATTCAAAGTTTCACATACCTCAGTCATTACTAAATACAAGAGTAAATTGTACTGTAGGTACTTAAACTATTAGGTGGTTACCGGATGGGTACTTCAACTGAAAAACGTAACAGCTAGGTACTTAAACTATTGGTGATTCCCAGATAAGTACTCCAACTAAAAGACATAACAGTTAGGTACTTAAACTATTGGTGGTTTCCAGATAGGTACTCTAATTACAAATTTACATAACAGACAAATTAATTAAGTATAATTAATTTATCATTAGTATATGTTTACTGTAGCATCAAATTATGAATTTAGTTGTCTCGGTGACCATTGCATATCAACCGGCTTTTGTGATACGAATTTTTTAAACCTAATTAGTCCATGATTTGATTATGAAGTATATACTAAGTAACGCTCACATAGACTTATAAGATAAGTAATTAGGCTATGTGGGCTAAATTGATTATGATTATTAGTTAATTGTTACGGTTATTTTTTACGCGCATCTATACCCGTCTTTTAATAATCGGATAAAACGTTTCGGATACCATTGCCATGTTGATCCTGCTTCCCTCGGCCACTCCCGCACCTACCTCCTCCCGGCGCGGGCGGGGATCGGGCTCTGCGGGCGTGGCGTTTCCGGCGAGGGCGGGGCCTCGGTGGCTCCGGCGACCCCGGCAAAGGCGGATGACGGGCCTGGGAAGACTATCACGTGATCAAGACACGCTTTCCTACCGCACCTTTGGGGACAAGCAAAGAACTTGGCAGGTGTGGCGCATCAAGGGTGATGACTCCCTCAAGAAAGGCGTTATCCACCCGATAAAGACGCATTTCATTATTTAATGTTTACATGTAGGACCGGTGGGTCCGCACCGGTCGATCGTGCCCTTCTTATTCCGTATGGAACCTTGTATTCGAACTTCGGCGAATTATTACGACAAAACACGAGAGAAATTCCTATAGAAATAACCTTACTTGTCTCTCACGTCTCGCGATATATGGTGGCCACGGGTGTTAAAGTGGTATCAAAGGCAATCTATCCTCGGCCACTACCGGACCAGCCTTGAGCCTTGGATCGTAATCCCCACGCGGGTGGTCGACCTTGCTCTTTTTCCGGTGAAGCGGCAGGATCCCGTAGGTCCGGTCCGTGGTTGTTATTGGTTCGGCGACGATCCGTCCACAAATCATTCTACCCACCCAACTACCCACCCAATTACCCTATCACAATAACCGGCGGGCGGCGAGTGTATTCGGGGATGGATCGTTTGGAGAGGCAACCGCTACGGCACATCAATCAACCAATTCGCATCGAATTGGGTTGGCGGGCGCCCATCGTGAGCTCTCACCTAGCTCCTTATTTACGCATATAGCACAAATCGATTAGCCAAAGGGTTGCGGGGAGCCACGTGTAAAATTCCGTTTCTCTCGATTTTGTTGCGGTGGTGTTTGGCGAGGAAGTGTCCTCGATTTGGGTTGCTGAACTTTCGTTTGGCGTAAAATCCCTCGATCGAGCCTCAACCAGAGTAACGGTAGGGGAGGTCATTGCAACCATTGCTCGAGCCACTGCTTTTTCTAGAGGATCATCACGGCTCCTCCTAAGCCCTCCGCCGCACCATCTTGCAACATATGGCGGAAGGCGGCGGATGATGAGAGACTCCATAATCAGGTCATGGGAAGTCCGGATTTGCCGGTTGAGCGCCCGAATCATATGGGGCTGACCCGGCAAGAGCTTAAGGAACATCCAATACTCGTAAAGCATGTATTGCGATCAACAACTTACCTCAACAAGTTAAAGCCAATGGATGCAAAGGGCAAAACCGACATTACAGCCAGCTCGATCAGAAATGCCGCCTCCTAGTGAGAACTCGATGATAGCGATGAGGACCTGCAGTTTGAAAACATTTTTGCCAAGGAGAAATCTCATTCATGTTTGAACCTTCTCATCATCAAGCACACAGCACAAACACCCACAAGACAGGATACATTACCTCATCATACACTGCCTAAGATGTATTTTCCCACTTTTGATGGAGCACATCCCACAGTTTGGTTAGCCAAGTGTACCAATTATTTCTCCATCTATTCCATACCTGAGAGTCTCTGGGTTCAAGCTGCAACAATGCATTTGGAAGGGAATGCCGCCAAGTGGTTTGAGTCTTACAAAAAGTCCCATCCTGGTTTGTCTTGGACCAGATTTGCTGCTGACATCAAAGAACACTTTGGCAATTGACTTCAGATCTGCTATTCATGAGTTCTTTGGAGATGAGGCAAACAACAACAAAGGAGGAGTACACTATACGATTTCAATCATTGCAATATGATGTTACTATGCATAGCTCAAACTTTGAACCATTGTTCTTTGCATGTCGGTGGCCTTAGAGATGACATCGAGGCGGTGGTGGAACCACAAGTGCCTACCACCGTGGAAAGAGCACTTATTGCAAAGATTCAAAGAAGGTGTATTGGACGTGCAAAAGCAAAGGTTTCGTGGTAAAGGTAATGCGACCAAGGCCCAAGCTCCAAAATCCAAGAGACAAATAGTTGGAAAGAAAACAAACCGTGCTATGGATGTGGAGAGAAATTTGAACCTGGACATGCGAGAAAAAATGTACCAAGCGTAACAAACCACAGCTCAATGCATTGGTAGTCAATGACTTGGATAAGGAGCTCAATGAAGATCTTCTCAATGAAATGGCCATTGAGGAACTGCTGACTGAAGACTTTTGCCAACTATCTCTGAATGCTATTTCTGGCACAACCAACACAGATTCCATCAGTTGAAGTCCAAGGTCAAGAACAAGACAATGCTTATATTGGTTGATACAGCAAAAAATCACGGTTTTGTGAGCTCTCACTTTGTGCATTTAACAACATCCAAACACAACCGTTGTCTACCCGAAAAAGTGAAATTGGCTAATGGTACACCGATGTCCAGCTCGCACAAATTAAAGGGCTCCAATGGTATATCCAAGGGAACACATTCAACACCGATATGATAGTTTTAGACCTCTTGCCATATGATGCAATTTGATATGATGCTCAAGGCAAACAGCCCCCATGCGGTAATTGGATAGGGAAACAAATGACATTCCAACACAAAGGCAAGTTGGTTACTCCGAAAGGCTTGGGAAAGATAACATGGCTCCCACAACTATTTCAAATAAACAAACAGTGGTCAAGGCAACTCGCAACGATACTTGGGCCTTTGTGGTGGTGGGCCATTTGGATCAGCCCATGTCTCCATCCCAACCTCACATGCAAAGGCCTGAAATTCAAGAGTCTGCACTCATACAAAGATACATTTCAAGAACCTCAACAACTGCCCCTCATAGGAGTTATGACCATGTTGTGCCTTTGCTCCCTGATTCAGTGCCAGTCAATGCAAGGCCTTATCACTATTCTCCTCAGCACAAATCTGAAATTGAAAGACAGGTTAAACAGTTACTAGAAGCTGGGTTTATTTCACATAGCCACAGCCCATTTGGGTCCCCAGTTCTGTTAGTGAAAAAGAAAGATGGAAGCTGGAGATTATGTGTGGACTACAGAAAGTTGAATGCCATGACTATAAAAAACAGATTTCCCATGCCAATTGTGGAGGAAATATTGGATGAATTGGCAGGATCAAAGTTGTTCACCAAGCTGGATATGAGATCAGGGTATCATCAAATTCGTATGCTGCCAAGTGATGAGTATAAAACTGCTTTTAAAACCCATCAAGGTCATTACCAGTTTAAGGTTATGCCATTTGGCTTAACTAATGCTCCAGCAACGTTTCAATGCATTATGAATCAGCTGCTCCAACCATTCTTGAGAAAATTTGTGTTGGTCTTCTTAGATGACATCCTCATTTATAGTGCCACCAAACAGGAGCACTTGCAGCACATCAAGCAAGTGTTTGAAGTCTTGAGAAGCAACAAGTTATATTTGAAACCATCCAAGTGTAGCTTTGGGCAGTCCAGTATTGAGTACTTGGGACACATAATTTCAGACAAAGGAGTAGCAACTGACCCTAACAAAGTTGCTGATATGTTACACTGGCCAGCTCCAACTACTATGACTGAATTGAGGGCATTCTTGGGTTTGACAGGACTACAGAAATTTGTCAAGCATTATGGTATAATAGCCAAACCTCTCGACCAATGTTCTCGGGATGAAGCAGCATACATAACAGGCCCAAACCAATTTGGCTATGACCTCTACCCCAAAGATTAACATTACTCTTCAATAGACGGTTTCAAGTGGAAACGCCATCTTGATGGCATTGAGCTGTCCTCATGCGGCCGGGCAGCCATTTCCTAAGTAAGGCTTTGGGAGAAAAACACGAAACCTTTCAATATATGAGAAGGAATTTTTGGCTCTTATCATGGTCGTTGATAAGTAGAGGACATATCTCCAAAGGCAAGAATTCATCATTCTGACTGATCATAGATCCTTGTCATACTTGACTGAGCAAAACTTACATTCTGAGATGCAAAGGAAGGCGATGACTAGGCTGATGGGATTACAATTCAAAGTGCGATTTCTCAAAACCAATCTAGCAACCATGCATTATCCGAGTGGCCCACCCGCTTCCATTACAAGCTATATCCTCGACCTCGGTGGGTCCGTGAAGTGCTGAACACTTATGCTACTTATGCTAGAGCTCAAGAGTTGCTTGGCCCAACTAGCTATACACAGTCCCAATGAACAAGGCTTCTCACTGCATGAAGGACTGATCAGAAAAGGGGATCTTATCTGGATAGGTAACAACTCAGCATTACAAACCAAGTTGATTGCTGCCTTTCATTCTTCAGCTATTGGAGGACACTCTGGTGTAAATGCAACTTATCACAGAATGAACAAGCTATTTTGCTGGAAAGGGATGAAGACGTACATTGACAAGCTATGTGAAATGTGTAGTGTTTGTCAACATACAAAACACTCTCATCAACATCCTCGGAGATCACCTGCGAACGCCCATACCTGTAGGAATCTGGCAAGATCTTTCTATGGACTTCATCGAGGGACTTCCCAAGTCTGCTGGGTATGATGTCATAGTGGTCATTGTAGACCGGTTGACCAAATTTGCTCATTTCTTCCCTCTGAAACATCCATACACAAAGAACAGAGTAGCTCAACTGCTCCTTGACAATGTGGTGAAGGCATGGCCTTCCAAGAACTATTGTTATAGAGACCGAATTTTCATCGGACCTTAACGGAAACAAATTGTTCAAGTTATATAAGGTCAACGACTTTTCCCACCGCTTATCATCCGCAAACATGGCCGCATTGCAGCGGATCAATCAATGTCTTGAGATGTATCTTATCAAGACTCCCCAAAGGATTTGGTTACCCTTGGCGGTGGTACAATTCCTCTTATCATAGTTCTATTCAACCGTTCACCATTCAAGGCATTGTATGGTACCGAACCGAACCTGGAGCAAATCCGGTATACCCCAATACTACAAGTCCGGATGTAGTGGAAATTGTCGAACACGAAAAAGCATTTGGAGCTACTTTGAACAAATGACTTGAACAAGCTCAAAATAGAATGAAGATACAGTAATTAAGAACGTAACCTATTCGAGGTGGGGGGATCAAAGCTCCTAAATATACGCAATGATTATTACCTTTTCCCAAACTTGCCTACAAATTCTTTGGTCCCTACGGAGGATTGGCAAGGTGGCATACAAGTTTTTGAGAGAGCGATACATCTATACCCATATATCACAATAATCCGTTTATACCAGATTATACGTACTGCCTCTTGGACCGGATTACCACTACAACCCGAAGACTATCACGTGATCAAGACACGCTTTCCTACCGCACCTCCTTGGGGACAAGCACCTTCAGCCTGTGACGCATCAAGGGTGATGACTCCCTCAAGAAAGACATATCCGGAGGATAAAGACGTACTTCTGTTATTTCTGTGTTTACATGTAGGACCAGTGGGTCCAGACCGTCAGTGGCCATCGTGCCCTTCTTATTCCGTATGGAACCTTGTATTCGAACTCAGCGAATTATTACGAAGTAAAACACGAGAGACAGAGATTCCTCTGCTCCGTTCCCCGTCCGGCGAACCTTACTTGTCTCTCACGTCTCCGGCGATCGCCGGTGGCCACGGGTGTTACAGCCATGCGACCCTAGCGCGGCTGGCGGTGCGGGTGTGGCAGGTCCGACCACCCCGGAGCGGGCGGCGGGCACTGGCACGGTGGCTTCAGCCACCCCGTTGCGGACGTCGGGCTCCAGCGCTGCAGTCTCGGCAATCCCCATCCCAATCCCTTACAGCAGCGCCGCGCACTCCTCTTCAACGTCCTGGAGCAGGGCCGAGGGCAGCACCAAGGCCTCGAGCGCGGCGGTGTCCGTGGAAAGCTCGTCGAGCCACATCTGAAGCGCCGCAATCCGCTCCCTCTCCTCGGCGTAATAAATGAGGGAAGGCCGGAAGGGGCCAAAAGCACGGAATGGATCAGGCGAACGGCGAGGCCACACGGCCCACGCCGGACTCGTCCCCGGAGTGGGATGACAGGAAAGCGGAGTGGCTCAAGCCATGGCAACTCAGTGGTGTGCAATCGGAGGCGTTTACAAGTGTGTGTGCTGAATAGTAGTTTGGAAAAATCCTTTTTATCCCACCCCCCCCACAAACTTCCTTACGCAAGATAGCATGGGGTATCAAGAAAATAAATTGGAGATTCAGATATTCTGTGGAGTTCAGTTGCTGTTTCTACAAAGAGTAAGCGTGCTTTCTAGTTGGTTCTTAGGATGAGTGCACAACTGACAAGGACTCCATTCAAGTTACTGATCAATGAAAGATAACAATGCAATTTGCAGGTTTACTCTTTCTACTTTCTCCTTCAGATCCTAGTTTCTCTGTCAGAGTCGGGTCTATTAAACAAAATGTTTGTTATGAATTATCAATAACTATTGTTTCCTCTAGCAAATGAATAATTTGCTAGGCAGTGCATCTCGGTGTTCTCATGTTACAGGATTGAATGGGTCAGAACCTTTCCAGCCTTTCTTCGTGGAAGCACACAATGACAGAAAACCTGTGATAACAGAAAACCTTATCATTAACTTGCCATTGGAATAAAGTAGCATGGTATAAACTGCATTTCAGAGAAATCAGAAATTTCAAACTGAGACAGATGATCTTATTTTTTGTCATGGTTTATGCAATTGATTTAAACCATATATCCATTTAAAATATAAGAAAATAAAATAGACCACTTTTGTACAGATATGCATACAACACAATCAGTTTCTAATACTTTGTTGCCTTCTTTTGTTAGTGATTGCACAGATCAATTCATAAAAATATGTGAACCAATTCATTAGTGGAATAAAATTGAAACTGCAAAGATTTGTGAGGGAATGAGTGAACCCCATGAAACCATCACCAGGCAACCTTACAAAGTACAGCTAAACAAGACAAAATTGTAGTTTTGCTCACAGACAAACCAATCAAGAAAATAACTATGTCCTTTGTGTAGTTAAAGAGGTGAAATTTTCATCCTGTGGTGCATAAAATGAATATTGACAGTGAAGATGATGTATGGCACACGAGCAGCAGCATCCAGATCAAAATCTGACTGCTTAAATGGAAACAATAAAGTCAGACGACAACACTCATGTTGCTTTCCCCATGGTCAAGCCATCCAAGAAAACAACAGTAACATGCAGGTGGAACCATGAACTTGGAAAGATAAAATTTTAAGCAGCAAATGGGGATTTACTATAAATAATAGCAGTGGAATCCAATAACTTCAGTGCAGATTTATCCATTCCTTCCGAAGAACAACAGAGCATCCGCAAATTGATTGAAGAATGTGTTTGTACATTTTCTATTCGAAAGACTGTTGATGGATGAAGCAATTTCATATGATATTTCAGCAATTTGTGCTAAAAGAATCGGTTCTTAGGATGAGTGCACAACTGACAAGGACTCCATTCAAGTTACTGATCAATGAAAGATAACATCGCAATTTGCAGGTTTACTCTTTCTACTTTCTCCTTCAAATCCTAGTTTCTGTGTCAGAATCGGTTCTATTAAACAAAATGCTATGAAACATCAATAACTATTGTTTCCTCTAAGAAAATGAATAATTTGCTAGGTAATGCATCTCTGTGTTCTCATGTTACAGGATTGAATGGGTCAGAACCTTACTTTCAGTCTTTCTTTGTGGAGCACACAATGACAGAAAACCTGCGATGACAGGAAACCTTATCACTAACTTGCCACTTGAATAAAGTGGCATGGTATAAATTGCATTTCAGAGAATTCAGAAATTTTAAACTGAGACAAATGATCTAATTTTTTGTCATGGTTTATGCAATTGATTTAAACCATATATGGAATTCATTAAAAATATAAGAAAATAAAACAGACCACATTTGTGCAGTATGACATCAGCATTTATTTATTCAGATATGTGCATACAACATAATCGATTTCTAATTCTTTGTTGCCTTCTTTTGTTAGTGATTGCACAGATCAATTCATAAGAACATGGGAACCAATTCATTAGTGGAATAAAATTGAAACTGCAAAGATTTGTGAGAGAATGAGCCTCACATTCACTGTTGCTGGTAAGATGAATACACATGTCTTAGGAACCTACCTCAAAAGAGAGCATTAGTTCCAAAACTCATTAAGATCAACACTTTTCTTCTCTTTAATACTGTTAGACATAATAAATCCGGATGAGCCAAGAATGGCCGGCGGAGGTGGTGAGGGCGGCGGAGGTAGTGGTAGTGAGGGCGGCGGCGGAGATGGTGAGGGCGACGGAGGTGGTGTGGGCGACGAAGGTGGAGGAACAACCCAGTCATCAAACACTACAATAAGAATGGACTGTAATTCTACCAGTTGTGCCTTCCATAGCACATACAAAGCAGCGAGAATCTCTAGATTGCTTGCCTACAAAGAACAAAGTTAATATACATACAATATTATATATATTTGTGTGTTCATGTGCAGTGTGTTGCAATTTATGTCAAAATTCTTACATCTCTACCATGGCTAAGCAAGCATCTGGAGAAGTCCAGTCTACCCAGCAATCCATCTCTGAATGTTTTCTTGCCATCTCCAGCACTCCCTGAATTGAATACTCTTTTCATTTCGAGAGGAGCGTTTGTATCTGAGACAGAGTTTTTCCAATCAAAAACAGGGCCACCTCCCACTACATTTGGACTTGAGGCAGAGAAAAGCAATTTCTCAAACTTTGTCTTTTCTTGTGGACGGAAACCTCTGTGATAGTTTATCATCAAATTGGTAAAAATTCCTATTTGCTGAGGAACTGACATAATAGCTGGAGGATTGAATATGATAGATCTTTCTTTTTCTGACTTATACTCTGAACCCTCATCTGTCAATTTCTCAATTTCCATTTTCAGCTGTTCGATGTACATAGGATACTTTATCTTACCAGTTTTTTTGTCTTCATATTTCAGATATTTGTCAATGAATTCTACAACTACTAGACAATCTTTTCTGTACCTTCTCTGTGTCAAAGGTTTCCAATCAATCAAACAGGTTGGATTGATCATTATGGTTCCAAGACTTGGAATGTAAATAAGATCATCTAGACTGATTGAACCACTGAATGAGTTTCCTTCTTTATGTAATCGCTCTAGCCATTCCAAAATTTTCATAAGGACAAGCCTTGCTCCATCTGGACCAAGAGCGACCACATAATCCTCCTTGGTCCCCTGTCTCCGCAGACTAAGAGGTATATATATGCGTTCAAACCAATTGTTTGGATAATCCAACAATTTAATCCAGTCGTGAACAGAGATTTCTCCAGATATTTGCACACCTCCTCTGAGCCTAACACAAATATCAATGGCCAATTGATCCACCACCGGAATGTCCTTTTTTAATACTTTCATTCCACCAGCCAGCATGAAAAAAACTTCTTCTGTCGTCAACCCATGTTTGTCCAGTGTTGAAGCAACTGCATCTTACGATGATATCCATCATCAAATTTTAGTTTGACTGGTATCATTTGTGAGGAAGTATCTTTTGTGATATAGGCCTCAGGCTCTTGGACGGCTGCAGCAGATCCACTGTTGCTCGGGGTTGAACCTGAACTGATATGCCGTGCCCCCTCTCTTCTCCCTCCTACCCCTCTTCTTTTTCCTCCTCCAAAGTAACCTCTTATTCCCTTTCTTCTTCCTCCTATCTTTCCACTTCCTCTTTTTCTTCTTCCTTCTCTGTCCACACAACAAGCATGGAATGCAGCGAGGGCTTGTCGAACTAGAAAGAAAGAGCAGAACATTAGTGATGACTGGATGGCTAACAACTTATTAACTACAACGTAAAAGGAATATAAAGGAATATGAAGAAATGATGCACGCTGCAATAAAATAGCTATTAATATAACAGCTACAGAGAAAATAGTAATATTAACCATAACAAAGAAATGATGATCTCATCAACATATAGGTGTATGTTCAGGACTGATGGGAATATGCTATTCATTTTACGGAAGTTCATATTACACAATGCAGAGACATGTAAGAATACTATGTGTGCTCTTTAAATGAACTAATCTAAAGCCATACAACAAATTCTGTTATATCAAAGAACTTGCCATTTTGTCATGTTTCATTCTCACAGAGAAAAAAATTAACAAATCAATGAACCAATCTCCAACTGAGCAAATTAAGACAGAAGGAAACACATTAGAAAAGAACTTACCCACTTTGACTTCATGCATGTGCTGCTGATTATAGCTGCATTTTAACAATTGGTAGGCTCTCCTTTGCATCAGTGTTCTCCCTCTTAGAGTCAGTGACTGGAGTGCATCAGCTATAAAATGATTCTCACCATAAAGGACATAATAATGGGTGGGCCGAGTGGTTCCCTGACAGGAAATATTCAGGCACTCAATAACTAAAAAAATACTGCTCATGAAAACATTGTGCACCAAAGTCGCAACATTGGAGTTACCTGGATACCAGCATGACTGCACAAGTAGAAATCAAACTCAGTTGCATGGCAAATCTTCTGGTCAACAGTTCCTGGAGCAGAAAAATGAAGAACATATTCCCAATTAGCAAATGCTTGCAGAAGCAACAGCTATGTGTTCTCAGTAACGTGTGACACCAAATACACTAACCTGGAACAATGTTTCCATTGTTTTCAGTCATGTCGTGCCTTCCTTGAACCTCAGCAAAAAGCCTCGTGTGATGCCTTTTCTGGACAACCACAAACGTAACTAGTGGTACATCTCTCTCATATAAAGAGGCACAAGCCTTGAAGCAGAAAGAAGCAAAACCATCACAATGGGCACAAGCCTTGAAATACCAAAGAAGCAAACCGCTTTTAGATAATTATGGATGGTGCAGGATCCATTACCTTTCTGATGGCATCCATCTCATGAAGTAGAACATGGTTGAATTCACCTTCACTTACACCATCCCTACATAGGAGTGATCAGTCAACGTGCTTTACTAAACAGAAAATAAAGATGAAAAGAAAACCGGAATCTGGTAAATATACCTATAGAATAATATTCTAACAGGCCTTTGGTTTGTCTTCCTGTGGAAAGCAATCAGGAGCTCCCTGCAAACAAAAACCATACAAAAACCATGTCAGTCCCCCAGATAAACCATATAGTAACTAAAAGTTAGTCTAAACAGAAAGCACAAAAATACCTGATCATGCTGCCATTAACCTTGTGCCCCTTCAGTAGATCTTTACTGACAGTGAGAAGATCTACTATCTCTTGTCGGTGGGGTTGAGCAGACACCAGACCTCTGTCCTTGGTGATTTCTGGCCAGTCCATTGATGCCACCACCTATATGAAGTCACAGAAAAAAAAAATCAAAATATCAATATTTGCACACCATTCGACTGTATCAAAATAGAGAAATTAATGGTTACAAGAAACTAACAGCAGAAATTGATGATGTAGAATCCTCTCCTGGTGAGGTGTGTGTGCTATCAGCACCAAAGATTATTGTTGGGACTTCTGAAACATATGGTATTCCATCACGTACGAAGGCTCGCTCAAGAACACTGTTGCGGCCGCCAACCTGCTTGAGGGAAAGAATCATCTCATTTCTGTAAGGAAGAAGAAATAATCTGGACCAGAACTTAATGCAAATAATTCAAATGTTCATACCTTCACATTGATTTTTAGTGCAACATTTTCCAGATATTGCTTGTTTGGCCTGCTAGCATGCCTTGGCAACAAACATTGAGATACAATTCCAATATCAGTCTCACAGAGTCCACATAGTCTTCTGATTTTACCTGCAAAAGTAGGCACATCACATATATATCAAAAACAAAAAGGAGAGATGACAAAGGCATGTATGACCCAACAAGCAGTACACATACCATAAGAACCGCTAACATCGGGCAGTATTACAAATAGAAGCTGTAGTTTATCTCCTCTTCCCAGTTGGGCAAGCATTTGTGTGGCCTTCCTCTGTACAGCACTCGAAGAGTTCTCTATATCACTGGGAGCAGCTGACTTGACTTCTACAAATGGGCCCAGATTGACATTCTACAGTAATGATATGAAAGTTAACTGTATCAAATACTTGAACCATCAGGAATGGCTTCATAAAACATGAAAATAGTGAAGATCCTTACCATTCCAGTGGCATTGCAAATATAAATCAGATCAAAGAACCACTGTACCTCCTCACGACACATGTGTGAAAATTTCAAACAAGTCCAGTTATCAATGATTCCTCCATTGATCATTTTCTGTATAAGGATAACAAAATAGACAGTAGTAAGAAAGCTTTCTTTCACCTGAGAGAACTTGAAAGCTAGGAACAAGGCATCACCTTATTAATCATGTTCCATTGTCCAACACTTGGCGCACAAGTTTTCTCCCTATTCATCTGAAATGTAGTAAAGAAACTTATTACTCCTCCAGAAAACACAAGTGAATATTAACCACAGCCTTTTGGCAAAAGAAGACAACTGCAGTACCAAGGTTGGAGGCAGCACACGGGCTGGAACAGCTACCAGGTTACTACTGATATTGATGCCAAACTCCTGAGCAAACCTATCTTGTGCGAACTTGAGCAGAACCATCTGTGGTGAGGGAAACAATGTTATGAGAAATACACAACAGAGGAAAACATATTATTCAAGCAAATGACACAGAAAGACACAGAAATAAAAGGTATGAAGCGTACATCATGGATGTTCTGCTCCCTCTCTTGGGGGCCTTTACAGGTTGCTTTAAGTATGTTAGTCACTTGTTTGTCATTAAGCTTAGAGTATCGCTGCCCTTCAATATTCTTGCAAACCCTGCAGTGAAAAGTTTATTACCAAGAAACTGTCAGACGCATATAGAGAACATTCAAGCAAAATTCAACAAGAACTTGAGTGAAGCTATTTACTTCCAAGACGGCGACCTGGGGACAACATCAAGTACTTGTATGGTTTCTTGAGGCATGTCCCTCTGTTTTCCAAGCAGAAACTGCTGCATGTGGTACAGGTCTGTTCTCCCAGAAATTCGAATTATAAGCTTGTCCTCTGTCTCCGCCTGCTAAGGAATTGTATGGCAGCTCAAATAAATACTTGTGCTACAGTATCAAAGATTATGTTAACAGTAAAACTAAATCCTCATCTTAGAGACAGTACGCAGAAATTGAACAGATTTGACAGCACCATAAGAAAAAAAAAAAATCAACTAGTACCCTTCAATCAAAAGATCCCAACAAAGCAAAACCATTCGAATGGAAACAGAAAATAACAAAAAATATACCAAGCAGAAGGTTGCACAGAAGCTTACACTCAAATGGCAGAGCCAGCCAGAGAAAGAACACACATCCAACGCAGGGATGCAACCGACCCAATAGGCCGCAAGATGGAGGTAAGATTGCATCTGCCCTTGTATTTCCTGTTTTCGTGTTCATGCCCATATATATTCCCTTCCCTTATTTCGAACAAGAAGAAGCAGCAGCAAGACAAAAGGTAGCAAACATAATGCATCTCTTTTGCTGCATAAAACTAGTCACAGTAAAGCGAAGCCATACGCTGGACCGCAAGATGCACGGTATCCAACATAAGAGGAAGCAGTGGCCAGGAGCTTTGCAAGAAACGCTGCAATACTTTCTCCTGCAGGAACGGCCAAAAATACCAGAGCCAATGTTCAGAGAAAGCATCGCACCGCCGAACAAGTCCACGCATCACGACGAGAAACACGGAAACGACCCTCTGCATGCAACTGGGGGAAACTTTTCGTTTCGCTTCAATGCTGCGACCGATCTCTCACAAACTAGAGTTGGCCAGATCTGACCACTCGTATCACCGACCCCTGCTGGAAGTAGCAGAGCAAGCATCCAAAGTACCACGATGAAAATAAAGCAGCAGAAGGAAACGCAAGAACGGGAACTACAGTGCACAACGGCATAGAAGAAAGTCGAACGAGCGCTCCGATACGTATCCACGAGCAGGACAAAATCGGAAGCCTCCCTCGCTCAAAGCCAAAACACAAAAAAACACAAAACTGCAAGACAGATCATTAATTCATTATACACACAACAATAGCTCAACCCATATGCTGCAGATGTGAAGATCATTTTCATCATTTCATCGAAGCGGAGTAGAAAAAACTAACGTGAACATGCAAGATGAACTGATACGTACTCCCAGATCTAAATCTAAGAGACAGAATAGGAGGATGCATGCATATTGAAGCTCATACAAGTAGTAGAACAGGGCAGATCGAAGGGTTTAGCGAGATCACATTGTAGTGTAACAGGTTGTTGTCGGCGACGTCGACGAGGAAATGGTTGGCGCGGATCGTGAACCTCTTCCCGACCTCACCTAGACCTGGCCAAGCAGTGTGCGCGAGCGCCTTCTTCGAGACCAGCGCCAAACCAACGTCCGACGACGCGTCCTCGGCGTCAGACGCAGCCGGCCCCTTAGAGGCCGCCACGGTCGCCCCCGTAACAGCGGCCGGCAGCGCGGTCTCGGACACGAACAGCTGCTTTTTGACCTCCTTGGCCAGGGCCGCAGGCGAAGGCGCCGAGGAGGCCGCGGCCAGCTCAACCGCGCGGGTAGCCTGGTGCGGAGCCGGGGCCGGAGCCGACGGTGACGAGGACCGAGGCGCCCGGATGGTGACTCTCACCGACGGAGGTGGAGGCCTGGACGAGACCTGGGACGACACTGGTCCGGCCTGCCGGTGAACGACCGGCGGCGAACCGTACTTGGACTGGTGCGGCAGCGCCACAGATTCGCGGTAGCCCATCGGTGCGGCCTGGTGCTGAGCTGGCACCGGAGGCGGCGTGGAAGGCGACAGCGGCCACACGGAGCCGCTGCTAGGGTCTCCTCCGCCGCCGCCTTCCCCGGCTGCCCCCTTGCCGTAGGGTGGGTGCGGGTCGCCGCGGCCTTCCCGGCCACGGCCGTACGGCATGAGATCAGTGGGGAACCAGTGGATTGGTGGTGGTTTGCACTTTGCAGTAGTAGAGAGGGAGGGAAGAGGGGAGAAGGGAGCGGCGGATGGGGAAGGGAAGGCAATGGAGGATGGGCCGGAGGCGCTGGGATGGGGGCATTTATATAGGCGGAGGAGCCCAGAAAGCCCCTAGAGCCATGAGCCGTGCGCCATTGCGGAGAGCGGAGGTGGCGGTGAAGGATGCTCTCGCTCACCTGCGGATACCGCCCTCTCTGCGCGTGTGTCCGTACGAGACTACGAGAGAGAGCTTAGTTAATCCGGTTTAGCAACTTCTTGATAATCAAGCGGATGTTTAGTGGGGGTCTTAATAAATTCCACGTAGAAGAATGGTGCAAGCATGCATGGACCCGGTGCACACACGTCATGGTAGTATAGTATTGCCGAATTTTTAAGTGTGTGACAACTAACCAGTTCAAACCTTCATGTTTCCTTTGAGATTTCACTGTGACCGCTCAAGTTTGAAATGTGTCAACTCAATTCTCAAAAGTTCCCAATTTAGGTCAAAGAAGCACCTATATTGAGTTGGCTTGATAAGTGTCGTACCAAAAGTTGGCATCCAGTGATCTTTAAGCCTCTTACTTGCTGAATTATTTGATGTGAAAATGATGAAAATGCCCAACCTAAATTAACCTAAATTCGATCATTGCTCAATTTCTTAAGCTTTCTCTCCCTAACTGTGTACTCAGCTCTTCCCATGTAGTATTTTTGTTTGATTTCTTAAAAAAATAGACATTTTCTTGTGAATGCGTGGTCAAGTACTCAGGTCAGCTAAGGCCTAAGGGTATTGACAAGATAAACCAAATAATTAAATTATTTGCTCTGTTCTTATATTCAAACTTGAGTTGGTTTAATTTTTTTACAAGGGCAAACTTCTTTTTTTTTGAGTTACTTGTGGGCATGCATTTTTTTCATATTAACCATGCTGTAAACAAGAAACATGAAGAGGTGAGACTTGCTTGATGGGCCACGTGCGTGGCCTACGATCTTTCACCCCCACTATTTATAGAATACTCCTTCCATCTCAAATTATAAGATGTTTGATTTTTTTATATCAAGTTTGACCGCTCGTCTTATTCAAAAAATTTACATAAAAATAGTCAAATTTTAGTTATTTTGAAGAACTTATATTAATAAAGCAAGTCATGGCAAAAGAAGTGATATTTTACAAAAAAATTTTGAATAAGACGAACGGTCAAACCTGGTGTTAAAAAAAGTTAAACGTCTTAAATGAGATGGAGGGAGTAAATAGAAATAACTGTTTGCAACACGATATTGATGTTTTCACGTGAAGTTTGGAAGGCCACTGGTGCTTGCACTCTTAGTGTGTGTGATTGACGGTTTGAGTGTGAGTTTAACTCATGCAGTTGAGTAAGTTTTTAAAATTAAAAACATGAGTAGATGGTGTGTAATTGTTACCCTTGCTTCCTTAATTCAGCCATTTCCACGCCAACCTTGGGGCATGACCAAAATAGATTCGTGATCGCCGGGTGAAAAATCATTCATTTTCAAGGGGGATGTAACGTAGTTTATTTGAGTCATGAACCAAAAAAAATAGATTATCAATTTAGTTAATGTGATTTCGTTTTTGTTTGAGAGAGAAATTTTGAAAAATGAACACCATCTCTGTTTCAAATTAATTTGTACTTTCCTATTCCAAGTAGAGTCTTGGATGCACTCGAACAAAATCGGTTATTCAGTTCAGAAAAAACTTGCATTCGATCACTTTTTTGTTTGGGCAAATATTGTCCAATCCTTAGTTATAAGTTTGGACAAAAACCGCATGGTGTGATTTTTTTACTTAGAAAGGACAACTTTCATTCCAACCGAAAAGGTGACAAGGGGCAATCCTTAGTTATAAGTTTGGACAAAGGCATGGTTCCAATATTGTTTTTTATGCATTCTATAAGGGCCTGTTTGGTTCGTGTTTCTATAAAGCCTGGTTCGTATCATGGAGCCAAGCTGGCTAGAGTCAGGCTGTTGTCATGCAACTGCCTTTTGTTTAGTTGCTTGTGTCTGCTGAGCTTGTACGAGAAGAGATGCTGTTTGGTTGGTGCGCATAGGCAAATCATGAAATATAAAAAATTATTAATAATCATCAAGATAATATTTATGCTATATGATTGCACTCTATTGGTTCTTATTTATCTTAATATATCTTAATCTTCTTTAAAATATATTTGTATCACTTAATACATACTAATTATATCTTAATAAAGTAATTAACAGATAAATGCTGCACCAGCCCAGCCAGGCTCACCAGAAACGCTCGATTCGAGCGTTTGCTGCGAGCCTGGCTCGCGTTGTACGGCTGCATCGCCGCAGCCTGGCCCTGCCGCCTGACCAGGTAACCAAACGTCGGCAGGTTGCATGCGGCGGGCCCTGGCCAGGGGGTTGGTGCAGGGAACCAAACGGCCCCTAAGGTACTGAGAAGGTCTTGCTGACATTAAAATTCGTTAGTTAGTTCGTTCAACCCTATGCAAGTTACCCATTCGAACACACTATCTCCGGCAGAATTTAATTTCATCGCGTACGCGCACACAAAAGGCAGATCATCCAGCGCTAGGTACAAGGGTTGGGGTCCAGAGTCCGGACCAACCAATTCATATGGATCGAAACATGACTGTTCAAAAACTCTAGTAGATGCCCTCTACTAGTACGAAATTACCGTGTGTTTCATGTGCCTGAATTTTTAAATGATTTCAGATAACATTCTTGTATAACACATTCTACAGTACAAATAAATTGTCTATGACTGTGTTATTTATCTTTTATATCATAAAATATCAAATCTTATTTTACTGTAGAAAATAACTCTTAATTGTTCTTTGTGCCAACACAAATAAGATTTGTTGGATTTGTGATATTGTGTAGGAGTAACAGGTTTTTGAATCTTAAATCCGAAAATTACAGATTATGATTTCTAATACAAAATATTAAGTTATGGTCTGTCAGGTCAGGATGGATCCGTTGTGCGCCAACGTGGTGAAGGTCCGACGGGGCAGGCATACCGCGCCGATCTGCTCCGAGTCCAATCAATGCAATGCCAAAAGAGCCAGAGAGATTTTTTACTTTCTCGGCACCAAAGCTGCCTTGTCTTCTGCTAGAAAAAGCTGCCTTGTCTTTGCGGTTTGGATGCAAAGGCTAGAGAAAAGAACGAGATTTGGAGAGCATGAGCACCCATGGATGAGCATGACTTGCTCTTGGCCTTTGGGTGGCCCACATGGCATACACACACCAACGTCCCGGTTGCTCATGGGTGGAAATAACTATAGAATTCTCCATTGCTCCCAATCTGCTTTTTATAACTCTGAAACTCACTGAAAGGAGATTGTAGTTGCACGCAAATTCTCGATTGCTCATTTGATCTCAATCTGAATGTTACCGTTTCTTCCGGGCTGCCTCTCTCAGCCGTGGAACGTACACGTGCTACTAGACATGGAGGCCGCACATGTGTAATTGCAGTCTTGCAGATCAGTTCGATCGATCACAGGACGCTGCGATCGAGCCGTTTGAACCAAGAAAATATCTGCTCTCACTACCACCCACTTCCCTGCTTAAATCGTTGTAGTGGTATTACGTGTGCAAGCTCGATCATATAGTGTTGCACGCTAATTAAGTTTAAAAGATTTGTTTCGTTATTTTTAGTTAAACTATGTAATTAGTTTTATTCTTTATCTATATTTAATACTTTATATATGTGTTAAAAATTTAATGTGACAAAAATTCAATATAATAGAGAATCTTGAAAAGTTTTTTAAAAAAAAACTAAACACGCCCTCAAAGGGAATGCCGCTGATCGTTCTATACTGATTGATGCAGTGTCTGCCTCAACGCGTCATCGCTGTGGGGGCACCTGCCCGGTCACACCGCCCTCCGCGTCCGCTGCAAGGGACCAAGGGAGGCCGGGCCGCGAAGCCTCTTTTGCCACCGGGCGCGCCGAGGAAAAGCGAAAGCCCCGTCACGTGGCGCCAGGCCAGCGGACAGCGCGTACTACCAGCATGCCGTCTAGTAGTACTCCTACGTACTGTAACGTGAAAGCGTGCTGGACGGGAGCACGGCACGGCGCTGCCGTGTGTGCGGGCGGCGGGCGCGCCGCGCTGCGCGGAACTGGCCGACCGGCGCTGCAGCGCGCGCAGGTGGCAGGGTAGCCTGCGCAGGCCCAACACTGCACGCCGCTGCGGATCGGTGCCCACGCTCACGCGCGCGGCCTTGCTTCACCCACTCGCTCGCTACGGTGGGCTGGGGTACGCGACACGCCGACACGTACGAGGGAAGCGGCCAGACCGGAGACGGAGGCGGGCGGGGCCGCGGGGGTTCGTGCTGGAAGCCGGCCGGTAGGGCTAGGGTGCCGCTAGGCTTGCTAGCTGCCTGCCTACTAGTAGCTGCGGTTTTCCGTTGCAGCTTTGGCTGGTGGCGAGTTCTGGACGCTTGCTACTGGACTGCCACGCAACCCGTGTACAGCAAAGTTAGAAAACTAGTACAAGGCGGAACACTGTATGGTAAAGTAGAATTGTGATTGCTTTTGCTGCAGGCCGTTTTTTAACCAGTACTGTATCTACATCGACCCCTAACAAATTATTGTTTCGAAATTGTATTTATTTTTAGGGGATGTTTCGAAATTGTAATGCCAAACCCAAGAGCAAATAGGGCGTTTAGTTTGGGGTGAAAAATTTTAGGATGTCACATCGAATATTTGGCCGGATATTAAAAAGGATTTTTGGATACCAATTAAAAACTAATTTTATAATCTATCTAAAAATAAACAAATTATTTAGTTACTGTAGCACTTAAAAATGTTATGGATTACTGTAGCACTTATTATTAATTATGGAGTAATTAGCCTCAAAAGATGTGTCTCGTCGTTTACAATCAAACTGTGTAATTAATTTTTTATTTCATTCACATTTGATACTCCATGTGTCGTATTGTTGCTCCAAAATTTTTGGACAAAATTTTTTAGGAAACTGAACACACTCAAAAGCCGCAAGTAACTTTTAAGTAGGTTTATGACTGGTTGCTGCTAGCTGCCGGTCCCTCTTTCGCCGTCGTGCGGGCCCTCGCTGGCAGATACCGCGCCAGAGAAGACTTCGCGGCCAAGAAAGAAGGACGGGTCTGTTTGAATAGAACTGGAGTCATAGAACTGCCTCCTGCCGGAGAGCTGCCTGCGCCAGAGAAGTTACTGTGACCTACCCGTACCAGGCATCGACGGCCAGGCCCAGGCGTAATTTTACCGAGGCGCATGAAGGCGCATGAAAACGGTTGCCTGGCTGCCGCGACACCTTGCATGGATTAATTGTATACAGCGCATAATTAGCTAGATTAATTGTATACAGCGCATTAGCTATTTAACTGAGACATAGATACTAATATTATTTACTATAATCTTGATCAAAAGGTGAGCTAATTTGATCATAATCTTGATCAAAGGTGAGCTAATTTGATCGGTACGTTTTCTAGTAAGAGTTAATCCTTTCCGGAGAATTAGAAAATTTCATCGATTTTGAAATTTTGATCGTTAGCGCTCAAACTTGTAAGGGTGTGTCACTTAGGTCCACGAACTCTAAAAACATACTTATAGGCCTCTAAACTTGTAACAGTATATCACTTAGGTCCACGAACTCTAAAAATTATATTTCTGAGCAATTAAATTTGTAAGGGTGTGTCACTTAAATCCATAAACAACTATTATATTTCTATTTCTATTTCTATTTAATAATATAGCTATGAATAGCACATAAAAAATATTTAATATGACATCATCAATAAACAAATAAACTAATGTGTTAAAATAATTTAGAAGAACAAATATATTAGGATTAAACTAAACTAGAAAAGTACTAAAATTATTTTAAAATTAATTTAATCTTTCTAGATCATTAATCAGATAGAGAAAAATGAATTCGGATACATTCACTTTGGCTATTCATATCTGTCCGATTCTAGATCAGTATTCGATAATATCGATGATATCTGTATCCGCAAAGAAAATAAGATATTATAAACCTACTTAAAAGTCAACAATTGTTAATAATGCATGAAACCTATTTAATTACTAGTAGGATGCTCAACACGTTGCTGCGGGTATGAAGTAGAAAAGTAAGAAGTTTATAATGGTCGAAAGTATGAATTAATAAATACATATATATGAATATCGTAGATTAATTAATTGAGGTTGTATCCATTGACATACATGGTCCAAATCTCATCTATCCGAACCCCCACCCCTACTATACCTGAGGGTCATCCCCCTTCCAAAATTTTAGAAGTTTTCTTTTATAAAATTATGCATGTTTCGAAGGACCACATGTAATCCATCCGATATGCAGTTTTGCTAGGTTTTTGCTTACAAACAGATTTTTGTTTAGAAATATTTAAATGTTTACAAAAAAGTTATCAAAATATATCCATGTGGAGTCTTGTTTTGAAGAGTTTATTACGAGGAACACCATGACGCAATTGGATTTTAATTACGATACTTGGTTTAGGTGGTACGACTTTTTTCTATTTCAAAAGAAATAGCTAGTGGGAGATAAATGAGTTTTAGTGGGAGTAACTCCTTTGATGATGTTAGCTGATATCATTTTTGAAGTTTCAACCAATTAGAAGCAAGAGAATTCCTTAGTCGAGATTAAGATTATAGAAGTTATAGATATAGCTATGGATAAATTTAGTATTATTGTTAAATTATTAATGACACACAAAGATTAAATTAATTTTAGTACTTTTCTAATTTAGTTTAATCCTAACATAGTTTTTATTCTAAATTATTTTAGTACTTTAGTTTATTTATTTATTGATGATGTCATATATTTTTATGTACCATTCATACTATATTATTGAATATAAATATAATATTTGTCGGTGGATCTAAATAACACATCCTTGCAAGTTTAAGGACTTAGAAATACATTTTTAGAGTTCATATAACTAGATGATACACCCTTAAAATGTTTGTGGATCTAAGTGACACACTCTTAGAAGTTCAAGAACCGATGGTGCATTTAACTCTAAAAAATACCATTGTAAAAATGGAAATATTAATTAAAGGTAAAATACAATTAGAATTTATTCAGCGGAAACATATGTTTTTCATGTCTTTGATAAATATAACTGGACATGAATTATGTTTATACCCTTATGCTTACTAAACAAAGCATATTCTAACCGATCCTATTCATCCGTATCGCTTCACAATTGTAATACCATCACCAGCCACCATCCTCAACGACCTTGCAAAGGCACCCTTGCCTTCAATGTCTAGAGAGTGAGGAGGGATTTCAAGCGGACCCTTTGCCTGGAGTGAGTGAGAGAGAAAGATGAATTTGATGGAAAAGAGAATAAAGGACACATATCTGTAGTACCAATGCAATTTTGAGAAACAATTTCAGTTATCCTCAAGTAGAGTCTGTTAGCCACATCTTTTTTGAGGGTGTATAAGGAACGCAACCTTGGGGAAACGATTTCAATAATCTTTTAAAAAAAGGAAGCAACCTTTTTTTGTGGTGGCAACCCACAAAAAGGCAATGCTATTAATAAATCCACTTATGGAAAGATGATAGTGGATGATGCATGTGGTTGATTGCTTACATGTGTAAGCCATAACAAGCTCCATTCCTTGAACTCCCTCATGCCCCATAACCCCCCTTCAAAACAAAGGAAAAATATTATCGTTTTTGTTGTTTATTTATTTGAAAATATAAACTAATTCCTATAGAATCCCAGTATCATTTAGTAAAATGCAAAGGAGTCATAAATATTTTTATAGATTTGAGAAATTCCATTAGTAATGGTTCGTAGTTCGATCAATCAAGGTGTCCAGTCCAGCTAATCTAGAATGCGTAAGATAGTTAATTCAATAGAACGTGGAGAGGTATAATGTGGTAGTGCTTAAACTCAATGCCAAAAATTAACATTTTTGTTTGAGCCTAATACAATCATGCCATAGTTTGCAGAGGTCGTGCTTAATCGAGTGGCATGTGTCCTTTTTTTTTTGAAATAATGTGTCCCCTATTTTTGTTACGAGCTCTTTAACGTTTATGATCTTTTTATGCGTAATTTCACGCTTATGACTAATATAATGGGTCTGCTGGGCTGGTCAGATTTTAGCTGGAAGGAGAATGAGGTTGTCTGATTGCGCAAAAAAATAGAATTTATAACTGTAGCATGTTTTATTTATATATAGTAAATATTGTTCAATCGTGGATTATGACTTAAAAGATTTATCTCATGATGTACAACTAAACTGTATAACTAGTTATTTTTTTATTTGTATTTAGTGCTTTATGCATATGGATAGAAATTTAATGATATAGAGAGTGAAAAAAATTAGAATGGTCGTAGAATTACTCTGGAACAGAAATTCGGTCCACGCTCTGACATCCCGCGAAAAAGCACCGATTCCAGCATGGCAACACGCAAAGGGGGAAAAACAACTTTTGCTTGGAAATCAAACCCCTGATCCGATCGAGCTCGCACACTCGCCACCGCTTCCCACTCCCATGGGGCTCCTCAGCTCCCTGCCGCCCCACCGCCGGGGCGCCTTATCGGGCGGCGGATGGCAGTGGTCGTTCCTCGACGTCGTCTGGGGGTCTTCCTCATCGCCGTGGTCGTCTTCCTCGCGCTCGTCTTCACGCCGCGCCGCGGGGCCCCGCCGCCTCCGTCGCCCCGCGCCGGCGGCGGCGGCGGCGCGGTGCCGCCGTGCGCCGCCTCGGAGGTGGACCTCCTCCCCTGCGAGGACCCGCGCCGCAGCTCCCGCCTCAGCCGCGAGATGAACTACTACCGCGAGCGCCACTGCCCGGCTCGTGGCGAGGCGCCCGCGTGCCTTGTGCCGCAGCCCCGAGGCTACCGCGTTCCCGTGCCCTGGCCCGAGAGCCTCCACAAGGTGCATGTTCTCGGCATTGGCCTTCGACACTAGTAACTTATCGCTGGTTAATTACGTCACTCTTTGGAGGGTCCGATGCTAGCATAGAACTTGATTTGATCTGAGGCATCTGCCGCTAGATGGCGATTTAGATTTGAAGTTATGTCATTGTAGAGCCTGATTCGTTCAGTGAAGCTTAGACTGGCTTGGTTTTGTAGTTGTAGCTTCGTGCTAGTGTAGTATTGGCTTCTACATCTAGCTGCCAGTAGTCAACGCTCATGGTTTTCTGTTTCTAAACATGTCAGAAATGGACATCCTGGCAGGCACTTATGAATTGTGGGTTCTGGAGTGTGTGTGTGTGTGTGTTTGGGGGGGGGGTAGGAGGGGAAATTCGTGTTCTCACTTGTGGTGACAGTTTGTATGAAAACAAGTGATCAGGCATTCGGTCTTAGTGTACCTGATAGCCTAGGTATCAGAACCTTTGGTATTGTGATGGTAATATGACCTTACACAGGGGGCACATAATCACTTAGGTAATTTCAGTTCCGTCTATTAGTGGGTATTTTTGTTTCATGTGTTTATCCTAGGATGCAGACTAATTTTTCATCTGTTCGATTCATATTCATTGTCCATGGTTATTGCTCTCCTTTCAGATCTGGCATGACAACATGCCTTATGGTAAGATTGCTGAAAGAAAAGGTCATCAAGGGTGGATGAAGCATGAAGGTTCATACTTCATTTTTCCTGGTGGTGGGACTATGTTCCCTGATGGAGCTGAACAATATATTGAAAAGCTTAGCCAGTATGTTCCACTGAAAACTGGTGTCGTCAGGACAGGTCTTGATATGGGATGCGGGGTAATATGTTAATCTAAACTTGGGAAGGCTCTTGGTTTTACTTTTACGGAAATTCAGGCATAATGATCTTTTCCTCTCTGAAGGTTGCCAGCTTTGGTGGATTTTTGCTTAAGGAGAATATCATGACACTTTCATTTGCACCAAGAGATTCACATAAGTCTCAAATACAATTTGCCTTGGAGAGAGGAATTCCAGCATTTCTTTTGATGTTGGGCACACGCCGTCTTCCTTTTCCAGCACAGTCCTTTGATTTTGTCCATTGTTCCCGTTGTTTGATACCTTTTACTGCCTATAGTAAGTAATTTCCTGCTGCATTCCATAAGCTGCATGGACATGTACACACACTTTTCTACCAGCCTCTTACTTGTGGACACTGGCAGATGGATCTTACTTGATTGAAGCTGACCGTCTACTTAGGCCTGGGGGCTATCTAATCATATCGGGCCCTCCTGTAAGATGGAAGAATCAGGAGAAGGAATGGGATGAGCTTCAAGCAATGGCAGGAGCTTTGTGTTACAAATTGATCACTGTAGATGGTAATACTGCCATTTGGAAGAAACCTACTGAGGCTTCATGTCTTCCTAACCAAAATGGATTTGGACTTGATCTGTGTAGCACAAATGATGATCCAGATGAAGCATGGTAATTCTTTTTCTTGTGCCTATGAACTATATTTGCAGCTTGCGGGTGCCAGAAAGTCTGTTTTATACTTGTCAAATATGAGTTTTGATGCAGGTACTTCAAGTTGAATAAATGTGTCAGTAAAGTTTCCGTGTCGGAAGAGATAGCTATAGGTTCCGTGCCCAAGTGGCCAGATAGGCTGTCTAAACTTTCTGCTAGGGCATCTGTGATCAACAATGGAGCAAGCTTGTTTGAAGCAGATAGTCAGAAGTGGGTTAGGACAGTGTCATATTATAAAAAGTCACTTGGCGTGAAGCTTGGGAGCACACACATACGCAATGTCATGGACATGAATGCATTCTTTGGAGGATTCGCAGCCGCTATAGTGTCTGATCCTGTATGGGTTATGAATGTTGTTCCTGCTCAGAAGCCATTGACACTTGGAGTTATTTATGATAGAGGCCTTATTGGGGTTTACCATGACTGGTACGAATCTAACTCGCTACCAATGCCACATTTAACTATAGTTTTAACTTTTCTGCATTTTGTTGGACTTCATCTTGTTGATGATTTTGTAATACAATATCGTTACTGTGTAGCTCCTTTTAACTCTTATACAATGTATCCTGAAATTGCTTGTGTATCTGATAAAGTTGCATTGACCAACGAATCAGGTGTAATGCTAGGAAAAATGCTAGGAGAACACTCAGTTTATTGCAGCACTAAACGTAAACTGTATTTTTAAAAGTAGTATTTGGATCTTTGGCTCTTTATATAGACCAGAAAGACACTATGCAACTTTTACCCCTGTAGTTTCTACATGCTCTGGTTGTTTCACAATTGATTATATTTAACTTCTCTGATCAACTATAAAATGTTCCAGATAAAAAGACTGCTCGTCATTTTAGGTTTATAGATTAAAGAAATAATCATGTAGTAGACCTATAGTTTTGGTCCCAACTTGTATTGATGATATGTTTTTGTTCTCAGGTGTGAACCATTCTCAACATATCCTCGTACTTATGATCTCATTCATGCTGATGCAATTGACTCCTTGATAAGTGATCCGATTTCAAGCACTAGCAGGTACAGCAGCTGACCAGCCATATACCTGGAGTTATTGTCCCATTTTCAAGTATCCTTTCTGTTTTCCTTTATTTCCCCTTGTATTAGTGTGATATGAGAAAACCTTATCTCATACTCCATCTCCATTAAGATGTTTGACATAAATACTTTATTGTTAAATTTTGCAAGTTGTTTCACTTGATCAGTAGCTGCAGAAATCCATAATAATTTTTATAAAAAAAATCATCATCATTAAACTTTGTCTTCCTGTCTTTGCTTTACACTAGTGAGATAATAATCAAACCTCACTTGGGAAAGTGAGCTATTCCTGAAACCTGTATGAATTTCTAGGTTACTATGTTATAGTGAACGGCCCAATTCCTGCTATACTTAGGTTATTATCTTGAAGTTCAAGACTTGTCCACAATAAACTGCATATGTTAAACTACTGCTCAGTCAGTAAAAAAGGCCTTTGACATGTGAATATCTCCTCAGACGTAAAGTGCACAGTAACAACTTGTTACATACCTTAAGACTTTTTCTGTTTAATTTTGAATTTGTAGATCTTGTATTTGTTTCCAATGGTTTGTGCAGCATGTGCTCCAGCTGCCAAAGTTTAATTCCAGCAGTCCTATCATTTTTTTTTTTTTTTTTGTTTCAATGATCAGTGCAATTTGTGTTCTACAGAAGCTTGAGTTCAGGTTGCCAGCCTCAGGATTTTATTTCAATTACTTCCTCCCATCAGAATATAAGTCCATCTAGTCTAGGTTAAGTTTGTCATGAGACAACACAAGATTGGTAGTAGTAGTTTCATTATTAAAAATATTTCATAATATATAATCGTCTATTTAATAATAACATATATTTTGTTAGTCAAAGTACCATATAAATCCACATTGATGTCCTAGCGGACTTATATTTCTGATTGGAGTAAGTATTTTCCAGGAAAGAAGTATCTGATTAGAGTTGACTTAGGTGAACAATTAAAACACAGGAAACAGAAGTGCTTTGTGAGTTGTTGACTTGCTGTACTATTGTATGACCTTTAGCATTCTTAATACAATTAACCTCTGTCTTGTTAGAATTCAAGTAAATAGATTAGCCAAGATGGTTATCATAGTTTTACCTTTACATGACTATCCTTACACATGGTTTTGTATGACTTTCATTTTCAGATGTGACCTGTTTGATGTCATGTTGGAGATGGACCGCATACTGCGCCCTGAAGGAACTGCCGTTATACGGGCCTCCCCAGATGTGGTAGACAAGGCAGTACAGATTGCTCGGTCAATTCGGTGGAAGACCCAGGTGCATGACAGTGAGCCAGAATCAGGTAGTACAGAGAAAATACTTGTGGCTACGAAAACATTTTGGAAGCTGCCACTAACATCACAATAGGCTAACGCTATATAGTTTGAACTTTGAACCTTTTTCACTTGCGCTCCCTTAATTTTGTGTTTTCTGGGGGGTGTTCTGAAGGGATATATCAGGCTAATGGGATTGCTGAAATAGTTTAGTCAAGGTAGTTATTCTTTTCTTCATTTCTTTATAGCGAAAGAGTTAGGTGTGGTGTAATTCTCGTTGTGGCTCCATTCCCTTGATTCTGATTGATGTTGTTATAGCCTATGGACATTATTTGAAGTGATCTAGTTTATTCCGTGGGTGGTTACAGCACCCAATGATCAAGAGACCAACCGATCTAGCTGTATAAGAGATTGCTTCAGTTCTGTTATGATTTGCGCCAACTGTATCTGATTCATGAGTTTGCCAAGAGATTGTTTCAATTCTGTTCAGATTTGCGCCAACTGTATCTGATTCATGAGTTTGCCAAGAGATTGTTTCAATTCTGTTCAGATTTGCGCCAAACTGTATCTGTTTCATGAGCTTATTAAAAAAAAAAAAAACCTGACCCATTCAGCAACGTGAAAGAAGTGGTTCAGCAGCAAACAGGTGTCATATATTTTTATTAGTCTGAGCGTTGCAAATTGGGCAGGACATGCCAGAAGAAATGAATGAATAAACCCATAAAACAGAACATTGGCAGAGTGATTTACAGTACAAGAAAAATTACCGATCAACTCCACATTTGCAATCAATGGGGACAGGGGAACTTCTATACAATGTACTTTAAAATCAAACTTGAAAGCAATATATTGACAATGTCATCGAAGGTGAGGGGCACGTATCTATCTTGACATTGTCTCCCGTGGTGGGGACGCATGTTTTCTCTTCTGTACGACGCAAGCATGCTCTCTAATCTCCGATCAGTTCAATTGTCACACTTCCAGCTTGACGTCGGCACGCAGGTGAGATAGTGGCACCAGCTGCAGTGATCGTTGCCGTTCTCTCCTCTGAACACCATGACCAATCCAACAGCGAACCTGCGGCAACGCATAACCAAATGTTAGGCTGACATGTTCCGACTGAATTTTGGACATTTTCAATCAGAATTGTATAGGACCAAGCACAAATTATACTTACCCTGCAGCCAGCAACACGAGGGCAGCAAGCAGGAGGATGATCTGATATGCCTTGTACTTGGACTTGGTCTTGCCACCGAAGGGCTGCTCCAGCCACCCGAACTGGGGCTGGATCAGCAGCACGAATCCGAGGAGGAAGCCGGTGGCGAACCCGCCGATGTGCGCGAAGTTGTCGACGTGCGGGAGTATCCCGAGCGCCAGGTTGATGGCGGCGATGATGATCAGGTTCAACATGGCTGCAAACTGGAGATGAATTCGGCGGATTAAGGCCAGAGCTCACAGCACGATGGCAAACGAATGGCCGAAACGGGGGAGGGATCGAGACGCCTACTCTGTTGGTGTAGATGGACCAGTTGGTAATGAGCTCCGACAGCATCGCTCCCAGGAGGCCGAAGAGCGCGCCGGAGGCGCCCACGGAGACCGTTTATTTTCCATCAGCATTTCAATATGCTCATCTATCTATCCTGCCACATTTCTGATTTCACTAGAAATTATTGGTTTCATAAATTGTATCAACAACATTATCATCCAAATTATGTGATAATTAATTAATTTAAGATGACTCATTTTTATTGGACACAACTACCATACTTCAAAATGGACCTAAAGAAGAAATAATTTGCTATGTAGAATTTAATTCTCCCATAGCAACGCACGGGCATATTTTCTAGTGTTCATAAAAAATAAAAAAATAAAAAAACACGTCATGGTTTGTCTGGGTGAGACGAAATCTCCAATCCATCCAATGCTTGCCCTGTCCTGTACTCCTGTGCAGCTGCGGTGCTGCCCCACCTGTCTGTCCTCACAGAAAAACGCGAAGGTACTGTCAAATCTCAATCCGTTCCGAAAGGTCCGTCACCTTCCGGCACTCCACCGCCGCCTACCTCGTACCGGGACGCCAGCGCTCAAGGAGGTCGGGCATGGACAACTGCTTTGCCTACCCGCTCTGCTCGCGCTGTCCCTGGTCCTCCCACTCCTAGCGCTCTACATCGCTCGCCGGCGCTGCGGCGGAGGCAAGAATCGGAGGTACCCGCCGGTGGCCGGCACCGTGCTCCACCAGCTGTTCAACTTCGGCCGGCTGATGGAGTACCAGACGGAGCTCGCCCAGAGGTACCGCACCTTCCGCATGCTCACCCCGACCTGCAGCTGGCGTACCCGCCCATGGCGAGCACCAGCTGCTCAACTTCGGCCAGCTGATGGAGTACCAGACATAGCAATGCACTACGGGCATGAAACTAGTCTTTATTATATTCGCAATATTTGCCGCGTCAACATTATTCAAACCAACCCATTATGTTTTAAATAACAGATAAATAAACGATCTGATCCTATATTTGCTGTTCTCACAGCATAACTATTCTAACACTCATTATTTGCTACCACCACATGCTTTTTCTAATGTTCTTCGCCGACGATCCACCATCAGACCCACGAAAGATTCCGTGACTTCTACGCCTTCACTAATCGTCGGTATCACCAACTGCAAAATCAAATACATTGAGTAGACATCAGCAAAAGAAAGAAAAGCCACATATCAGTACTTGTCCATTATATATGCACAAGTTGCACATGTATGTGTATCCACGCACGCACCGTACCTCGATTGGGTTACCAGTTTCAGGATTCCAAAAGCCATCTACGAGGTCATCCATCTGGCAATTGAAGTCACGGTGAATGCTCTTCACGTCACTGTTGAATGCGTACTCTAATAAGCTCTCTCTTGGGTGAGTGTGCCTGAGAGCTTCCAGAGCGTCTTCAAGCAGGATGTGGCTTATAGAAGCCAATCCTCTAAGGGCGTCGACAAAACTAATCACAGTTTCTTTCTCAAATGTTCTGTTGTGACAGTCCTTTGAGATGTGGAAGAGGACGTCCACGTATGCTCCAAGTGTACTCTGCACTGTGTCTACGTCCACGTATGCTCCAAGTGTCCTTTGCACTGTGTCTACGCAAATATTTCTAGACAGACCGGTGGCAGTCAGGCTACCACTATCCTAAAAATTCATCATAAAAAAATCATTAGCAAGAAAAGGGTGAGTGTGAGGTTGATGTGATCATTAGCAAGAAAAGGGTGAGTGTGAGGTTGATGTGATGCTTTGACCAGTTAATGAACTTACCACGAGTTCGGAAGCCATAATGACAACTTTAAATGCTGAAATACAAACACAGGCCGACGTATTTAATGCTTGAGCGTGCTGCCAACAATTTAAGAATGTAAAAGATTGGTTGCTTTCAAAAACAATAAATCACAAAAATAGATATAATTGCAACAACATATGGTTTTGAAAACAAGATTTAATACACAACAATATTATTATACTAGATTTATATAACGTGTACCTTAGCTTTTCTCATATAATAAATATAATAGTTTTATTAAGGCCAAAAAAATAAATATAATAGTTTTTTACATAAATATGATCAAATTTGATAAAGTGACTTAGAAAAAACGTAACCTCCGGTATATAAGAAATAGAATGTCGTTTTGGACAAGATTTGGGTCAAACATTAGAAATATAAATCATAAATAACTTTTAAGTTGTTAATTTTAGAAATGTGAAAACCATATGAATAGATTTATCTCAGAAAATACTTTTATAAAAGTATAAATATATCACTTTGTGATGAGTACTTTTATAACAATATAAAGTCAAAATTTGTCGTTGTCTAAAACAACATCTATTTTCTATAGAGGGGAGTACTAGAATTACCCTCTTTCGAAACAAGGGAAGCACTCTATTAGTACCCGAAGATCTATCATAAATGAGAACGTACCAGGAAACCCTCGTCAGAGCTGCGGATTTTGATTAAGCGCTTCAAGATGGTCTGGGTCTCCTCAACGAAGTGATTAGGTTTGACCGGCGGTTTGAACTCGCGGCCGTGGTTCATCTGCGCCCGGACCACCAGGCACCGCGGGCGAAGGGCAACCGTCTCGCCCGGTCGACATCGCAGCTTCAGCCGCCGGAAGCTTGGCGCAGGCCAGATGGAGGTGGGCACCTTGCTTGGCGGCCTCACTGTCATGGACGCCGAGGAGAGCGCCGGCGATGGCGAGATGAGGCAATGCATCTCTGACGCCGGAAGACGTTCACCCTTTTTGTCGACCAACCACGTACGCGTCGATATATATACTCCAAATCAATCACAGATCGAGATATCACCATAAAAACTATCGCACTTCTACGTAATAATATATCCATATTCGACAACCGGATTCTCAACCATAAATATACAGTTTTTTTCCCATAATAAACTGCGTGCTAGCTAAGCTAGAAAAACTTGGACGACGAACACGTATCCGACTCCTGCCAAAAACATGCACACATGCGCATGCAACAACTTGGAATAATTCCGGGACGGTAGGTACCTCGTGCCGGATAGAGATTCGCACCAACATATGGACGACCTCCGGTCCGATCTTTTTCCATAATATAAGTAATATAACTGGAATTGTGATTATAGTAAGTAAATGGTGGACAAAATTTTCACGAGAAAATTCCTCCCAATCTAACATAAAAAAGATTTGTTC